>JAEIFI010000733.1:9027500-9462500 GCA_018901815.1 Zaprionus lachaisei | reverse complement strand
CTTCTCGATAAATATGTACAATATGTTGTCTCTATAAGATATCTATTTTTAACATATCAATGTAACGGTTCTTTTTGTTTTTGAGTACTCAGGGCAAAAGTGCGCGAAATCAGGCGGTAACAAAAATAGAACTAATCACGTTTTTGCTGAATAAAATTGGGCTGTTGTGAAGGATGCATGGGACAAAATTCCTAAAAAAACGGTGCCAAGACTTGGTCGACTCCAAGCTTAGATGATCTGCAACTGTGATCACCACCAAAGGCCACGCAACTAAATATTAATATTACTAAAACATATTACTATAGATATAATTAATATCCTTAATAAATATTTTGTTTTATTATTTAGTTTTAACCAATTTTGAAGAATAGTGCTATTTTTGTTACCGCCGCAATTCGAAGGTTTTCTTTTGTTTTCGTAATTATTTAAAAAACTACCAATAATACCTGCTAACTTTTTTCATAAATTCATTGAAAACCATTGTATCATTAAATTCTAGTGAAGAAAATAATCAAAAAGCGTCAGATAAAACAGAAAAACTGTGACGAACAAAAATCGTGCTAATGGTGCTATTATTTTAACCGCAACTGTACATACATATATATAATACCTATGGCTAGTTCTATATAAAGAGGGGCTCTCTAAAGTGCCTTCGATTACAGTTATTGCAAATCATTTCCATTTAGTTAATACTACTACTAAAACTGTTTTATGATTCTTCACGTTTATATTTGTTTCTATTTGTATTTTATATAGTGTTTCCTCATGTTTTACACTAAAAAATACCATTAAAAATAATACAAATATATTTAACTGCCTTGCTTAAAATATTTCAGTGAAAAAATCTGTTTTTTTAATAAATAGAAATGCATTTCCATTAACTATCGTTTTAATCTTTAATTTTGATTATACAACTATCGTATAAAATCATCGTATTAAATTCAATAAATTTCTATATTCTTAATTTAGTTTATCAATTTAAGCTATAGTTCCGTAAATTAGATCTATTAACAATTATACAGACCTGAATATCATAAAAAAAAATACTAGAAATATAACAAATTATATGGAAAAAACAATTTAAATACTGTCATATTTAATTTTGTGATATTTTTAAACTTATTGCACAATATTTTAAGCCCTAGGGAAACAGAACTCTACTTGAATATGTTTAGGTAAATGCATTTTCTTTTAGCAACCTTTTGATTTGTACCACAGTATTTGAATATATAATATCGTATAAAATGATCTTAAATCATGAATTTCATTTCATTATAAATGTATTCCCATCATCTCTCAGAATATTGGCTATAGTTCCATAGATTAACTAGGACTCAATTTGATTGCTAGTATCGGTTCGTAGTCCAATATTATTCTAGAGAGACCGTTATACAGAGATAGTTCTAGAGTGTGGGGAATGTGGAACGGGGGTGCCTGGAAAAGGGGAATGTGCCCCAATAAATCTCGTGACTTTTGTATTGTACTTACATCACTCGATTTCTATCACTGCAATCATCGTGCGCAATCGTTTCAATGTTTGTCGAAGCTTTGATAAGCGCTATCACTGTGTGAGCTTCAGAATAAACTTCCTTATCAGTGCGCGACGATAGAAACAGAAACAGAAGGAAAAAAAAACAACAATAACAACAATTTCAATAGCAACAACAAAAACAACGATCGAATTAAAGGCCAAAATTAGCCTCAATATCAAAATGGGCAATAATAACAACAATTTCACACACACACACGCGTACACTCGAAACAGTGGCAACACACACTCATTTATCATCCATTTTCATTTCCAATTCTCTTCTCCCCCTCTCTCTCCCATTACATGACAAGCCAAACCTCGATACCGATACGTACGAACGCGTGTTGCCTACATGAAAAACAGAAAACCGAAAACAGAAATCAGAAGCAAGCAGCGACGCAGCAGCAGAAGTAGCAGCAGCAGCTGAAAGTAGCCGAACGAGCGGCAATAATATCAGAAAGCAGCAGAAACAACAACAGAGACACACACACGCACACACATAGAGCGAGAGAGAGAGAGAGAGAGAGAGAGAAAAAAGCTTCGTCGCGCCGGTGTCGACAAACTGGAAACTAAAAGATGAAATTTGGCAACAACGCATGGCCACATGTTTTGCCAGTCGACTGCGACTGCGACTGCGACAGCGGGCAGCAGCAGTTACTGTTACTGTAGTTGTTGTTGTTGGTCAGCAACATTTTTGTTTTTAATGAAAGCAATTAAACTGCACAGCCACAAATAAATACAAACAGTAAGCAACAATAACAAATAACAGCTGGCAAACAACAGCAACAACAACAATTCGCAATTTCCAGAATTAAATTCACACTATGAAAATTGCACAGAAATTAAAATGAATTTAAGCAAAAACTCTCACACATACACACACACAAGTACATTCGAAAATTAAGCACGAAATTCCACAATCAAGAAAATAAAAAAAAATCAGCCAAGCGTCGCAACAACAACAACAACAAGTAGAAGCAGCGACGTCGGCAGCAATAAAAATACACAGCAACCAAAAGCAGCACAACTAACAACAATACGACGTACATGCGCGGTTGCCAAATTTCACACAAAGCAAAAGACATAAAAGAAGAAAAAAGAAGAAGAAAAAAACTTAAGCACGCGTAAGATTAAAGCAGCGACGACGACGGCAGCAGCGCAGCTAACATCGACGGCCAGCCAAATGCGCTGTTGACAATTTTCAGTCATCCCCAGCGCGCAAACAAATTAATAAAAATAACAACACACGCACACTAGCAACAACAACAATAACAAAAGCAGCAGACGACGACGACGACAATATGAAAAAGAGGCTTAAAACTATCCGTAAAAAGAAACAAGCAAAGCAGCGACAGCGCAGTCAGCAGCGCAGTCGGCAACGATGCCAACAACGTTATTATAATAATAATAATAATAGCATAAAAAGAAATTATAAAAAAAAACCAACTCGAAGAAGCAAAAGCAAAACAGCGATGGAAAAAAATGATGCCGCGCTGCTGCTGCCGACGCCGACGTCGCACAATACAGCACAACATCTGCTGCTGCTGCTGCTGCGAGCACACACACTAGTCAGAGCGAGAGAGCACGACAAAAGGCGACCGACCGACAGAGCAAACGAATGAACGAACAAACGACCAAACGAACGACAGACTAAACGACAAACTGAACGACAGACAGTCAACCCGAACGAGAGAGAGGTAGAGAGAGAGCAAGAACGACTGTTCGTTCGTCTCACTGTCAATCAGTCGGTCGTTATCGTCGCGTTGTTGGAGTATGAGCAAGAGAGAGAGGCAAGTAGGTGGGATGGGAAGGGGGGGGGGGGCAGGCACTGTGGGACCACTGCTGAGGTTGAGCAAAAACACAGAGTAACAACGCGGGAACTTGAACACACACACAGACAGCTATATATATGTATGTGTGTGTGTGTGTGTGTGTGTGTGTGTGTGTGTGTGTGTGTGTGTGTGTGTGTGTGTGTGTACATGCCATACAAATGCAAAGCAAACAGCAGAGGTTGTACGCCGCTGTGCTGTCGCTGCTTTACGAACATGTTGTTGTTATTGCTGTTCGTGTATTCTTGTTGGTTATGCGGCGCGGCGCGGGTGACGCAACAGCAAGTGCAAGCAGCAGCAGCGGAGGCGACGGCAAGCCGAGGCAGGCAGCGCCGTTGGCAACTGAATACGACGACCGACACACACACACAAACATAGAGCAACAAAATATACGAGCGCAAAAGGCAGACGCAAAACTCGCAACGTCATAACGAGTCGAGCGACAAAACAAACGACAGACTGAACGAACCGACTGAACGACAGACAGTCAAGAGAGCGAAGAAGAGAGAGCAGGCAAGAGAGCGCGAGAGCGGAGCTATTCGTCAGTGAATCGTGCATAGTGACGTGCACAAAGAGAAGGCAAACGAGTCTAACGAGTAAAACGCAGCAGCAGTAAAAACGGCGACGCCGACATGTTTATGGGCTGAAGGGGAGAGGCAGGGGATGTGCGCAAGGTGAAACGTAAAAAATACCGAGTATACGAAGAAGCAGGCAAACACACACACACACACACACACACACAGACAGGCACAGGCACTTTAACAGTGAGAGAGGGTGAGGGAGATGGTATAATAATAATAATAATTGTGGAACATTGGCGCACACACACACACGCATGTGTTGGTATGTATGTATGTGTGTGTGTGTGTGGGCGGGCGTCAGTTTGTATGTACAGTAAAATATTCACCACGCCGAAAAACGAAACGAAAAAAAAGAAAAAATGAAATGAGTGAAGTAGAAGTAGAAGAAGATGAAGACAACGACAACGATGGGCAAAAGAAACAAAATCACGAGTAGGCCGAAAGCAATTTATATGAGATAGCGCCGACGTCGCTGCCTTCTCCCTGACGTTGCTGTTACTGCTGGTTTGACTGCTTCTTTTGCTGCGCTGCCCGCTGCTACTGTCGAACATAAAGTAAAGTAAAGTATTGATTTTTGGTTCGAGCTTTAATTTAGTGCGCCAGCTTTTATTTTTATTTCTATACGTGTGTGTGTGTGTGTTTATCAGTTATTACTCTAGAGTTGCTGCTGCTGCGCTGCCCGTTGCCTCTGCCCGCTGCTGCAGTTGTTCTTGCTGCTGCTGCTGCTCATATTTTATGATTTGTTGCTGTTGCTGTTGCTGTATAAAAATAAGCGCATGTGAACGCAGGAGCAACGACGACGACGGCGAGAAGTGCGCATGGAAAACGTGTTTTTCTTTCAGCCAAGCAAAATTTGTGTCGTAGGTTTTGCGCGTGCTTGCGTGCGTGTGCCTGTTCGTGCATGTGCGTGCGTGTCTGTGTGTGCGTGCTTGTGTGTGTGTGTGTGTTTAGCTTTCACAACACACACAGCAAAAGATTCGCAACCCTCTTTGACTCCCCCCTCTTTCCACTACCACACATTCTGCTGTGTTCTGCAACATATTCCAAAGTGCAACAGTAAAAGCAACAACAACAACAACAACAACAACAACAATGGGCAAAATGCATATGCCGCACACATGTTCAGCCACCTCCCCCTGCCACGGCCTCTGGCTTGCGGAAATTAGTTGGGGTTGCTGAAGAAGCCACTCGTCCCACTGTACTTCCCCTCCCCATCCCTCTACTGCTACACTTACACTCCTCCCTTTCCCTCTCCCTCACCAACTTCTGCTCTGTTTCTCCCCCTTTCTCTCTCTCTCTCTCTCTCTCCACCCACACATTGCCTGGCAACAGAGACGATGATTCTACATGGGAGGACAAGCACAAAATTCGCATCCCTCGACATGTTCACGCTACGTACGCCTGCCCTTCCCTTCCCTTCCCTTCCCACTCCTTGTTCTTTTGGTCTTCTCGCAGTTTCTTCTTTTCAACTGCAGCTGCATTTGCATTTAATAACCAATCTTCTTCTTGTTTCACACGTTTCGCTCTACATACGAACATAACCAAGTGAAATACCATATGATGTACTCTCTCTCCTCCTCTTCTCTTTCCACGGCATGCCAAGAGCGAGGGAGGAAAGGAAGAAGAATCCTTGAAATGTGTGTAGAATGCACTTCAAAGTCAGACACTCAATCCATAATCCTTTCATTCATATCAGATTTGCTCAAAAGTCGAAAGCTAATTATGTGATAAAATACAACTTTTTATTCATTTTCTCGTTTTGTGCTCAGTTGAAACTGAAACTAGGTTTATTACTAGATATATCTAGATATATATATATAGTTGTTTAGATATATAACTACTAAGATATATGTATCTCTGATATACATATCTAGCTATATTCCTTACCTATCTAGTTTTAGGCATAACTCTAAGGGTTGTGGGACTATTTCAAAGTATAATTATGTATGTCAAAAACGACATATACGAATAAGAAAATATATCATATTATAGTCATGGCAAACATTCATCTTGAATCTTGAAGAATTTTGCATTTCAAAGGATACTTTTTTTTAGTATTATATCATATTTTAACTATCAATATTGTAATATTATATAAAAGTCAAGCCAATAAAAATTTCAACACAGTTCCTCGGCTAAAACGGGTGCTAAGTTCCTCTCGAGTTGGGGATTTACAACGATATTGGGGTTTATATGTGCCGAAACTCTAGTGAAAACAAAGAAATACAACTATTATCATAATAATAAAAGTGTTTCTTTATATAAAAAGAGCTGCTGTTCTTTTTGTTTTCTTTTAATATCTAAACAGTGTAGAATTTGAAGAAATATTAACTTTTCATTACAAATACTATCAAATACTATCATTGTTATTCTTTAGCTTAAGCATCCTCTATAAAGAGTTTCTATTGGTCTTTTATCTTTCGCTAAACGGAGCTCAACTTTAAAGACATGATTTAATTCTGTTCTAATTGTGGGCTGTTTTTTTTTTTTCCAATTCCTTAAATAAATCGAATTTAGAACAAGGTTCTTTAACCTTTTTTTGATGGTGTCAGAACGAGTTTGCGCTTAACAGAGTTCCGAGGACTATAGATTAAAGATAATTACTATACCATATGTACAATATTTACTATACTATAGATTGTAATAACATCTTATGTATATATGGTATATCCCTCTCTTACTTTATTAGCTATAAAAAGCCTGATAAAATAAAAATATATAAATCATTTTTGCATTCCTTTTAAATGACACTCGGATTGTTCAAGTTTGAATACCAACACCCCATATAAATACATATATGCATGTATTATATACAGTAATAACTGAAAATCGATTAGAATTGCAATAAATATACATATAAATATGAATAAAAGAAAAATGAACAACGACAACAACAATAACACCAAAAAAAAGGCTCATTTCATGCTGCGTCACTGTGTCAATTGTTTAAATATTTTCATATAGTTATCGTTGTTGTTGTTGTTGCTGTTGTTGCTGTTGCGTTGTATAAGCAACGCAAACATAAAAATTCCATTAAAGTGTCAAGTGACAGGTTTCTTCTTTCTCCCTCTCTCTCTCTCCCTGTCTCTCTCTCTCTCTCTTCCTCGCTCTCTCTCAGTGTCTCTCCCTCTCACGCTTTGGGTTCCTTTTTAATGGTTCTATTCCTGTGAACGACGCTTCGTGTGGGTTTCGTTTCATTTCGTTTTGTTTGGTTTTTGGTCATTCGCAGTGGGCGCAAGTGGGAGTGGCACACACACACACACACACACACGGAGAGAGAGAAAGAGAGAGAGGCGAAGTTTGACTAACGGTGAAAAGTGCCGGCCGGCCGCAAGTAGGGGGCGCCACCTGACATGCCATAAATATGGGCAAACGGCTTAAATTGCTGTAATTTAGTTTGCATATTTTACGCGCACAACAAAAACAACACACACATAGACACACACCCACGCACAGACAGATAGCAAAAGGTAGGCTGGAAAAGGAGGTTAGAGGGAGAGGGGGTAGGCCTCTCAAATTGCAGTTAATTTTCGCCTGACAGTTTGCCCCGTCGCAGTTGCCGCAAGGGGGCAAAAAAACGTCACAAGGACGTTGCGCTGCCTCAAACTGAACGAATTAGTGCGACAGAGACAGGGAGAGAAAGAGTGTGAGAGGTAGAGGGAGTGCGAAAACAAGGGAGAAAAAGCAGCAGCAGGAACAGTGCGCACAAAAACGTGCAACGTTGCCAAATTTCATGCCCAAATCAAAAAAAAAAAAAAACAGAAAACAAAAAAAACAAAAAACAGCTTGCGTATCTGTTGTTGTTGTTGTTGTTTTATTTGTTGTTGTCTTCTGGGTAAAAGGAAAAATCAATATGCGTTTGCGATTGCATTTAAATAAGAAACGAGAAACAGGAGAGAAGGTGAACGAGGAGGGAGGCAGAAGGCAGAGAGAACGGGAACGACAAATGCCTGTGGCAAGTAGGCAGAGAGCAGCCGAGCCTAGACAAAAGGGGTGGCCAACAACAACAAGAAGAAGAAGAACAACAACAACACGAACCGGTTGAACAAGAAGTTCTACGTGCGACGCTTACAGAACCAGAAAAAGCACACACCAAAAGGAGACAGCGCAGAAGAAGAAGAACAAGCAGAAGAGGAGGACGAAGAAAAGCGAAAAAAAAAAAAAAAAAAAACAGGAAAACCACAGGCCACGTATCTGTCTTTATAGCTATACTACACACACACACACAAATATCCAAGTCAAAGAAGAAATTGGTAGAGAAGCAGGCACAAGTAATATTTGCATAATTTCAATGCTAATTAGCCAAGAGAGAAGCAAGCACATAAGAAACAAAACACAAAACGAGTCGAAAGAGTAAAATAAGCTATAAATACCGCATCCATATGTAGATCTCTGCTCTACCCTAAACACATACATATGAATAACTTGAGTAAACAACAAAAAACGAGTTTATTTTTTTCTTTCTTTTTTTTTTGGCGCCACAAAACTTTAAACAGTTGCAAATGGAAAAAAAATAAATAAAACAGAAAGAGAGGCTACCTTCGACATGTTTCTGCAGGTTCTCCTCTTCTCCGTTTATTCCTTTACTAGTTCTATATAATAATAGTGCAAAATTGAATACAATATAATTCATTTATTCATAATTGAATGCATTCATAGACAGCTGTCATAACTCCATAAAACTTTTCATAATGAACATCTTTATTTCTAACTGAGATATAGTTTGATTTTAATTGTATATACCATATATACAATACTAATAAATCGTCTACTGTCTCATTTTGATTGGCACATGGTAAGTTAAGTTATTTATGGTATCAAAACTTCTCTTCATACAAAAAATCAAAATTTTGCCCGATTGTTCCTATGTTACTATATGTATGTTAGAGTGCTCCGATTTAAATGAAATTTCATATGCACATCATATATGTATATAGAAAATGACCGATGTAGTAAATTAGGTTGCAATATCTTTACAATTAACTAAAATCGGACAATAGGTTATATGACAGCTATACGATATATTGATCCGTCTGATCCGTCTCGTTCCAACTTATTTACAGCCTCTGCAGTACTAAGAAGCATGTGTGTAGAATTTTAACTGGAAAACTGAAGGACTATATGGGTAGATCGACGACTCCTAAGTTGATACTGATTCGGATTATATGCGTACATATACTTAACTCCCGACTGAAACAACAACTATATAGTAGATATATACAATGATAAAAGTGAATCAAATTAGAGAGTCTGTCTCGCATACATAATATCGGATAATTCACTGATTCAACGACCTAAGATTTGAACTAGTTGAACGTCCGTCTCTAGACATCCGTATTAATGCAATACATACATATACATAATATTCCCATTAGGGCTACCAAATTTGTATTTCTTTGAACTTTCTGGTTCACTGATTCTCTTTCATCTTCAAGTTCTGTAAAATGACTCAGCTTCTTTTATGATTATCTAATCATTGATTATAATATAGCCAGCATATTAATGGAGCCTTCTACGCTGTCTATACTTTTCTTTATTTTCTTTATTTCCATTAACCTTAGGTTCATATTATATTCATAATGGGAAAGTTTAGGAGTACATCCATATATTCTTTACACTTCTTATCATTTGTATAGGGTCCCTTCAGTCAGCATACGTAGATTTTTAACTGTATTTTGTACATTTCCGTTCACCTTTATTAACAATTCCTCATTTCGTACGGTCAATTTCAGTGAATACAAATATTATATATAAACTAGTTTGTATATTATTCATACACGGATCATTACACGGTTAATTGCGAATCAAGTAAATAATATAATATTGTATATATTCATTCATGTGCTTAGATTCATATTTTGATAAGAATGTTATGATTTGTCTATGTATACAGATGACATTACAATATTCTGTGTATGTTCCTAGCTCTGGTACTGCTTTTGATTTGCCGACGGATAACACTTGCTAAAGTTATCGAAATTTGTGAAACAACTCTATCAATATCTGAGTTCTTACAGAAATATTCAAGTACCAAAACACTTAACTGGAAACTTGACTAAACTTGTTTGTCAAATCGGATTCTTACGTATTTTGTACACTTATCTTTAAACTGAAAACTTACCATATGAACGTTGTTGTTTCGAGATGAATCCAAAATGTGTGTGTTGCCGATAGATTAGAGACAGATATGTATGTATATTACATATGCATATGCGTAGATGTATGTAACACACACCGATACAGGTTTATATACGGCATACAGAGTATGGTTTGAGATTAAAGATTACGATTCTTTTTCATCGATCTTACGCGCTTTTCGATTTCGATTTGCATTGCAAATGAATTACAAGAGATTCTTTGGAAAATTTTCAATCTATATACAGGAACTATATAAATCTTATTCGTATTCTTTCTCCCTCTCTCTCTCTCTCTCTCTCTCTCTTTATTCGTTTGCTTACTTCACACAAAACACGAAAACGAAACGAAGAAACGGCGAACGGTTTTGAAAAGAATTTCTTCTTTTCTTATTGATTTTTCTTTGTTTGAAAAAAAAATATATTAAAAAAATACCGAAAATTATGCAGATACACATGTACATATACCCGCTGTGCGCGCGTGTGTGTGTGTGTGTGTGTGTGTGGCAACGAAGATGCAAAAAAAACATGCGGAATTTTGGCGCAGGGCGGTGCCGCACAACAACAAACGTTTTAAACAAATTGCCAAGTCAGTGTGTGTGTGTGTGTGTGTGTTTGTGTGTGTGTGTGTGTTTGTGTGTGTGTGTGTTTGTGTGTGTTTGTGTGTGTGTGTGTTTGTGTGTGTGTGTGTGTGTGTGTGTGTGTGTGTGTGTGTGTGTGTGTGTGTGGGGCTTGTCTTTGACTCGCCTTTGGCGCTTTTTATGCCACACTGCATTAACTTCTGCTTCTACTTCTCCCTTTCTTTATCTCCGCTTCCCTCTGTCTCGCTCTCTCTCTCTCTTACTCATTCGCCTGGCGCACAGCTGTGCATAAAAGCAATTTCAATTTATTATATAAAAAAAACAGAGAAAAACGAAAAAACAATCTATGCCACTTTAAAAAAGCACACACACATACAAAAGGAAAGGAAAAAATTAGAATTGGAACGCAGACGACGACGTCAGCAGCAGCAGCAGCAGCCGCA
The DNA here is from genome assembly GCA_018901815.1 of Zaprionus lachaisei. Lineage (NCBI taxonomy): Eukaryota > Metazoa > Arthropoda > Insecta > Diptera > Drosophilidae > Zaprionus > Zaprionus lachaisei. Next base: position 9,451,401 of record JAEIFI010000733.1, on the reverse strand, counting down.
GCACAGAACAGAGAGCACACACACACACACACAGAGAGACATACGCAGCAAGCACTACTTGCCTTACAATGCGAGATCAAGAGAGAGCACTACCACACACATGCATGCATATATGTAAATGTGTGTGTATATATATATATATAAATTCCAACAATTTGCGCTGCGTTTTTATTTGCGCCTCTTTTCACTTCGATATTCGCGCATAGATCAGCATTGCATTTGGGCAACGGAACAGACAAAAAAAGAAGAAACAAATACATAGGCACACACACTCGGCTATTATGTACATCACACACACATATGTATATATACATGGCTATAGCAACAACAAAATATGGGGCGGGCGAACGAAGTGGAAGCAGAGAACGCGACGCAATTTTCCAATGTTTTATTGGTTCGCCTTTTCATTTATCCATCTTGCTTATATATTACATATATACACATACACACACCTCACACAGGCACGCACACATAGAAAAATATACAGTTATATTGTGGGCGACACGACAGCACAATCGAAGTTTTTTTTTAATTTCGCGTTGCTGCTTTTCGTTTTATTTTATGCCATTTGATTTTCATTTAAATTGCATTTTTTTCTCTTATGCTATTTTATTTATTTCATTTCATACGAATCGTCGGGCGCTCCTTCATTTCATTTGGTTCGCTTCGCGTTTTTTTTTTTTTTTTTTTTCCGATTTACATTAGAGATTTCTCGTGGGTTTTTTCCGTTTTTGTTTGTCCGTTTTGTTCGTTTTAACTGCGTTGCACATTTACCTTGTTGTTGGTTTTAATTTAGAGCGACGATTTTCATAATTTTCGTGAATCTGTTATAAATAAATTCGCAACGTATCTGCAAATGTCGTGAAATTTTCACATGCTCTGCACGCGCTGCATACACCCGAGTTTTTAGGATTTAAACAACGACATCTACAACATCGACGACAACCACGACGACGACGACGGCGACGCTGCTGCTGTTGTTGCGGCGCCTTCGCTCTCTGGCCGAGACCGACGGCGACGGCAGCGGCGAACGCCACGCAACGCCAGGCAACATCGAACTCGAACCAAGTTTGATCTGACTATTTCGCGGGCTAGTCGGATCGAACTGGCCGCACACTCACACACTGGCGCGTCAGAATATTAGGCATGGTATGCCAAATTAATTTTAAAACAACACACATGCGGTCCTTTTTATTTTATTATGCATTCATTTATTTCTTATAAATGAAAACAAAAATATGAAGTGTTTGTTTTTATTTAATATTCTGACAAATTACTTTACTAACTTTACAAGTGTACTAGTTGGCCATCGGCTGTTACATGTCCATAGTGCCGTTATGTTTGGTTAAAGTGTGGCCTCAATTAATGCCACCAGTGTTAGCCAATGTTGTAGCTCTATTGTTGCATTCGGCTTTGACATATTTGTTGTTGTTGTTGTTGTTGTTGTGCTGTTTTTGTTGTTTTTGCAGCGAATTTTGCAGTGAAAGTGACGGGACTAAAGGTAAAGGGGCTGCGCGGCAGCGGCGACAGCGCAGCCCAGCGGGGACAACGCACAACCTGTGCCAGCATGCATGTTGCATGCTCGATGCGGATTACCGGTCGCAAATGTTGCTGCGCTGCTTGTTTCGGTGCGCGCGCTAATGTTTCATGTCTATTAATATTGTTTGTTGTTGTTGCTGTTGCTGCATTTGCTTTTGTTGTTATTATTAGGCTTTTGTGCAACACAAACACGGCCGGTGCTGGCGGTGGCCTCATTGCTGTCATGCAACATTTCTAAGCGCCGCAACGTTGCCAAGTTTCAACACACATGGGCACATGTTCGATGGCTGGCTGAAAATTGGCAACGTTGCCTGCCACAGCAGCGCCCATACACTTGTGCGACTGCGACGCCAACGTCAACGTCGACGACCGCTGGCAACTGCCAAACTGGCGACGCCGACGTCGACGCCAACTGCCAAATGTGACTGCCGACGTTGCTGTTTATAACAACATAAATAAATAAAAAGCAAATGGTAAAAGCAAACAACAAAAAGCAGCAAGAAGCAGAACCAGAATAGACGCACTCACGACGCTGGCGACGTTGACTAAGCCCGCTTTAAAAGGCAGCAGCAGCAGCAGCAGCAGCGGCGAATAACAAGAATGGCAACACACACACACGCGCATATGCATATACAGTTGTGTTCGTGCGTGTGTGTGGTTGTTCATACACGTTGCGCTTGCATGACACTCTCCTTCATACTCTCTCAGTCTGCCTCATACCATCAGCAATCATACAGAAGCGTCAGAAGAGTTTGTTTCTGTTTCTGCGTCGTCAGTGTGAAGAGCGCAGCAGCGACGGCATGACGACGCCCAATTTGTATGACGAAAAGGAGGTAATGAAGGAGTTCATCAGCTGTTATCGCCACTTTACCGCACTGTGGGACAACAACTCCATGGACTATCTGTCCAAGAAGAAGAAGGAGCCCGGCTACCAGGAGCTGCTCAAGATATTAAAGCGCGTCAATCGTGATGCCAGTGTGCAGGATGTGAAGCGAAAAATCAATTCGCTGCGCTGCTGCTATCGCCGTGAGATCAAGAAAATACAGTTATCCTATGACAGCTACGAGCCCCGTCTGTGGTGGTTTCACATGATGTACTTCCTCAATCCGGTGCTGAATCTCGATCAGAGCATGATGTCGACGTCGACAGCGACGCCAATATCAAAGTCAACAATGACGACGCCGTCGTCGCGCGTCAAACAGGAGAGCCGCAGAAGCCTGGACGACAGCCTCGACGAGGCGAGCATGCATGTAAGTATGACAGAAGAGAGCACAGAGAGAGAGAGAGAGAGTAATCACAGGGTGAGAGAGCATAGTGGAAGAGTGAGTCAATTCAATTCTGTAAGTTGTGCGAGTGTCTGTTTGAGAGAGAAAGAGAGAGAGAAGCAACTCTTGCATGACACACACGTTCGATGGTGTCGTACGACTGCGTTGGACGACAGTACGTAATGCGCACCGCAACCGTCGTGATGTCACAACATCAGGTGCGCAAATCGGGTTTCTGGCTCGAGTTCTTCCATCTCTATCGCTCCATGCCGGAATTGTGGCTAACCAATTCGCCGGAGTATCGCAATCGCAAGCTGAAGGCCGCATCCTACGAGCGCCTCCTGCAACATATGCGCCAAGCAGATCCCAGCTCGAACATACACATGCTCAAGCGCAAGATAAACAATCTGCGCACCTCGTACCGTCGCGAACTGCGCAAGGTGCTCGAGAGCAAAGGGGGCGGCGGACACGGCGAGGGGGACCACCACGAGGAGGAGGAGGAGGAGTATGTGCCTGCATTGTGGTACTACGGCGAACTTGATTTCCTCTACGAACAGGAGACGGGCGAGGCGCAGACGCTGCTGCCGACGCAGGCATCGAGGCTGGGACATGGGCAGGAGGAGATGAGGCAAACAGATGAGGCAAATACACATAGTACACTCTGCATGAATACATTCAAAGAGGGAGGGTTGTTGGGGAGGGGGGGGTAAGGAATTCATTCACTGTTCACCCGTAAAATGAGTACCGTTTGTTGTGTACAGCTACAATACTCATTCACTTCGATGTTGTACAGTAACAAATGAGTACAGTATTTTTGGGTACAGTACTGTCAAGTAGTGAATGTATGTATGCAAAGTACAAAACGAATCATTCTCTGTTCACTATCAAAATGAGTACAATTTTATTGTACACAGTAAAAAGTGAGTACAGTACTGTCAAGTAGAACAATGAATGTATTCAGAAGTACAAAATTAATCATTCACTATTAAAATATGTACAATTCGTTGTGTACAGTTTTAAATGAATGTGTGCGTATGTTGTACTACTGTATGAGTACAGTATAGTAAAATGAGTACAGTGTTTTTGGCTATAGTAAACAGCTGTACCTGAATGTGTTCATGCAGAACTCTCTTACTCTCCCTCTCTCACTTAACAGGGCATTTGGCTAATGCTCCTCTCTCTGTCTTTCCCTCTGTCTGTCTTTCTCGCAGGACGAGGACATCTTTGCCGAACCGTTTCAGCCCGAGGAGGACATGCTGGTCATTGAGGGCGAGGCCGAGGCTGATGGCGATGGCGAAGGCGAACTGGAGGTTGACGGCGAATTGGAGGGCGAGGGCGAAGTGGAGGCCGAAATGCTTGCCGAGGGACTTGCCGAGTCCGAGCTGGAAGCAGAGGCGGATGCCGAGGCAGAGGCAGAGGCAGAGGCAGAGGCAGTGGCGGCGCAGGCGCAGGTGACGCGTCGTATTAAAATTGAAAACAAATATCAGTCGCATTCCAGCAACAATAACAACAACAACAGCAGCAGCGCTGGCAGCAACAAATATGCGCATCCCTATGGCACAACAACAACAACAACAAACGCAGCACAGCAGCAGCAGCAACGTCAACAGCAACTGCAGCTGCGTCGCAGCGCAGTGCGTCGTCAACGTCAACGGAGCAGCGACTTTGACGCAGCCGACATCGATTACGACGCGGGCAGCGGCAGCGGCAGCAGCAGTAACAAGAAACAGCGCCGGCATATGATGATGGAGCAGCGGAATGCGGAGCATGCGGAGAGTGAGTGCGATCTGATTGGCAAACGGATGGCGGCACATTTCCGTAACATGCGTCCCGATCAGCGGCTCTTTGCGGAACGGATCATCAGCGAAGTGCTCGTCTACGGACGGATGAATCGACTCTCGCTCGACGCCCGGTTTCTGCCCAATGGCAATGGGGATGCTCTACACGGTGCACGATGCGATGAGGGAGGCAAGTAGCACAAGGCGCGGGATCGACGACTAATCGCACGTTATCGATAGTCGTCAGTGAGAGAAAGGAGAGAGAGTACTAGAGCTGGGGAAACTATCGATGATTCATCTCAGATATTCAATACTATCGATCAGTTACGTTCATCTGGATGTGTTCTGTCCGTCTAGAGATGTGAAAACTATCGGTAGTTAGTAAATTCGATATTTCCTTTGTTTTTGAACAACTTATAGCATACAGTCAACATGTTGCGCTTATCAACACTGTCTGTCTGGGTTGTGTGTTCGTTCCACTGTAAGCTAGAGCTGTGCAAAATATCGATAGTTGGCAAACTATCGATACGACCACTGAAGGACCAAAATATCAAGTGGTACTAAATACTATCGCATGCTATCGAAACCTTAACTTTGATAGAAATACAATATATGGAAACTATCGTGAATTGTTTACTCATCTCTAGTATGCGTGTGTTTGTACATATATATAGAACCGCTTCATTTGTTAGATCGGGCATAATGTAACGAAATAGGGGAAGGGGGGACAATCGCCGCAGAGTTGGGAGTATTATTTGTGACTTTGGCTTTTGCCATAAAGCGCCAATTAGAGCGATGACGTTGGCAACGCTGCCGGCGGACTAAAAGCAAAAGCTATTGCCAAGCCAATACCGACAAAACTGTCGCCAACATTATTGTCAGAATATACATACATATGTATGTATGTTAATTGATACAATACAAATTAGGAACTTTATACTAGATATAGACTAACATGTGTATATGGAGTTTTGCAACTTGACTTTTATCTGTAATGACTAAAGCTAAATAAAATGCGAAACTGTGTGTACAATTTTAAAAATTTTCAATATATATATAATATATGATATATATTATTGCTGTATTGTACGGAATATTGCTATTTCAGACGACATATACATATAGAAAACAAAAAAAAGAAAATGTTATTTACAATTTTTTAATATTACGCTTAGTTCTTATAATGCAGTATCCGAAAGTTTTCAGTTCGATGAATTATCATTTTCAGAATGTGACCAGCTGTCGAAAATATTCACGGTTAAGATAGTGTTGCCAACTAGCTTTTTTTTAATATAGAAAATCATTTTAAATTTTTTAATTCACCTCTGCATTTTCTTCGCTCAAAAATAGATTTAGTTTTTGATTTTAAAGAATTAGAATAAAATAAGAATAAACATTGATATGAGTATTTTTGCTAATTATATTTACATATATAGGTAAATGTTTGAATAATTCGGCTAGATGTAAACTTTAATGCTAAATCAAGCCGATTTTTACCTAAAAATGCTCACATTATATTTATATATAATATATATTGGTTAACGCGGCTTTTTAATATATATATTTTTTTTTGTATATTTACAAGTTTTGTTTTTAATGCCGACAAATAGTTGCACCTATTTTTAATTGGAGCTGTATACATTAAGCTTATTTTATATTTTAGCCGAATTTTTAATTTAATCCTTATGACATAATAATAAAAATTAAATTTACATTTATTTTTACATTTTGAAGCTTATTTGTATTATTTTTTGTAATCTTTTACTTTTATTTGCAAATCTTTTTTATTTTCCTTTCCTTTGAATGTTTTGTTTCCATTTTGAGCCCGACAGGTTTGTCGCCTGTCGACAAGCCGTAAGTCTGCGGAAAAAGAAAAATAAAGAACCGTATAGTCCGTAAACCGGTTTTTATTCATTTTACATTTCTGCAATACTAACCCCACGTCCCTCTCGCCATATGCCACGTTACCTCTCTCCTTCCCACTTGATTGCTTGCTCGCTCGTCGACCCCTGCAACAACCACCGACTTAACCATATCGCGTTCTCGTTCTTCTTCTTTGGCTTTGTTTTGTTTGTCTTATTGTTGTTGTTGCGCCATGTCGCAGTTGCTGCACAAGAAATTTTTTTGTTGCTCTCTTTCTGCGTCGCCCGCTTTAGCAGCAGCTTTAATTTGCTGCCATTGCCGTTGGGGTCCGTTATGCCGTGTGTATGTGTGTGTGTGACAGAGAGAGGGAGTTACAGAGAGAGAGAAAGAGTGTCTGTGTAGGACAGCTGCCTTGGGATTGCAACTGGGATTGGGATAGTCATCCAAGAATCTGAGTCACCTGACACGCTCACTAGACGGGAAGCAAAGAAGAAGGGGAAGAAGAAGAAGAAGAAGAAGTAACAGAAAAGCAGGCGAAAGCAGGCAACTTTAGTTATCTTTTATCTATTAATTATCTCTAGCCTGTAATCGTCCAAATCAAGCCAAGCTAATGGCTTGAAAAAGGCCATAATTTTCTATGTTGCTTTGTTTTCGTTATTTGTTTAACTTCATTACGGTTTTTTAAAGGTGTGAATGACATTTGCATGAGTATTATAGATGATATTTTGCCAGTTCAATTTGGCTAAAATCTAGCTGAAAAAAGGTTAGTTTATTTGGAAAAACAATACTGGTATTCATAAATATAAACACTCTCCCTTCGGTCAATTGTTCCTATGTTATAGTGTTCAGATTTTTATGAAATCTTATATGCTTATTATATATATATATGTACATATATATGTATGTATGTACATATATAGAAAAAGTCCGATGTAGTTAATTTGGTTGCAACATCTTGACATAATAACTAAAATGGCAGCGATAGTTTGCATGACAGCTATACGATATGTTACTCCAATTCAACTAGTTCCGAGTTATTTACTGCGTGGTGCGTTAATATACCCTCTGAAAGGGTATAATGAGCATATGCATAAGAATAAGGAATAAAAGGAATATAGAAGAATATATATTTATATACATATGTATAATAATAATAATTAAAGATTGTTCGCTTAATATCGATAGATCTTTATATTCTGACTATCGTCTAGAGTTGCCCCTCTGCAAGGCATGGAGGGACTATAAGACTATAAATGAATTGTAATTCACCAAAGGTTTATTTTCTTACTATCGATAGCCGTCTGTCTGCTTTTATCGTCTAGATTTAAAACTCCTTCTCTCCCCTCCTTCTCCTCCTCATTAGCCAAACATGAAGCGATTATTTCAATATTATATTATGATTATTTATGTACATATGTATATACATATGTATAATAATAATATTCATTAAAGGTTGTTCCCTATCTACTATCGATAGATCGTCAAGTTTGTTGCCGTTATATTCTGACTATCGTCCGGAGTTGCCCGCCCCTCGCTAACATCCTTCCCCCACCCATGGTGGCGATTATTTCAGCATTATATCGTGCGCCATTCTCTGTTTGTTGCTGTCTTATTGTTATTCGGGCACTTTCCTCATTCTTTAGCGCTCATGTGGAAACACACACACACACGTAGTCACGTAGATAGTGTGTGTGTGTGCGTGTGTGTGTGTTTGCATAAAAGTTTTATGTCTTGCTTTGCCAGCTTCGCGTTGCTGTTGTTGTTACTGCGAATTAGCAATTCTCTTTTTGACTTTTTCGCCATACGCTGCCCACATTGTTGTTGCTGTTGTTTATTTTGTTTTGCTGTCGTCGTTGTTGTTACTGTTGTTACTGTTGTTGTTGTTGCTGTTGTTGCTGTTGTTGTCATGGTCTTTAATTTCCCTTTGCGTGCCAGTTTTACTGTTGCGGCTTTGCCAGTCGCCGTTCGACTTTGTCCCCGTCCCGCTCTCACTCTCTCTCTCTTCCACTCTCCACCTGCCTCCTTCATCTGGTTCTGCTGCTTCTTCTTCTTCTTCTTCTTCTCCTTTTCCACCACCACCACAGCAGGTCATTAAAATAACTTTGTTGCCCTGTCCTTCCTGTGTTCATTTCGCCTTGCTCTGCATTTTTATTTGCTGCTCTGCTTCTTCTTCGTTGTCTGCGTCTGCGTCTGCGTCTTGCCTTCTCTTTCGCCCTTCACCGAGGCGATTCTTTTACATGAGCTTTGTTGTTGTTATTGCTGGCTTTGTGTTTCTGGTTTTGCACACACACACACACAGAGGCATGTGCTGTATGCATATATATGTATGTATGTGTGTAGTTGTTGTTGCTGCCGGCATTTAAGCCGGCGCACAATTTTAGGCAAATTACTGCGTTGGCCCAGCGACGCCTCCTTGGCTTTTGCTTTGTCATACAAAGTTGCCGATGCTGAGCTGCCTCTCTTCCTCTCCCTCTTCCACTCTGTGTGTGTGTGTGTGTGTGTGTGTGCGGGGGATACATGGCACAAAATGAAAATGGCAAAACAAGGTCAAGTGTAGGGAGCAAAGTTTGTTTGAGTGCACACACACACACTCAAACGCGCACGCACGCATATGTACGTGACACACACACACACACATTCGCACTCACGCACGCAAATATAAACTAAATAAAAGAGAGAAAAAAAAAACGAAAGCTCGCATAACTTTGTTGTTGTTGCATTTGTTTAAACAAAAAAATTGTCAGTCCGCTGTCGGCGTCGGCAGCGCTGCTGGCGCTGGCTGAGTCACGCTCAACAGGCTCACATTGACGACTAAAATAATTTGCACAGAGGTGTGAAAAGTTTTCGAGAGCTGAACTTGACGTATGCCAAATTCACCCAGAACCCAACGAGGCCGGATACGGCGACAACGACACCTGTAGCATATGATGGCAGAGCAGCGCAGCAGCAGCAGTACAGAACAAAAACAACGACAACAACGCAATGCAAAATAAAAATAAAAACAAAATTCGAGAAGAGCGCCCGAAAACCGAAACCAAAACAACCCTCATCAGGGTGCCAATTTACAGGCCTATGCAGCAGCCAGAGGCAAAGGCAGAGGACAGCAGGCTGCACATGCTGCTGGAGTCGACGTCAGCGAGGTGGGAGAGAGAGAGAGAGAGACAGCCTGAAATGGCACATGTGTGACGTATGGCAGCGCTGCTCGAAAGTGTAACTAAAATACATTCATACAAAAACTGTGTACACTCGCACGCTATATATGCGTATTTATTGGTAAATCTATGTCTGTGTGTGTGTGTGTATTTGTATACAAATTATATATCAACGCACAAGTATGCATGTATGCGTGTGTGCGTGTGTGTGTGTATGAACAAAACAGCTACAACACATCGCAAAACGAAAAAGAAACGTAAATAAAAAATTATATGGAAATTTCTGATATAAAACACACACACACACACGTTGGCAGTAAAGCAGCCAAACGTGAACAGGGACATAGCCCACAAGCTAAAGAATGAAGTTTGGCAACGCCGCAACTCTGCTCAAGCAGCATAACAAAGCACTGCGCTGCCGCTGTCCGCAGTCACTGCTCTGCCAGCGGCTAAACGTAACGAGTCGGCAGAAATGGCACAGTGGTGCAGATAGGGTTGTGACAATATATTTGTTAATATATTCGATTATTAATATAAAATGATTATCATGATAATTAATATAATATCGATGATATAAATATTTAAAAATAATAAATAATATTTGTTTAAATTCTTAATCAGTCGACTGATCAGAGAAAATAAGTAAAAAATGTTACATATCACCATAATAACGGCATAACTATTAATACCTTGATATCTTAAAATATATTTTTTTATAACCCATGTATATATATACACTTTATTCATAAGCATTTTTAGAAATTAGGATAGTGGATATTATACATGAATATAAAGAGTACAAGGCTTATTTAAACTTTCCTACTTAGATATATGATTTATATAGAAAATCAAATGGAATTCAAAATTAATAACAAGGGAAAAACCATTTTTTCTTTATTATAATAAATATTTAACTTTTGACTTCATTTAATTTATTACTATGCGTAAGTTAACAAACTTGTCTAGTGCCAACAAATATGTTGTTTATTTTCGGTTTGATAAGCCCACTGTGGCTCACTGTGCGCCAGCAGGGCAGACAACATGTACATACATACATACATATACAAACAAATAACGAGCAAGTCAGTGACGGTCGACGCGACAGACGTCGCAACAGAAAGCGCGTCAGAGAGCGCAATGTTGTTTTTGCGCGCTGCGCACACAGCAACAACTGCAAAAGCAGTGCGACGTGTGAGTGAGCGAGAGAGAGAGTAGGGGGAAAGAAACAGAAATGGCAAAGAAATGAGGAAACCCAGTGGCGAATCGGCTGCGTCAGCAGAAATCGAATGAGATTTGGGCAGGTTCTCATTTTGTAAAGGTATAAAGGTATTAATGCAAAAATTGTAATAATGCCATCAGAATGTTAACACTTTAATGGGCCGCGATGGATGTTTGCACTAAATATTAATATATAAAATAAATCCAATAATTGACAATTCTGTATTTAATGTATTTCTGTATTTAATTTAATGAAATCATTCTGAGTTTTCACTTAGTTAAAAGATATAATCACTCCCTCCAATTTCAGTAGGACAGATTTACACAATTTCAAATACAATTGGTTTGACTGTACAACAATGTTCAAGTTAAGTTTATTTTTCAAGTTAATTTAAAGAAAATTTCAAATCAAAGTTTGCTTCTCCAACTTTTCCTTATAAATATGCAATGCAAACAATTTCAGGGTAACAAATTGTTAAATATTAAGTCGAAAAGCGCATCAATGCTAAACTCTGTACAAGAATAGTATTAAGTTAGTAGCTTAAGTGCCATAAAAATTGATTTAAAAGGAAAACAAGCAAATATTTTATCTCATCTAAAATTAATAATTGTTTTCATTTTTATTTAACAAAAGTGATCGATCCAGTAGGGAGATATATTTATTTGAGACGTTCAAAAGTTATATATTAAAATAAAATAATTTTAACACCTACATAAGGCAAATACATATTTTTATCTTTGTACAACTGTTATAGATCAATTATGGAAAACGAAAAGGAAGTGCATTTCTTACTATTTTTGATGTTCATCGAATAAAAACCCAAACACGACTTTCATGCCAGTTAAAGGGTTAATTTCCATATGATTTCAAGAAAAATTGTTCATGACCAACCTATGTATGCCTATGCAAAAATCGATCTATAGAGCTATTATTATTCCCAACGAGTCCGGGCGATCCCATTAAGAAAATAAAAGAAATTTATATTTTTAAACGTTTTCGGAATGTGTAAAATTGACGTTCAGCTCATTTTGTTTGTATTTTCATTTTGGTTTGTCCACAATTTGTCATCGCAATTGCAATTTGACTTTAAGCAGCCGCATTAACCCACACACACATACACACGCACAAATAATAAATTTAATTCATTTGCACACACACACACACAATCGCACTCGTTGCCAGCTGAGCACTGTGCAAAATGCGCCAGTGGGTGGGTGCCTCTGCCTCTCTCTCTCTCACTCTCTCACGCGGCACACACAAAAAATAATCAAAAAACATTTTTTGCTACAATTTGACACACAAAGCAGCTGTCTGCACACACACAGACAAATCGGGTATATATCACACTGTGTTTCCATAGATACGTTTGTGTGTATGTACGTAACTCTCGAACTCAGCATGCACACACACAAGTATCTCCTTGTATCGCCCTGCACAAGAGAGATAGACCAAGAGTAATATTGTGTGTGGGGGGAGGAGTGAAGAGAAGGCTGTTATCTACTGCGCATTGTCTTGCTGTTGTTTGTGTAGTTGTTGTCTGTCTGCCAGTGTACCGCTGTATGCGTGTGTGTGTGCTGTCAAGAAGATGAAGCAGCAGTGGAAGAGGAAGAAACAGCGAGAGTGGCAGAGGCAACGGCAGAGGCAGAACACCGAATAAGTAGCGCAGACGCTTTTAGTCGGTGCAGCGGGCGGGCAGAGCGTCAGTCGTTCGGTCGGGCAGTCGGACGACGAGCCGAGCAAAGCACACAAATCAAGATGACACGACCAACGGCAACAACAACAGCAGCAGCAACAAAACCGGCACATTCAACTTCAACGCACACAGATGCAGACAGTGTCAGACAGACGAAAGAGACAGATAGACAAACAGCCAGAGCGACCGACTGACTGATGAGTACGCCGCTTGCTGAGAGAGAGTGAGAGAGAGAGGGAGAGCAAGATGGCGTAGAATGATGAGAACAAAGGGGAGCGGCGTAATGAGAACACGAGTAGGAGTAACAGAGAGAGAGAGAGAGAGGGGTACGAACGCGTCAGCCAGTCGAAATAAATAAAGCAAAAGGCAGGCAGCAGCAGCAACAACAACAACGACAACGCAAATAAAACGAGTAAGGGAAAAATAAAAATAACAAGAATATGTAATAATAACAAGCAAAATAAAATGAAAGCACACGAAACAAGCGTAAGCAGAGAATGAGAATGGCTTGCGAATTTTTATACACACACAAAGACATGTTATGTATGTATGTATGTATGTATGTACGTGTGTACGTGTGTTTGTACGCTACTTGTCTTGCACAGGCTGCGAGGGCAGCGGCAGTGAGACCTGGAGACGGACAATAGCTGAATGCCATGCAAATCGATGGGGTTAAATTCATGCCGGGCAAATGCTGAATGGATTGTGGGAGGACAAAGAGTTGCATTTGTGTGTGTGTGTATGACTAGTATATGTATGTATGTATGTACATACATACATAGACTGCAACAGAGTATGCGTGTGTGTGTGCCTGTCTTTTCACTTCTAATTACGTGCAATATTTTAAAGCTAGCATTGTCTACTAATGTGTGTGTGCATGAGTGTGTGGGTTAGTCTGTATGTATGTATTAAAATACGCAGGGGATTAGTTGTGCGTGTGTCTGTGTGCATTTATGGCTGTTAATAGGATTTGTGGTACAAAATGTTGATTTATCGATTGAATTTAATTGCGTTTAATTTGCATCTGCTTCACCATTTAATCCGATAACAATGCGATAACAATGCGAACCACTTGCAGCCAGTTGCAGTTAGTGTACTTGAAATGAATTTCGGTTTTTCTTTTGGTTCATCTTCTGCCTAATCCTTTCGCTGTCAAGTGCTTGCTGCGCCTCTTGTTGTTGTACATTTGTACCTAGTTTCCTTCTAGTTTGTGATAATCATCTTGCTGGGAAAGCTCTAAGTCATAAACTTTAAGTAGGAATTACAAGTTGAGTGCAATTAGAGAGTTGAGGAGAAAGAAAACTTGGAAACCCATTAAGTGTGCAATCGTACATTTGCAGCCAAGTGGATATACATATGTACATATGTATGTACATGTGTACATTCATTATACATATATGTATTCCCAACAAAATGGTACATGTGTACATTACAAATGTACTTACATACATATGTAGTATATGCACAAACATATTTGTACCCAAACACGATTCGAGTCTTGAATAAATTGTTGTGCTCAATGTACATACGACAAATGTACCTATGATATTTTGTATGTACATTTTCATACATACATATGTATGTACTTGCATGCATACACATACACATACGTGTACATACATACATTCTGTCAAGTAACTCTTTACACATACATGTACGTGTACTATGTAAATGGTACATTTGTATATTTGTACATTTCTATTGAGTATCACTGCAAGATGCAATGATTATCAGCGGGAAGCCCCTCTAAAGCATTGGTGCGTTTATATGATGAACTTGTACCTACATACATATGTACTTCTGTACCTACAAGCATATGTACCTACATACATATGTATGTACGAACACACAAATGTACCTACATACATATGTACCTACATACATATGTACCTACATACTTCTGTATAATACGTGCTCACGACCTTATCCATAACCCCGGCAATAGCGCGACATTGACCGATATCGATTGGAGTGCAAACCAGCACAAGCTGCCTCTAGTATTTTAGCGGTTTTAACGCTAACTGTTTTTGTACACACACACATACACAGAGACAGGCCGCATGTTTTTTTACTTCTCGCTTTCTTGCTAATTTCTGTTTTGTTCGTGTGTTTCATTGAAGTTTTTTATTATCGCAGATCGCGCGCGCTTCGCTTATCACAACACGTCCGCATCCAACCCAGGTCCGGCCCCTCCCCCCTCCCCAGAGTCCAGAGACCGATCGACGTCGCCAGCACAATTCACAGTTAAGTCGCCTGTGCATAAGTATGTGTGAACAGAGCAAGAGGAAGAGAGAAAGCAAACCTGGGTGACATTGCCAGAGCAGGGGCAAAGTGAAATGGTAAACATTGCTTTTGTGAGACAGGCAGTGACAAGGACAGAGCCAGCAGCACATGTGGTAAAGAAGGAGAGAGAGAGAGAGAGAGAGAGCACGCGCAAAGAGATAACAATAGGCTGGTGTGAAGCCGAATAAGCGCAAAAGTAGCGCAACTTGCGTTTTACAATAACAATAACAATAACAATGGCAAAGCCAAAGCAAGCAGTAGAATGAGAGCAGCAGCAGAAGAAGAAGACGCGTAATCGACGCCAATGTTGACGACGCAGCGCAGCTCAGCATCAATTCTGACTCCTCTCCCTCTCTCTCTATCTCTTTTCCCGTCACTGCCAACGTTCATTTATCTACATAAAATACATACATTCATAGATTCATATGTATGCCTGTATAACCTCAACTGCTTAGCACGTCGCTCTGTACAGTGGGTCAGTGGACCGATCTAGCGGAATTTAATTAATAGTAGTTTGAAATATTAAATTCCAACTTCATAATGCCATACATATTTAGTTCGATCTGTAGACTGTATCTTGTACCTTCCATAAAAATTTAATTTTTTTACATAGTGATAGCACTACCCTACATTTTTAATTTTTTTTTTCTATCGGCTCTCAATCTTCTACAGCAGTATAGGAGAAGTTATATGATTTTACTTTTTTAATTAAATCCAGCTAGATCGGTCTGTTGGCCCACTGTGCACTGCTTGTTCACAGCACATTGCTTACCCCGCTGTTTACTTATCCCTCACACTCCTAATTCATCAAACTGCTTATCCCCGCACTGCTTGTTTCCCTCACTGTTTATTCCCCGCACTGCTTGAATTACGTGTTGGAGTTTTTTTTGCATGTTGTTGTTCTCTTTGCTCTCTCATCGTTCCCATTTCCTCCCCTTTCCCACCACCCTCCACCGGAGAGTTTGCAACACCAGCGGGCACTGGCACCCAGCAACAACAGGCCCAGTAAATTGTCGACGATCGGCACCACAAACCGGTTTCCTCTTTACTGTCCTCTTCCATATACATACATACATATGTATGTAAATATATAGCAACAAGTTGAGACTTGCACTGAAGAGTGGAGAGCAGAGAGTGAAGAGCAGAGAGCACAAGAGAGGGAGCAAACACACACACACACACAATGATAATGAAAACGTGTAACAAAATTGTTTTTATGCTTTGGCAAACGATCCGCGCCAAAAGGGGAACCGCCATTTACCCCCCGCCGTTTTGGCAGCGACTGCGGACAGACGGAAACGACAGCGACCGCAAACATAGCCGCGTCATCATTGCTGTTGCGGTCGCTGTTGCTGTCGCCGTTGCCGTCGCTGCTTCAGTCGCTGTCGACGTTGTTACGCCGCAAAACAATTGCCGGCCATTGTTGTCGTTGGGCGACCCCCACGGCCTCAGCGACGCGACGTCGCTCAGTCAAGACGGCCGGCCCGACGTTTACTTGATACACTGCACCAATACCTTCCCCTTTCCCCCCGACAAACACACATACACGCACACAGCACAACTCCTTGCCTGCGTGTGCATTGTGTGGTGAAATTGAACAGAGAGGGGAATAGTAGGCGCAATTGAACGGTTAATTGAGTCGAATCACTGAGGACAGTGGAAATAAGGAGGAGTTTGCGAAATTTGCGTAAATATTATATGTAAAATAAATTAAATTTACCCATTTCATTTGAATTTGAACTTTACAAGCAATTTTTATTTAATTTATTTTAATATTATTTAATTTTAATATCAGTCGACTGTCGACTGACAGTAAATATATAAATTTGCAATAACAATTCGCACTTAATTGTGTTATTTAATTTTGCTAAATTAAATATTAGCTTACAATATGGCTCATAAGGTTTTAATTATTCCCTTGCAGAGGGTATTCATTTTGGCCAGGAGTTTGCAGGCCACCATAGAAGACATCTCCGATCCCATAAAGTACTTACATATGTACATATGTATGGTATATATTCTGAATCAGTATTACTAGGGGAGTCTATCTAAGCCATGTCCGTCTGTCCGCCTGTTGCAACGCAAACTAGTCTCTCAATTTAAAAACTATCTAACTATCTGCACGCTGTCAAAAGTCGGAACGAGCCGGATAAGATTGATATGTATATACTATAGCTGTCATACAAACTATTGACCGATTTTTGTTTTTTTTTCAAGATATGGCAACCAAATTTACTGCATCGGACCTATGGTATATCCTATCTATATATATAATATGCATATAAAATTTCATTAAAATCTGAGCATACGAATAAGCGGCCATAATAAAGGTTTTTGTAAAAAGACCATATTAGAAATAACAATCGGAGGAGATAAGAACCTGCAAGGGTATAAAACATTCGGCATGTCGAAGGCAACCTTTTTTTTCGAGAAGCTTAATCGATTCTCAAATTGATTTATTGATTTTTTTTTTAAATTTTATCCCAAAAATAGGTTATATTTTTTATATTTCAAATCGATTTGAACCGCTTTTCTCCTTAAATTTTTAAGAATAAATCGATTCAGTGGACATCGATTTATTTCCAGCTCAATGAGTAATATATATTTAAGTGTTAAACACTAGTTTAGATGTTGGCTATGCCATTGCTTTTTACAGAGTTGCATTTCAGGTTTTCTAAGCAATTTTCATCCATTTGCATTTCCGTTGATAATCTGTGTTGTCAATGCACACATGGTATTTACTTTCCATAGAAAACTGTTTTGTTTTGTAAATTTATTGCAATTTACTGAAATACAAATTCAATTTCTAAAGCTATTTCACTAATTATCAACTTTTGTTCTGCTCTCTCTCCCTTTCTTTCTCTCTCTCGCTCTCTCAATTATTATTACACATTCGATTCGATAACATTATAATTATCGTAATTAATTGGCACAACGTAATACAATGGACTTTAACGCATTT
Organism: Zaprionus lachaisei; assembly: GCA_018901815.1. Lineage (NCBI taxonomy): Eukaryota > Metazoa > Arthropoda > Insecta > Diptera > Drosophilidae > Zaprionus > Zaprionus lachaisei. Next base: position 9,433,647 of record JAEIFI010000733.1, on the reverse strand, counting down.
TGCTTGTACACCCTCCTCCCTCCATCGTGGCATGGCACGCTTTTCTTATATGCAGACACGCGCAGCTATCTCATATTTAGCTCACTCTGTCTCTCCCTCTCTCTCTGGCTTAAAAAATAAAATTGTTTAGGACAACATTAAATACAAAATTATCACATATTTCTTATGGTATTTTTGAAAATATTTGAATTTAAGCGGTAAGATGCAGTGATGCATCACCACCATGTTAAGGGCTAATTATTTTTTAGTATTTTTTCCATTTGAATGGCAAAAAACATCGATAAGCGAAAAGTAAAATTGTATCGAAGCATCGATGCTTACGTATGAGCATCGATAGCCCGTGGTTGTGGTGATAACCTATCGGAATAGATGGCAACGCTGCACACATGGTTGCCAGTTCGTGCTAGAATTCAAATTCAAATTGAAACAATGTAATTTAGCATTTGTTATTCGTAATTTGCTTTATTTTAGAGTTTACAATTCGTAAAAGTTTTCATTCAAATGTATATAATTATATATAATTTGTTTTCTAATTATTATGCGAACAGCAGCAAATCTCAACTCTGCACAGCGTCAAAATAAGCAAAAAATAAAAAAAAAATACCTAACAGGGATTATAGCGATAGAGTATATTTTCTAAAAGATTTAAAACTTTCTGGTTTTGTTTTTTTTTGTTCATAAATTGACGCGTAAGGTGAAGAGTAGTTTTGTAGTTTTGCCACTGCCGCCAGCCAATGTGCCCTGTATATAAGTTTGCATACATAACACTATATGTAGTAATCAAATGAACTACGTATACATAATATAGAATTTTGGTCTGTTGGGTAATTATATAAATCGGTTAGTAGAGAAATCTTTACATCGACACACAACGTATGTGTATGTGAACGACAACAAGCAAGGATTAATTGATTATAGAATTTTGTCGATTATCATTTCTTTTGAGTCTCCTGCTGCTGTTAGTCCTTGTGGCAAGTCTGATTCACCTTGAATATATTGGTGAGCTCATCCAAAAGGGTCTCATACCGATAGGCGACACGAATTTCGGGCACATTGGTGCGTGTTATATCATTGCCAGAGATGCCATCCTCATAGTAATGCGGTCCCAGCCATTGTTGTTTGATCTGAAGAGGTGATAGTACCCATTATAAAATATATGTATATAGTATGTATTTTCAAATTTGTATAGTTTCACGTTACTTACACCATGTGAAAATCCGCTCATCATGACACTATTTCGTGCCAGTTCGCACATATCGCAGGAGCTGAGCTTCCACACCTGTGCTGCAATGCTGTATTCCTCCATAAGTGGTTCCTGAGAATCGAATGAGTCCAATGATGAGCAAATTGATTCATACTATACTTAACTAACTGTACTCACCTTGGTGAAGTGGAATTGCAGCGGATCATCAGTGGACAGTGAGATAATGAGTCCACGGGCCAAGTACTCGGGCAACGGATTGCGATGATAGTTGAGAAAGAGCGAATTATTCGATAGTGGGGACATGGCAATACCGATCTGTGTCAGATAGTACAGATACTGCAGCACTGGCACCTTGCGCAGCAGCAGGCCGTGCGAGATGTTCTCGGCCATGAGGTAACCACACACCAGATGCTGCACAGGCCCAGCCTCGCCACAATGCGGACGCAGCACGAATGTGTTCAGACCACGTTCCCTAAGGAAGGCACGGCAAATATAAATATGATTGTATCACAATTTCAATTTGTATAATCCCCAAACTCACTTTCTGAACTTATTTAAGACAGTCATGTTGGCATACATATAGTAGATATAGTAGGCATATGGCGGATTCTCCTCATAGGTCCAGTCCTCGGGTCTCGGCACATCGTTATCAAACAAAGGATTCTCTGGCTTGGACTCGTCATCGACGGAATCGAAACCAATCACATAAGTCAAAAATCTATACAAATCTTTGTTCTCACTCGGCTTGTTAGTGGCCTCGAATAGTGGAAGAAAGATGTTATTAATAATCTCCTGGAATGATGTCATCATCTTATTGGATTTGAATATATCGAATAGTCTTGGTATTTGAATCAGCCAACGTATATTCGAGCTATACACATCGTTATCGATGGCCCATTTGGCTAGTTTCTGCCACTCATCCGGCGACTTGCCATAGATCGATAAACGTAATTCAGCATTTTGATATTTCGATTCCTCCAAATCGAAGGCAACTTCCTATAAATATAAAATACATATGAAGAAGCGTTAGATTATCGTTGAGATAGACACCAAATTATCGGCATAACATACCTTAATGATTTGTGCAAAATATTTGCCATTCAAGTAGTTATCGGTCTTGAGGAATACCTCTCGAAGACGCGACTCACCAATGGGATTATATTTGGAATTGAATTTATCAAAACGATGGAACGTATTACGATCGGCGTGCACATCAAGCATATCGACAGTTAGATCGTATGTGGTCAAATTCATCGATTGAAACACCTGGGCCAATGTCATGGCTTTACCATTTGTTATGGTTACCACCTCGTTGGCGTTATTCTTCAATGTCTTCTTAATGAAACGCAGCAAATGCTTTTGATTCATGCACGAGGCGGCATGAATATGCGTATCCACTTTTCGGGTATTGTAAAAGTCACGATGTGGCACTGCCTTTTGGGCGGCCAGTTCGCGTAGTTCGTTAAGCAACACATGCATCTGATATTTCGAGGATAAATAGCACAGACGACGGTAGCAAAACGATTTCCTAAAAAGAAAACAGATAAATGATGTGAGAAGAAGTTTGTTTGCCACAAGAGGGAAGGGAAGGTACATATGTATGTATTTCAAAGCGAACATCATTATCAAGAGTATCACTCACAGTGGTCCGTCGGCAATCATATTGCACATGACCTGCATGTCGTTCACAAACTGACTCATATCCGCATACGGATATCTCAGATCAACTTTGCATTCCTGAAAATATTATATTATTAGTTAAAGGCGCTAGAGAGAGAGAGAGAGAGAGAGTGAGGTGGGGTTTCACTTGCCGCATCCTTGTATATATGGAAAACTCCGCTAACTGGTTTAATGGTATAATTTTCATCTGGTATAAATTCCATATCCCAAGCATGTGGAGCCTTCACTGGAGTCGTCTGGGCCAACAGTTCTGAGCGCATTTTCGATTATTTGCATTTATTTTTGCGTTTTTTTTTTAAAGTTGTTTTACGTTTTTTTTTTTTTAGGTGTAGCGGTGCGTAACGTGTGTTTTATGCAAATAAAATAGTTTTATATAGTTTTTGTAAATGTAAATGGTTGTTTTAATTTTGTTTTGTATTTAGGTTCAAATTGAGTTCAATAGAAATACAGAGCAACAGTGTTGGAAAATGTTATGCAAGTTGGTTTCAAACTACGTCAACGTCGTTTTACTGCACACCTACAGGGTGGTGTTGTTGTTGCGTTTATTAGCAACAGGGTTCTCTTTTGGCATAAGGTGTATGAGTAATAATTACGACTCTGGTTCTGATTCTAATTAAACGCGAAACACTTAGTTTCGATGATGTCATTATTGCTTTAATTACGGTTGGCAATTTACAATGCTTAACCGGTTCTCAAAGTTGATTTTCATAGGGTTAAGTTTTTCGTAATTACATCCGTAGTTATGCAGTTGAGACAACCCTGTTTCTGTGTACACTTAGCTTAATCTAAATATGCATTCGAAAATTGAAATTTACTCCAAGGTGTTTCTCCTTGTCAGTGAGGTTTTTTTGTGGGTCACGAAACAAAGTAAGCGATAACATTTTCTACTGCAGGCAGATAAAAGCAGAGAGTGCAAGGGAGACAGATAGAGCAAGAGAGAGAGAGAGATAGAGAGCGCTGGCATCTGTTAGTGGCATTAAAGTTGTTAGCCAAGAGCGCGAATGTGAAAGAAACATACAGACTGAGAGCGAGATAGTGCGAACTATATACATACATACATACATACATACATATGTATAGTGCTCTCTGTCGCACGCGGCGATGTCTACAATGCTGTTAGTTAGGATGAAGAAACAACAAAACAATAAAAACAGAAAACAGAAACAACGCAAAGCAAACGAAAATAACAAAACAGGCAAAAGATACAGCAAAATTAAGAACAAATTTCAACATTTGCAAAAAAGAAGGCACTACTTGAGTCTTTAACGAGAGTGTGTGTGTGAGTGTGTGAGTGCGAGAAATATATAACTAGTGGGGGAGAGAGAGAGAGACAGCGATAGGCGGCAACAACACAAGAATAAATAAAGAATTCGATCTGAGCGCACGAATTACCTTTGCTGCTCACCATACTCTGTTTGCGAATTATGTCTATAAAAAAATGAAAAATATATAGAAAATAAATATTTATAAACAATAAGAAGCCACAATAACAAACACAAAAGAGAAGAACAAAAAAATAAACACAAGAATATAAAAAAAAGAGATAGAAAAAGAGAGATATAGAGAGCGATATTTAGAGCCGCGAGATAAACAAAGATAGAGACAGAGAGAGAGAGAGAGACAGAGAGAGACAGAGAGAGAGAGAGAGAGAGAGAGAGAGGTGGCCGGGTCCGATTCAAGAAATCATAAATCTAACTAATATTCGATAAATGCAAAACTTACTAAACATGACGCGAGTAATGTAGCAGCGGCTGGTGAGCGAAAGAGACAAACATATATACATACTAGCACAAGTATGCACATATGTGGTGTGTGGGAGAGAGATAGATAGATACAGAGAGATATATATTTATATATATAGGGAGAGAGAGAGAGAGAGAGGAATATAGAATGGAAGGACACTCTAGACTAAAAGAAAGAGAGAGTAAAGAGCTTAACGCGCGATCCTAATGCACAGATAAAATATATACAAATAATATATATACAAATAATTCACGCTAAATCTATCGATTGTATTATACATCGCATACACTGAATAAACATCGATTGTTTTGAATTTTTGTTTTTCGTTTTCTCGAATTTTTTGTTGAATTTTTGGTGCAACACAACACTGGCAGAACTCTTAACACTACAACTGGGTGCCTAGGAGGGACGCGATGGCTATTTATTTATATATCTTATTTTTGTATATTGTTAGGAAATCGAACCAAAGCGTAGCTTACCTGAAACCGATTTGTCTTCAAGGTTCTCATAACGATCCCTGAGCCGTACCGTCTTGAGAAAACGTGCCGTAGTTGTGGGAAACGATTGATCCGACATACTCATGTAGTTCTCACGCAATTTGAGTGCCTCAATGAGCAGCGTCGAAGCACGTTCCAGATCCTCCAGCGGCACACCACTTGTATCCTCACCGGAGACGGAAACACGCTGAAAATTGATGTCTGCATCGGTCTGCCGACGTTCAGGGGCTTCATCATCTGAGTCGGACTTGTCCTCATATTCTGCCGTCTGCGTCGGCGATTTGGTACAGGTCAACGGTCCACGTTGTCCTGCCGATTGCCTGCAAAATAGAGAGAGAGAGAGAGAGAGGGAGGGAGAGACAGAGACAGAGAGTGTTAGTTATTGGTTAATGGCATCAGTGATCTTTTGCAAGGCAAGCACCATTTCTCATCGGCAGGCTGGTACTCGTAGTGGCGACAGAAGTTATAGCTATCATCCGCGAACGACATGATACTCTACCGAGTCCTGGCCAGCGAATGTTCTTTGTCGGGGTCACTTTTCGGGTCAGTTGAATTGTATTAACACTCGATTGCACGATTGATTTCAATGCAGCACGCAATGCTAGTCATCGCAATGTTGTCTCTATAAAGATGAATGTACCCCACTATGTACTATATATACTTAGATATAGGAACAGATATTACAATAGGCAAACTTTGCTGTTTCTTTCTTTCTGTTTTTATGAGGAAACATCAATCATTTTTTGCCCAAGTTATTGAGGTAGCACAGCACAACAACTTCAAGTGCAATGCAAAGTTTGGCAAGTTTGACGCTTGGCGTGTCACAGCAGCAGCAGCAACAGCAACAACAACAACAACAACAACAACAACAACAACAACAGTGAGAACAACTCGCTGTTTTTTTCTTTTTTTGGCTGAGTCCTCAATGTCAGCGTAGGTCGTCGTCGTCGTCGTCGTCGTTGTTGGACGAACCCAGTAGATAAAAGGGTAACAAGAGGGTAGGCACTTTCTTTCGTTTTATTTCTTTCTGTTGCGTTCCGTTTTGAACCGCGTTTCGTTACTGTTCTTGCGTAGTTTTTGTGCCCGCCCTCCAAGTTATATGGATGCACAAGTTGTACTAAATGTGACGGCATCCGAGAACCCAAATCGGTAGCAACGCTCGCCCGCTGCGCGAACTTGGCTTTACACCTGGAGGTGCTGTTGCTGTTGCTGTCGGTGATGGTGATGGTGATGGAGGTGCTGGTGGAGGTGGCAATACTGCCACCAATGGTGGTGGCTTCATCATTATGCCATAAGCCTCGACGGCGTCGCGGTCAGGTCGACGTTCGTTGCCTAATGCAGTACCATTCAAAATCAAAACGTGTCTACGCTCGACGGTGGCCACCTGACTGGCCCACATGACCCGCCGCCACGCCTTGCCGCCTGCCACCCAGTACTGTCTGGCCCACGAACCGCGTCTGGGGTTTGTGCTTGGATTAGTCGTGTGGCCCCAAAACAATGCGAACAACGCATGCAAATTGATGCGGTTCTCTCTCTCTCTCTCTCTCTCTCCCTTTCCCTTCCTCCTTTGGGTGTTCTTGTCGTTCATTAGGAGACTATAGAAATCGTTCTAGGTGTACGCGAGTACGTGGATGCACTTCTAAAACTTTAAGCTGGTTAGTTTATCCTGTTGTGTTAAGGTTTTTAACTGTAATACTATCGCATCGGATAAAAAGGTCAACCGATAGATGTATCGATAGTTTTTACAGCTTTAAATGTATGTTAACTTTAACTTGCTTGGGTTATATTGATTGGGTATCATTTTTACCTGAAGGCCTATCGATTACAACATAATACCATCGTAACTGAAGCCCTATCGATTACATTGTTATACTATCTTAATTGAAGTACTATCGAATATGTCGCAATACTATCGTAACTAAAGTATAATCGATAACATCGCAATACTATCGTAACTGAAGTACTATCGATTACAATGATATACTATCGTAACTGAAGTACTATCGATTACATCGTAGTCGTAACTGAAGTTCTATCGATTACATCGTAATCGTAACTGAAGTACCATCGATTACAACGTAATACTATCGTAACTGAATTACTATCGATTAAATTGTAATACTATCGTAACTGAGGTACTATCGAATATATCGCAATACTATCGTAACAGAAGTACTATCGATTACATCGTAATACTATCGACTATACATGAAGGTCAAGCAATAAGTTTAATCAATATTTGAGTGATCTGCGATAACGTTTTCACTTCACTTGCAAATTAAACCTTGAGTTCCAACTTGAAATCGAAGTGTTGGATTTATAATACGCATCTACAAATAAGTATTTAATCGTTACTTACTTTTCATTTAATTGTCGTTGTATTTGCAATTTCTTCTCAATCTGTTCAATGGGAAACTGGGGTACTTCGTAGGGCGCCGAAATTTCATTGCTCAACTCATTCTCAACATCGGCCTTATCAGTGTCTGGTGAATCGGTCATATCGCCTGGAATATGTGTAAACAAATTGAGATTTAATTAAAGTTAAACGCATGTAGTATATGGAATAATAGTCCGGTTGCGAGGATGATAAGAGCTAAAAATAAGTTTTATTTTGATTTACATTTGAAACAAACAAACAAACAATTCTGCTTCGCAGGGGGACCTACTGCAAACTGGTGGTGGTGTTGCTGGTGAAGGTGCTGCGATTGTTTCGATTACTGTTTCGATGCTATTAACAATATTTGCATTGCCCCCAAAGAGTTTGGCATCAACCCGCAGACGATGTGCAGTATCCATGCGATTAAAGTTCATATTTCTCAAAGACAATATGAATTTGTTATTTATTTTCAATAATCCGATCGACAATTGCAGTCAATGCTTGTAAACTGAACGAGCTCTGGCGATTCAATGACTCGAACTCTGGAACTCAGGGACTGACTAACTGACTGAGACCAAGACTGAGATTGAAGGCAGATAAAGCAAAAACCGAAACCGAAACTGAAGCTGATACCTGAGAGGCGGACGCACTCTCGACGCGTCGCCTATTTTGAAAACAGAAAACAAATTATGAGCATTTGATGCACACGATTACGAATTTCGAAAAGAGCGACGCGATACGACAAGCAAAACAACAACAAAATAATACAAAAAACAAAAATAACAACAATGTTCGAAACCTGAAGAAGCAGAGCTCAGTGAAAAAGTGCGAAGACAGCGCGAACAGCAGGTGGGACGCGATAGCGAAATTTCAAAAAGCGAAATGATAGTAGAAATTTTAAAGAAGCATTCGACGAATCGTAGATACCCTTTACGAAACACAATTAAAATGAATCAAGAGAGACTACAATAGATTGTATAGGAAAGTTCGGTATGTCTCGGTGAGGGTACAAAGAAAAAGTAACATAACATTGTACAGTACTCTGTTTAAAAGTTGGAAATCAAGACGTGACCAAAACAGACGCCTCTGTGGATGGTTTCATGTCTCGATGAGGAGAGATAGTTGTTGCTACATATGAGCCGTGAGGCATCAACTTTCTTGTTCACTCCGATTGACAGGCAAGAGGCCAAAACATTACACTACATATACAACTTATACACTGTACATATGGTTTCAGATAAGATAAACTACGATCAAAATACGATATTGTTTTTATACCCGCTGTCTGTCCGTCCGTATGAACACCTAGATCTCGGACAATATAATAGCTAGTCCTACCAAATTTAGTATCAATATGTGTTATAGCAATATAATAGCTAGTCCTACCAAATTTAGTATCAATATGTGTTATTATTGCTCCTTTCCGTCTCCGTAAATCGATAAAAACCGAATTCCATGCGTAATTATAATGCAGGACAGTTCATTTTTGATAAACACAATAATTATCAACGTCCCAATGACTTCCTTAAATTTGGTTGCGATTGGATAAGTAAGATAGAAGTTATTTAGAAATAATTTTAAGAGGTACCGAATTCCAAACCGCTTCCTAAAGTATGCAACACAAAATACGCTTAAAATACAAGTTGTATAATTTTTGAAATCGTTTTGTTTAGGTGTGTAGCGAGTACTCGACTCGACTGTGGTTTTTCCTGCTTGTTTGAATTCTTAACAACTTTTATGAACGCGTTTGAGAAATCGATAAGGACAAAACCAGTTGAAAATTATATCAAATCTAATATATTGTATATATTATCTTTTCTAAGTGCTTGTAATACTCTCACTGATTAACTTACTTAAACTATAAAGTTTATACGAGTTTAGATATTCGAAAAGGTTTTTCATAGAGCAGAGCTCTGTATTGCAAAAAAATCGCGAACAATCGATATTTTTGAATTGCCATCTGTATGCAACACGCTGCATTTAGCTTGTAGTGCAGTGTTGTAAACAGGTGAGCACCAGGTGTTTTTATTTACGTTTTTCTTAGGAGAGAGAGAGAGAGAGAGAGAGAGAGAGAGAGAGAGCCGACTATATGAGTGTGCTGCAGTATGATCGCACTTACAGTTCAGCCGTGGTGGCTTTGTTGGTTTCGTCCTCGGGTGCACAGTGTCTCCATGATCGGCTATACGAATATGCCGCGACGGAGTCTTGGTGGTAGTATGCTCGTTACCCGGCCCGCCCATAGAGTCATCAAAGGAGTCGCTGTCCGTTTCACGACGATCCTTTCCGTCTGTTGTGCCGATTATGCCGCGATACGCCATCGCCACAAAACAACAATATAATTATAAACAGTTTATACTTTTTCCCTTGGCAGTTGGTTTCCCTTCGTTGCTTTTCCCCTATACTGTGCTTGGGATCTCTTTGAATTGGCCCAAAGGTTAGGAATCAGTCAGGCAGCGTACTGACAAAAACACCTCACGGTGTTCTCAATGGGGATTCTTTTCGCCTATGAAAATTGCATTTTCTAAAATAAAGTTTTACATAATAATTCATTTTCTCACGTTTGCACGCTCAACTTTTCTCGCCTCTCGTGTTTTAATTTTTGTTTTCACTTTGCTATTGTGTCTCGTTACCCGGTTCGAGTTGCTTTAACCGTTTAACCATGTCAAGTCGCGCACTGAATGTGTGGGCTAAGGTAAAAAACAAATCAAAGTAAAATCAAACCGAATCGGTTGCAACGCAATTTGCAAGATCTACGCGCTTATTTTCACTTTGGATATGTTCTTTGTTTTGCCCCAGATGTTTTCATCCAAAAGTTTATACATCGGCTAAAGTTTCCACTTCGCCAGTGTGTGTGTGTGTGTGGGGGTGTGAGAGAAAAAAAGAGAGGGAGAGAGAGTGCGAGAGAGCGAAAGATCCCGCGAATGCAATGTCAACAACTGAGCTTTTACTCAAAGTCGTCTCTCTCATGCGTCAAAGCTTTCGACTCTCTGTTGTTTATTACATACATATAATGCGGTGGATCAACAACATATATATGTACGTGTACGTATGTATGTGCCTGTCTACAAACATATGTATACATATGTATATAGGAACATTTTGCTTGCTCGTGTGAATTGAGGTTATCCAGAAGCGAACGATGATCGTGTGCAAAATAATTGCGCTACGAAATAAAATTGTCGGTCATTTAGCCATCGATAGATAAACCGATAATGATAATGATGATAATTGATCTAATTTCTGATCAATGTTGCTGTTATTTGCCATTCAATTTGAAATGCTTCAATTGGCGAGGTGCTTATTTAACATATAGTATTATTTATTTATTAAACATATAGTTTTGTGTATTCAAGTAATTGCAACTGTTGAATAGTTATGATTATTTAGTTCACAATCATATATTTTGATATAAATTTGATATCATTAAATATATGTAGTATTCACAGAAAGCGTGAATATATAATATTTCGCAGAAATTGCAGAGTTCGTGCAGTAATGGAAATTTCCCTTGTCGGTCCGAGGGGCTTGGCTTTATTATTTTTGTTTAACCTATTTACGAGATCGTAAAGATTTTCGGGCTCAGAGGTTTATAAACTGGCAATGCTAATGGGTTAGGCAATGCCGACAAGCACAAGTCTATTCAAAATTAGCACACACTTGATAACAAATAAATATAACTGCAGATATGTGATGGCTCTATAAGTAAATCGAATCAAAATTGCCAGCAAGAATCATGCAAGTCATTGCAGTTCATTTGCCCCAACACTCTTTGTGCGGACATTGACTACTAAATATAATATACAACAAAATATTTCCTGAGGTCTTTGGCTAAATTAATCAAGAAGAACAAGTAGAGATAGCCAAAGTCAAAGAGCATTGGACTGTTTTGTGGGATATTTTCCTTATTTTTGCAAACTACCATATAAATCTTAAGTTGATCAATTATAGTTTTATGGAGACTACTTTGTGTTGGGCCGCATGAAAAGTTTGTAGTCCCCAAGTATCGAACATATGTGTTTATTTAAAGAAAAGTTATATAGAAAACTAATGTTTTTTTTTTAATTTACACGTCAAAAATATTAATTTTTCGGTTTGACATGCAGAAAATGGTGAACATTTTAAGATCTTGGATTTCAATTGAGAAAAAACTGAAGGAAAGTTGTGTTTCTACAAATTTTTTCTTGGAATTCTTAACATTTTTTTTTGTTATCGATTGGTCGGCCTTCGATACAATTTAGTTCTACACAAATATGCTATAAACAGATGTAAATATTGTATATAAATATTTAATATTAATGGTCATTGTTTTTCGACATATAAATAAAATCATTTAATTTCTTGTTGTTTTTATTTATTTCTTGTTGTTGTTGACATTTGTATTTTCGGTTTGGGTTGTTGTTGATTTTATTGACCGAATTGTGGGCTTATTAATTGCTGCGTTTTGTTTTCGTTTCGCTGACTGTTTCGGGCACTTTGCCATTTGGCCATTGGCCGCTTTTCAATTGATTTTCATAAAGCTGTCAACTCTGTCGGCCACTCTGAGACACTCTGGGCCCTTGCATAATGCCCCCCTTCCCCATATCTTCTGGGTTGAGGGTATCCTTCACTGCGATTTTACTCGAACGAATACGCGAAGTAAACTGATTTTCATTTTGGGGAAATTTCTAACGGAGGTCGAGAGCATAAAAAGAGCAGCGAAAGAAAATGACAGATACAAATTGGTAAAGCTATGCATACATACATATACCATATAGAGTACATACTACATCAAAGTATTACGCAGAACGAATTCTGTATACACTATTGCAACTTTTGTTCGGCTTCTTCTAGATTAATTTTCAGGTTCAATTCGTTTTAATTAACAACATCAATTTGTTAGAGATATGCCACAGAAGATCGTGATTTATTAACCACATTTGTCTATGGGTTTTTCTACGCTAATTAGAATTTATATTCGTTTTGACACACACTGTGAGTGCCCCAATAAGTTGTAGAGAGAATTTCTTCGGGCATAGGAACAACCTTGCAGGCGAGTGTGAAGAGTATCAAGAGTTGAGCGTAAAAAAACAAAGTTAGACAATTGATTTTAGCGTGACAAACTGTTGTTAGGTCGGGTAAAGAGTACAAACAAAAAGATAAAGATAGAGAGAGAGAGAGAGAGAGAGAGAGAGAGAGAGAGAGAGAGAGAGAGGGAAAAGAGAGTTATAGAAAGACTGTAACAGGGCGGAAGTGAATGCTTAAGTCAACAAAAAATTGCAACTTTCGATTGTTGTTGCGGTTTATTCGCCTCTAATTGAAACCATGACCTATGCCTAGGCAAAACTCAAACGGTAGTTCCAAAGCTCCCACACACACACAGACTGCATTATTCTTGATGTCACAGCACGGACTATGGGCATGATGAAATATCTAGAAGTGGCAATAGGCTAAGGATGACTCATTCATAGGGAAAATTCCGAGTAAAAGATATAAATACATATGTGTACATATGTGTCTTCGCATACGAAATGTATTTGCACAGCTGAACAACGAAATTAATTGCAATTTGAGTGCAAATTTCGCGAACGTAAAACGTATAAATTCGAATAAAAGAAATAATTCTATACATTGTGGTGTGTTTGGAAGGTCAAATGAACTGTGCCAATCCTGAACTTAGGCAGTTCCATTGAGATTCAGGAAAAGCTCATGTACAATATTACTATCGATTTGTTGCTCCCTTTATGTTAACAATATCTCAAGTATATATCTCAATTTCTTTTTATTTTGGGATAATTTACAGTTCCGATTGGAATATTTCGAGAGCGACTGATTATAGTGAGTACACATTGTACACACACCCCTTACGCACTCTCACATTGGTTTATGATGATGAAATGATTAGCAGCTGCTACAACTGCCGGCGCACTGTGAAAGTGTCTGCATAATGTGCTTGGTAGCAGCAATGTTGGGAATGTTATTCATATGGCCTATTTATAGCACTGTCAAAGAGCTAATGATAAGCTCCACGTCAGAGAAATTTAAGGGGCTGATAAGAGACTCGCACACAAAAACACACACAGATGTGTGTTACTAACTATGAAGCCACGTATTGTTGTTATTATTATTGTTGATTAGTTGCGGTTTCGGTACTACAGCGACTACTTCAAGTCGAGTCTCTTTCGAGCATCCCATAAACAATAATTTCATTCTTATTTGCCTTTTTTTTTATGCGCCCTAGATAAGATAGCGAGCTAAGCGAAATATATTTCCACATATACTTATTTCAAAACACAAAACAGTTAACATATTGACTTTGCTGCAGAAGCACAAGTACATACTTAGGTATATATGATATACATATGTACATACATATGTATATGTAAAGTACTCGTGCTATCGCCCAGTTAGAGTGTGCGTGCACATTGGCATCCAATTTTCTAAATGGGCTTGCGCTCAGTACACGACCAACCGACAACCTGACAGTCTGTCGACTTGTTTTTCCGTTTCTGTTTCTTTTTTGTTGGTTTTTTTTCCTACATTTAACTTGTTTGCCACATAATTCGCTAGAGTAAAGACCCGACTCTAAGAATACCTTGTAAACAGACAGATGGACTTCAATGACTCATTGTTGGCCAAATAAACATATACGATAATTTCGGTTAATAACAGCACAAATAAAGATGTAGATCATTAATAGTAAGAGTATAATCAACTCACAATAAATTAAAAGGGAACGAGTGTTACAACTGTATTCAAAACATTCTATAGAACCCATCGACACTCGTACTTAAATGGACAAATTGAAGTCTTTTGGAATTTGCTTTACAACACTTGACATGAATATACTTACGTGACTGGAGACCCGCCTGAATGCATTCATTCTGTAGTAGTTCTATACTTTATACTGTACACTTTTTTTTGGGGAACACATAAAACGAGTGCGGTAATTTGAGTGTTCTCACTGAAAGTGAGTGACAGTTAATGCTGCACACTAGTTCGTTTTGAAACATTGTATACTACAAAAATTATGACTAGTGTTTTTTTAAACTGCCTAACAGGTGTAAATATATTTCAAACAGATGTGTAGACATGGATTTAAAAAAGAAAACAACAAATTTTTTGTTCAATATAATTGCTATATGTTTTTAACAACTCACTGTACAACTATAAACTGAACTCTGTACAGTTAATTACCTGCGCCCTTAACTACATTTTTTACTGTACAACATTACAATGAATGAATATACTAGCTGTCAGAATAGGCAAAAACTACAACATTCATTCATATTAATTAAAAAGTGTATTCCAAACTAGAGATGGGCGCGGGCCTGTTTTGTGAGGCCCGGCCCGCCCCGCGCCCATCTCTACTACAAACTGTACATTTGCCTTATTGAATGCATTCATGCAGTACTTTACTACACGATGTACTGTTAGGCCCGCTGTGAACGCACACATACACACACCCACACCTCTGCAGGCAGAGGACTGCGCTGTGGCAATAACGGGGGTTCATAAATTGTACACGCAATACGGAGCCCGGGCCGCAGCCCCAGTTTGGGGTCATAGCACTTACTGCTGCAGGCAATGAGAGTAAATACTTTGCTGACCAGTAATTAAGGTAAACCCACTGACACAAACACACACACACACACACAGAGAGAGACGTATAAATGTACATATGTTTGTATTTTGTTCACTCACCTCCTTTACGCTTCTCAATGCGTCTGACAGCTAAGCCCATGTCCATGTCCATTTCAACATCTGTGTCAAAGCCAAAGCTGCGATATCCCTTGGCACTTAATGCATCCGCATAGCTTTGCATGTTGATGCTTTTACGCACACACACAGTCCCAGTGGCACCCACACAGGCACAGACAGACAGGCAGGCACCCACACACACAAGCACACACACTCACAGACAGGCAAACGAACACCGGCTTTGGCTGTTCTCTTTTTCACTGATTTGAGCTTTTTTTTTTAATGCGTTTGTGACATGCCTTGAACTTGATGCTAGTGCTGGACTGACTGACTGGTTGGCGGTGTCGTCACCTTTCACTTCTTCAGCACTTCCTCCTCACCTCTCCGCTATTCTGTTGCAATTTCACTGAATTGCAATTGTTGTGACGGTGACGGTGACAAATGCCCTCGTCGCGGTCGTTGATTGGAATTGTAAATGCAAGTGTATTTCACGATCACCCAAATAAAAAGAGTATTGAAATCCACAGAGCACTTTGTAGAATAAAAAGCAAGTGCAAAATAAAAAACAATAACAATAATAATACTGCTTTGTAATGTGCGAATTGAAATACGACAGATTGTGCCGTTGCCTCTAAACGCTACAACTTTATTTTGCGACTGAAACTTTTAGCCGGAACAGTTTTTGTGCTTTGCGCAGCGCAGAAAATTTCAATGAGTCGCAGCGTTGCCAGCTGTTCAGCGACGGCGTTGCCATTGAGCGGAAAACAGTTCAATTGCAGCAGCTGTTATCAGGGATGTTTGTGATGTAAGCAATGCAATGCATGGCGGAATGTCGATAAAGATGGGGGCGAAATGGAAAACAATTCAAATGAATAACTGGCATTTCAATTATATAGAAAATAAATAATTCTGAAATAAATAAATTTTAATAAGAGTTTAATCATCGTCTACAGCTGCAACACTGCCCGTGCATTTGAAACGGTTGACACAGTGTCAGCTTGGCCGGAATCCCAGACTTGGCCGTTAAAAGCTAAAGTTGTTTAATTTGAAAAGAAAAATGAGAAGGCTTCTGTGTGTTTTAGTTTATTTTCTTTTATTACTTGGTGGCTTCATTTTTTTTAATGTAATGCATAAAAATTGTGGTGTTGTTAAAAATTAAACCAATAAACATTTCACTTTATTAGTTTAATACAAATAATTTCACTTGTTGACGACAAATAGTTAGTTCTTTCTTTTTTTTTTTTGTTTTTTTTTTTTTGAGTTTTATCATTTTATTTTGATTTTAAATTTCAAAATGTAAACTACATTTTTTGCAAGTTAGTTGTTACATGTTTTTTTGCTTTTTATTTTTTTTCCTTCTTGGTTTCGTTTGGATTTCATTTTGTATAAGGAAACGCAAAAAATCTCTAAACAAGTATATACTTAGTTCTGTTTGATTTTTGTTTGTCGTTTGTTTTTTACTTGGAACGGCTTTATTGAACTTTTTGTTGTTGTTGTTGTTTGGTTTTTGCTTGTTGCATATAAGTACATTTGTTTGTTGTTTGTTTTCTCTTCGTTTTCGTTTTTGTTTTATTAAAAACATTAATTCTTTGGCAGGCATTGCATTTCGTAGTTTTGTAAAAGTTTTTATTTAAACGATTGAAACCAAATTACAAACCCAAATGATAATACAAAAACAAAAAAAAACAACAAATATAAACACTTTATGTTTAATTCTGCTTGGTTTTCGTTCTGCTTTTGTTTTGCTTTTTTCTTGATTCATTTTTTTTTTTCATTTCCATTCATATATATTAAATACACATCAATACTTTGTTAGTTTAAAAATTGTGTTTTGTGTTTCCGTGTGTTTTGTTTTTACTTTGTGCTAAATTACATTTTAAAAATATGCTTAATATGTTTTTAGTTTTTATGTTTTGGTTTGGTTTTTTTGTTTTTCTTTTGGTTTTAAGTCAAAGACACGAAAGTGAAAGAGGTTTTTGTTTTTGGTTTACGTCTGTTTGCTTAACCTTTTATTCTCGTTAATTAATTGTGTTATCGTTTAGTGTAATTAATTTCCATGCTCTTAATTTTAAAACACCAAGATTTGTTCAAAAGTTTTGTAATTTTGTTTTTTTCTTTAAATTTGGATTTCTTTTCTTTTCCATTTTCCAAATTACTTTTCAAATATCGAAATATATATATGCTGTATATATATATATATAGGGGGATTTATCATTTGTTTCGCTAAATTTCTTTTTGTTTTAATGTTATTTGTTTTTTATTTTGCTTAAAAACACCGAAAGCTTAAAATTTAGAGATTTTCCTAAAGTGTAAATTTTTTACAATATTCTCTTCTCCTTTTATTTGTTTTTGCTGTCATGTTTATCTGGCTGTACTTTCTATGGTTTGGTAGTTATGATTGTGTGTGTGTGTGTATATGTGTGTTTTACGTCTTTTTTATGAAGTATTGAATTGGATTTCCAGTGGTGTAATAAAAGACTAAATGGAACCAAAAGACCTAAAAACAAATTCAACATTCTTGCCGCCTCTCCGAAACGATCGATTCATACTATAACGCATTCCGCACTCCATTCTGCTGTCACCAGTCTCCATTCTTCAGCTGACTTCAATCCGTTGATAAATACAAATGTTAAGTTGTAGATTAAGGAAAAAACTGTATCACATTTTCAATTACGTCTTTGTTCGTAGCACCTTCATAACAAACGCTGGCAACGTGCTTCCACCTCATCTCCATCTACATTTGCACTTCCACTCCTCGCACTTTCCCATATTCTTTTCATTATTTACACACGTTACTCGGCTGTGCATTATTGCTCTCTCATTCTCTCTCTCTACCGCACTCTTCCTACTCTTACCTACCATACAGTTGGAAAAAAATTGCGCTTCGGATTTTATCACAAAAAGAATTACAACTCTGTGCTTAGTATAATGCACAACATACCATCGCTCTCCTGCTCTTTAACTCTTTAACTCTCAAACTCTTCCTCTCACCCAGTCCAGTTCTCTTCCTATCTTGCTGTTCAGTAGCTCTTTCTCCTGCTCTGGCTTAAACTAACATTGCTTCTAAGTCGTTAGATCTAAATCTAAACCACGCTCAATACGTTCCTTTTGGTTCCATTATTTCTGTTACATTCCTACAAACTGCGTTTCGCACTTCCCTTTTGGATCTCTCTATAACTCTCACTCTCATTCCGCTAACAAATAAGTTTAAACAAGTATACTGTAAATCCATGTAACTTCAGGATCCACATAAAAAACAAGTATATTGTAATAGTATTTTTTTTCATTGTTTTTTTTTTCAGTTTGTTTTGGGTTTGGGAACGGGAATTTCTTGCTGCGCTTTTATCATTTCTCGTTATAATGTTCAAAAATCAGTCTCTATTGCCTTTGTTCTATTTTATGCGTGTCTATCGACTATTTCAGTTTCATTTTATAACTTATTCTCTTTGGTTTCAGTAAAAAGTTGTTTTGTTCTGTTAATTTTCCTTTTTATCGGGTATTTTGCCATCGATTTTTTTTTGGTTTTTATATTTTTTTGTTTTGTTTTTTGTATTTTTTTTTCTTTTTTTGGTTTGTATGTAGTAGACCTTAGAAAAATATCACATTCTTACTTCGTTCGTTCGAGAGACATTTTTTTGTTTATGTGGTTACGTTTTTTTGTTGTTGTTTTCTCTTTGGTTTTGCTATTTGGTTTTGTATGCTTTCATGTTTTCTTTCCGCTGGTTCTTGGTTTCTCTGTTTCTCAACTCCTATATACAGTACGTTCTATTTTTTGTTCGCGACTAAAATATATAAAATTTAAAAAATATTTGATTGAGGTCATTTCAGAATATTATTGCTAGTTCTCTTGCACGTATTCCTATTCCTCCTTGCTGTTTTTATACGTTTTATTATCTGTCTCTACTAGTATTTTGTATTCATCTTTTTTTTGGATTTTTCTCCTCTTTAGTTTATTTTACATTTACAGCTTTAAATTTGATCTAGAATTTCTTTGCGTGCTTTCGCATATTTTTAGACATCGAATTCTTTATGAGTAAGTATAAAAAAAAAACCGGGACATTTGGGTACTTAGTAACCTACTGGACACTTAAGTGTGTATAACTGTGGGTGTGTTTTTGTGTACTTAACTACGAATGTATTGTATGTAAAATTCTATAAATATTCAAGAGACACGACAGTTAAAGTGTAGAGCTTAGGTGAGAGACTTTGAGAGAGAAAGAGAAAAAATATAGTTTGGTTTTTCATTTTTTCTTTTTTTTTGCTTTAGCTCACAACATCAACAATGAAATAGTTTATCTTTTAAATCTTGTTATATGAGTTTGGTTTCGTATTTTTTTTGGTTTTTCGTTTTTGTATGTTATGGTTTTCTGTAAAAATCTCAAAAAGACGCCTAACACCGAAAAATATATTGCATTTACTACATTTTATGTTTATTATGCTTAGTTTTTGGGTTCTCCTGCTCCGCATTTTCCTTCTCTTTTTCTTGCTACAATATACACATATATCATATTTGTATACCTATCGTTCGGTTTATAGTATCTGTATATACATGAGTTAGTTGCCGTTAACAATTTATTTCTTTAGGTTTTACACAAGTGAAAATACTCGACTAAGATGAAAATGTTTCGTGACTAACACATTCAGTATCCGATTTTTAAGCACTAATTTGAGACAAAAAAAAAGTTAGACATTTAATCACATCTACCACAATACAGAATACTTATAAACATTTTACGTTTGGAGATTTTTTCGTTTTATAATATTTTTTTTTAATATATGTTGATTATTTTTAAAAGTTTAATTAGGTTTTTGTATTAAATGTTTTCTTTATTTAATTGAAACCTCGAAATTGTCTTAATTTCATGAAAACGTAGTTTTTGTTAATTTCTTTGCGAAAGGTTTTCAGACGCGCTCCAGATTAGATGAGTAAAGTCAGATGCGCTTGGGGAACTAACCGAAAGCATTTCAGTGCGAACCCAAAACTCGTGGACTAAACAGTACATACATACGTTACTATTATGTATGCATGTATAGTGTATATATATTCGTATCATATTTGAATACCATTGGGGAGCGCTTCTGTCGGTTTATGGGAGGAATACCTTGGGTTTTTGTGGGGTTCTTTTCGTAGTTTCTCTAGTGAACAACATTCATAGTTTGCTTTAAAATATGCATGTCATATTTATGTATATATATATTTGTATATATATGTATAATATATATATATATGATGTATATGTTGTCTTTGTAATTGTATACATATCTATGTATGTATATCAATATATATAATATATGTAATAGACACCGAAAACCACATGTACATTTATGTATCTGTATATAGATATATTCTATGTATAATATTTTCTTTTTCACTTCTTGTGTGTGTTGTCTGTGTGTGTGCGTGTCTGTGTTATTGTTTACTCCTATATATAAATAAATATGGCTTAAAAATTCATTAATCTAATGCCAAAAGTTTCGTTGTTGGATTTTGTAATATTTTTGTTACACGTATTTCCTGCATTTCGCTTTCACAAAAAAAATTAAAAAAAAACATCCTCATAAGTTACATACATATATTCTGTAAATATATATATGGTAAATTTGTAATATATGTATATGTATGTATATATGCATGTATGTATATATGAAATAAGAGTCTTGAATCCCTCCAATTTGTTAGTTTTTTTGCATGGCTTACAAATGAATTTCTCTCCTCTCCTTATTTTTTATTCATCTCTACTAATTCTTTATGTTTTATTTTTTAAAAAAATTATGTTTTTTATCATCTTTATCAACATTAAAGTGGTAATTGAATTCCTTTAGCTTAGCATTTGCACACACCTAAAGTTTTTTGTTTTGTCTTTTCATGGGAATAGTTTACTTACGTTTCGCATCATTATTATAATTACCAGTACAATCATAATTACAAAAATTACCATAGTAATTTGTTTAATATTGCTTTTCGCTTACCTAGTAAGTTAGCCAAATTAATGTTCATTTTCTTAATTGTCTAAGTTCATTTAAGGCGCGTTTTGCACTTGAAAATGAAAGATAAAAAGACTAGATTTTACTGTTTTCCGGATGTTTTTAAGCTTGATTAAGTTTGAAGAATAATCTAAAAATACTTGTGGTCTCTGCTGTGTTTTCAGCTTGATCTGGCTGTAAATGTAAAAAATAAATGCAAATTGGTTCAATGCAAAAACTTTATTAATAAATACTAAAAAAATAATATTTAAATATATAATAATTGTCACAAAAAATTAAAGTTCACATACATAGCTCACAGCATGTTGTTGTTGTTAATGAAAATAATTACAATAAAAATTCAGTAATAATTGTAAAAAAAAGGCTTGAGCAACATAAATTTTTTAAATAAAAGACAGAAAGTTCTCTTGTGATGTTTGAAAAACAGGCGATAAATTCAAGTAAAATAGTAATTTTCATAAATATTTGTTTTATAGTAGTTTTTTTTGTTGTTGGGCAATTTGATGGATTATGTTATTTGTTTTCCTGTCCGTTTTGTGCTTCGTAAAAAGGCAGTGTTGTTTTTGTTGTTGTTGCAGTAGCATTTGTTGTTTTTAAAATACATATATAGTAGAACTAAATCCGAAAACGTGCAGAAACTTTGTTAAAAAACGATAGTAAAGTTATGTAAATAATTAAAAATACATTAAGAAATATAATTTAAGTATGTATTATCGTAATTAAAACTATAACTATAACATTCTCTATAGGCCCTGATCGTGATTTTTTTATTACAAAGAACTAATCATATTAGTATAAAAAAAAAACAAATAATTAGGATCTGTCTTTTTGGGCATTAAGTTAAAAGAAAAAAAAACTACAAAAAGCTGAAGAAATCGATAAACTATCACAAAATTTTAATTAAAATTGAACACTATTCTTGCTTTGTAGGAGAATAAAGATACAAAAAAAAAAAAATACTTCGAGATGAACTTAAGATGCATACGGAATATATAGCCGTACGATTGGGGGTGGTGGAGTCAATCTTATGCTAAAATTTACAGACATTCATAGCCTGTAGAACTAGTTCTAGTAGATCGTATAAATTGCTTACAGGGGTGTTGACTCTCGTCAAATAAGGGAACTACACTTGTAGACGGTAATCCTATTGCCTCTGGATGGTAAACTATAAGTAGCTGGTTATCTCTTAATCATTATCTGTGATATCAGTTATCAACAGATTTTAGCTTCTATTCTAGTTTTGCTATTGACACATTGTGTTCTTTCGTGACTGTTTCTCTGGCAGGAAAGTATGAGGGTTCTATGAGGGATTGAGGAAGGTGGGGTTGGGCTGGGCTGTGGGATGTGGGATGTGCGCAGCTTTTGTTAGATTTCTAAATTGCAATTCTTTTGTAACTACGTTCGATTCGTCTTATGCTTTTGCTTCTTCAACTGTGGGCAAGTTTCTGTTCTTCTAAGCGGTTCTTCTTCATTTGTTTTCTTCGGTTCCTTCTTTAACATTTATTTAAATTATGAGGTACTTTAAACTTTTTGGCACAGTGAACGTTTTTCTTTTTTACTTTTCGCTCGATTCATTCCTTTCTGCTTGACGATAGTTTAAATTGTTTATTAACTTTTCGTACTTTAATTGTAATTCATTTTGTTTTTTTGTTTTTGGTACGGCAAATATTATGTATTCTGTTTAGGACATTTATATAAAAAAAACATTGCATCATATACATATCTATGTATATGCATTAATGTATGTATTCCATTAGATTATATATACTATGTATATTATCTCTCATATAGATCTTTTGTCTCTGGTTGCTGAAACTACATTTATAATTTAATTCGATGTTCTTGGTTCAAAGTTTTTTTAGTTGATTTATCATGTGTCGAATTGTGTATGTGTGTTTGTGTATGTGTGTTTTTGTGTATGTGTGTGTGTGTTTTCCCTTCTGTTTTAACTCATGTGGCATGCGTGTTTCTCTCTTTTTTTGGTGGTAATTTGTTGTACATCTCCAAACTGATTGTTAACAAATTAGAAATCAGAAGTCTTTTTGAGTTAATTATGAAAATTGCACGTTCCGGTGGCAAGTTGCAGCACAGCTTTTGGCGAAGAGCTTTCGGCATAGGAAAAGCTTTGCACTTGGGCTGCACTCGAAAATGCCGGTAAATTTGACTATTGTTTTGTTTTATATTATTATGTAGCTTTGCTATTGTTTGTTTAAAATTGTAGGTTATGTTACATAGTATTATTCTCCTATTTTATTGTGTTTTCTTATGTTTTGTTTTGTTTTGTTGCTGGAATCACAGTTAGTTTGTGTTGTTGTAGTTGAAGTTTCGTAAAAAAACATTTCGCTTATCTCTGGATAATCGTAATTATTTCTATTGTAATTAATTATTGTTTGCTATTTGTTTGTATATTTATTGTTATTGTTGTTGTTTCTGTTACTGTTACTGTTACTGTTACTGATGCTGTTGTTGTTATTGCTATTGTTGTTTTAATAATTAAACTATTGACGGTGGTTGCACATAAGTAAATATTATTTGTAACTCTAGCTCTAGAACCTCATCCTTTCCTAGCTACTTTCCCCTACATTCAGTTAGTTGCCTAGTCATTCCCGTTATTGTATTGTATAAATAATATATGTATGTATTGTAGTAATAATAATCTGTTCTCACTTGTGTATTGTTTTGTTGTCTGTTTGCTTTTAGCTAGCACATACGGTTAAACATATGTAGTTTGTAGTTTGATTAGTTGCAATGCACTAACTAGTTTAGTTTAGTTTAGTTTACATTTTTGTCTCTTGCCTCTTTGTGGTATTTTGATTTTCGTTCCCCCTTCCTGTTGCTTCTTGCATCTGTGTAGGTTGTATTATTATTTTTAATAATATGTTATCGTTATTATTGCTATAAACTAAAACCGATCAATTGTAGCCTTATTGTTTTATTGTTGCTGTTGCGCAAACGCAAACGACCAGCGTACCTGGCTGCATTTCTGGCGTTGCCACCTCCTCCTTTTTTTCATAGTTTCCTTCGCTGTGTTTGTACAATCCACATTTAGCTATTTAATGGTTATCTGTTAGCATTCTGTGCTTGTCTCGTGTTTAACTAAATAAATGTTGTTGCTATTTTTGTAAACTATTTTTGTAAACGGCAGATAACGGTACTCGGTGATCTCCTCCGTCCCCTCAATAGAAAAAACAGACTATTTAATATTGCATTCTGTTGTTAGTTGTTGTTGTTTGTTGTTGTTGTTGTTGTTTGTTTGTCGTAAGTAGTAATAATAGTAGTAATTAGCCGCTGTTGCCAGAACCAATGAAATTCTCATAAACAAAACCTAACAAAAGTCTTTAGGTTTTCGTAAAAAAAAATCTATTAAAAAACTACACAAAAAAATTGCTCACTTAATCTTAGATTAATTGCATAGAAAATAATATAATGAACTTGTTCTACAACAGTTACGAGATAATTACGCGTTACTTTCAAATCTTAAACACATTAATACCCGTGCTAATAGTTGCCAATGTTTTTGTTTATGTTTTATGTTTTTGTTTTATGCTTCTTGTTACTCGCTCCCTTTGCTAAGATATAATAAAATTAATTTCAAAATAAACCCTGGACACACACTGCTGCTGCTCTCTATATGGCCTCTCTTGGCTCCTTCTTCCCTCTCTCTCTCTCTCTTGCACACATGAAAAAATTCGAAATTCATTATAAAAAAGGTAAAGAATGTTACGCAATTGTTTCTCGCGTAGTTAATCTAATAATAGTCGTAGTAATATAATAGATCTATACATAAATTTCCATAAGTTTCCTGTAATTTATGCCTCTTGGGTAGTGTGTATGTGTGAGTGAGATAGTGTATCTGAGTGTCTGTTATGAGGTTGTGGGCTTATCTGCGTAGGAGCCGCCTCCTACGCGCCTCATCTCAGCGCGGCGCATTATGTATATGCGTGGTCAAATGCTTGGAGAGATAGTCCGCCCGGGCGAAGCATTTGCCGCACGACTCGCAGTGATAGGGTCGCTCTCCGGTGTGGATACGCAGATGGCGGGTCAGGTCCGACTTGCCGCCAAAGGCGCGGCCGCAGAAGAGGCATACGAACGGACGCTCGCCTGTGTGCTTGCGCACATGCAGCTTTAGGTTCTCCTTGGAGCGCACGCACTTGCCGCAAAAGGGGCAGGCAAAGCGCGATGTTGCCGGTCTGGAATGGATGCAGAGCAATTCAATTGACCTGATTCCCGTCTAATGATCTAATTCAATACTTACCGCTTGTCCCGCTGACGCTCTGCTGCATCGACACGCAAGAAATTGAGTATGGAAGCCTCCTGCGGATTGAGGCCAAGGAACTGTTCGTTCGGTATGCGCTCTGCATTGATCAGCGATGTCAGCGAACTGAGCGAACTGATGCCGCCTCCGGCAACGCCTGCCACGCCCACGCCCACACCCAGACCGCTGTTGGCAGTGTTAGCTGTGCCACTGCTGCCGCTGGAATTGCAACCGGCAGCGGCGGCGGCTGCTGCCACTGCTGCTGCAGCTGAGGAGGAGCCCGCGGCGGCGCTGGTCATTGGCAGTGCGACGTGGGCCAAATGTGGTGGCAACTGTTGCTGCTGCTGCTGCTGTTGCTGCGACTGCTGCTGCTGATGGTGGTGATGGTGTTGCTGTTGTTGTTGTTGGTGTTGCTGGTGTTGGTGGTGTTGATGGTGATGATAGGAGGGATCCGTTTCCAAGTGGTGTGCACTGTTCAACAGGCGTGACTGAAAGTGCCAACAATATGAAAATTATCCAAGCTAATAAAGTATCTCGTGAATACAAAAAAGGATCTGGTAGATGCAAAACTGCATCTTGCAGAGACAAAAGTATTTTAATGGTACTGATGTATCTTGCGAATACAAAAGTAACTTATCCATATAAAAGTATTTCAAATATATAAAAGTATCTAGAATATATAAAAGTATTTCACAGATACACATCTATCTCAAACATATGAAAGTACTCCACCCATACAAAAGTATATCACAGTATATCACAGTATATATCACAAAAGTATATCTGGAAGACACAAAATAACCTCAAATATATAAAAGTATCTCACAGATACGCAACTATCTTAAATATACAATAAGTGTCCCACATATGCAAAGATTCACTATCTCAAAGATACTAAAGTATCTCAAATATACAACATTTGGCCAGTTACACAGTTAATTCAAATATGTAAAAATATCTCCCTTATGCAAAAGTATCTCAATGATACAAAAGCATCTCAAAAATACAAAATTATCTCAAAGATACAAAATTATCTCAAAGATACAAAATTATCTCAAAGATACAAAAGTAGTATCTAAAAGAAGACAGTCTAATAGTTGCATGGTTCTATTGCTTACCCGCTTGTTTGTACTATGAATGCCATCGGAACTGCTGATGTTCGGCTCCGTGGCGCTGGTGGAGGCCGATGCCGATGAGTTGTTGTCATTGTAGAGCAACGTGATGCCCGCGGAGTCTATGGTGTTGTCCTGCTCGTGCTCCTCACTGGCACTGCCATCCAGTTGCCCTCCGGCCGTGCCCACCTCGTCGCCCTCGCGCTTCACATTGATGCGCAGATCCTCGCCCTCGTCTGCGTGCATAGGCTCCTGCGAACTGGTGACCACATCCTGCTCCAGTTGCCCGGATGCTGCTGCAACAGCTGCTGCTGCTGCTGTACTGCTGCTGCCGCTCACAAGGCGTGCATTGGCCGCAACGCTGACGCCGATGCCAACGCCAACGCCGACGCCGATGCTCTTCTTGCCATGAAGACGTTCCAGGGCATGATTGAGGCGATGCTTCTTGAAGCTCTTCAGATAGCGGAACTGCATGCCGCAGACGTCGCAGGTGAAGAGCTTGTCAGCGGGCAGACGCGCCCGATGATTCTGCTCCTTGTGCTTGGCATAGGCGCTGCGATAGCGATACGACTGGCCGCACTGCTCGCAGATGAAGGGCTTCTCCTCGCCCGGCCCGATGTGGGGATGCTGCAGTGCCGCATGCTGCTCCAGCAGCCACACGTTGGGGAAGTGCGCGTTGCAGACCACGCAACGTGTCTCCTCCTCAATGGGCTCGCTGAACAGCGAGGAGCACGTGTCCGATGGACTCTTCAGCATCTGGCTGAGCTGCTGGTGCTGCGACAGCAGTGCGCCACCTGGCGGTGGCGTCGATGAGGTAGACGACGAGGAGCTCTTCTCCTTGCAGCTGCTCGAGGTGTCGGTGCAGCTGACGGGCGTGCCAGCACCAGAGAGCAGCATTTGTGTATATTGCCGTAATCCGCTGGCATCGATAATGACGCCGCCGCCGCCGCCGACGCCGACGCCAACTGAGCTGCCAACACTGGCGCTGGGCACTCCAGCAGCGGCAGCGGCGGCGGCGAGTGCAGCCGGCGCTGTTACGCCTGGCGTGCGGCGACGTTGCTGCTGGGCAAGCAGCTGCTCCAGCGATTCCTTGTACAGCTGAGCGCTGCTGTTGGGCGTCACCACGCTGCGCTCACTGCCGGGCAACTCGATAATGGTGACGTCATCGCTGTCGGCTGTGGAGCTGCGCTTGGGCTGCTCCGTTGCCGTCGATTGCTCCGTCAGCTGCGAGTCGCTGCCAAAGGTCGAGATGGATGAGGAGGTGGCCATTTGCTGGGGCGATGTGGCTTTGCCCGCCAACTGCTTGGACTGCACAAAGAAGCTGCTGGGCGTGGCATAGCGCAGGCCGAAGGGGCCGTGGTGTGGTGGCTGTGGTGCTGCTGTGGCAGCGCTTTGAGGTTGTGCCACTTGTTGTTGTTGTTGGGTCGATTGTTGCTGTTGTTGCTGTGCTTTGTACTGTGCATCGCTGGAACGGTTCGTTGTGGACTGCGGCGGCTGCTTGCCGGCAGCAAAGGCGGCACTTGCGCTGGGGTAATCCTTGGTCAGCAGCTCATTGAGCGTGGTGAAGCGGTGGGAGAAGTCCTTGGGTGCGCTCAACAGCCCCCGAGTGCTGTGGCAGAGAGAGAGAGAGGGAGAGAGAGATTGACTTTGGCACTGCATGAGGTGTCTTGGCAACCTACCGCAGTGCCTCCTCGGCCAGCCAGGTCTGGTGGTGCAGCAGGCTGAGTATTCTGGACGGATCAAGGTCGAAGAGGCTCAGGCCGAGCGGTGTGAAGGGGAAGGCGAACGGCGTCGGGCAGCGACTTGCGGTCATCGTGCTGATCGGCGAGCCAAAGTTGCGAAGCAGCTGTGCGATGCGGAACAAGAATATATATATATATATATGTATATATAGATGAATTAGTGTATGGGCGTGGTGAAACGCAAGTCAAAGGGGGCGGAGTGGCAAGGGACAATTGGTGAAGGGGCGAAACTAATGTCAGTTGCTATAATGTTTTCTTAAAGAGGGGATAGTATTCACTATATCTATACAGTATGAAGCTAAGGAGGGTGAAGGGGAAATAAACGACAGGCGTGCAATGCGAACAATACTCACAGTTTCTACAGATAGCAAATCATAAACAAGATATATGCTATATAGTATATAAGTATTGGTATATATGTATATGGTAAATATATTATATTTGTAGACAGTAGACAGCCTAACGGGGGGCGGGGGGTACTTACGCTAGTTCAGACAAGATAACTTCATTCATTTTCACACACAGACACAACTGTACTTGTGCTCTATCGATAATTAGTAGTCGTTATCGATATACATATGTTTGATAGATAACCGTTTGGCTTATTCAAGATCTTATTATTGAGTGTACTCTAAGAGAAGATTTGTAGTTATTATTCACGCTATAAATAATACCATATATTATAGCCATAATCAGCTGTGTGTCATGAAGAAGAGAAAGGCATATGAAAATCAATAGTACTTCAAGCGAAGCTAAAGAATTCGACAGAAGAAAAGTTGGGAACGAAAAAAAATATAAAATACCATCGATTATCCAGAGAGATCGAACGACCTTTGGCAACCTTAACCCCAAGCAAAAAAAAGATACAATATAAAATAATGACGATATTGTTGGTACGAGTATACAAGTACTTCATGAAGTATCATGAAAATCCTTTGGCTCATAAATCAATTCAAAATGTTAAAAAAAAAACTCATAAATATTTTCAATAGTTTTATTTATATAGAATTTACTTTTCTTTCTTTTTCATTTTGCCTTTTATGTTTTTTTTTTCATTTGTCGCTTTTCATTTTCTTTACTCTTGTTCTCTGTGTGTTTCATTTCACTTGTCACTTTACCATTTTCTTTGTTAGTTTGTGTTTCCTTTTTTACTTTGTATTGTTCTTCTGCTTGTTGTATTTGCTTTCTCTTTTCTTGTATTTTCATTATAGTTTATTATTTCTTTCCTTATCTCTCGCTCATTATTTTTGTTCAAGTTTTCGCTTTTGCTTTGTTTGTTGCCTCATCTGGTTTCTATTTTCCTCTACAGACCGTCTACGCTGTCTTCAAAAAACTAGAAATCGCGGTATCTATGCATGGCTATATAGCTGGCTATATATGATCGTACATCGTTCATGTAACATATCATATATATATCATATATATGTATATATAAATGTATCTTGTGTCTTGTATGTTCTTGTTTGTAGATCGATTTCTATTAGGTTTGCCTGGTTACTCGAGTACTTCTTTAGTTGTCTCATCATCTCTCTAGCCTGTCTTCTATTCTTCACAGGTTGTTGTTGTAGTAGTTGTGTGTGTGTGTGTGTCTGTGTGTGGCTGGTTTCAGCCTGTTCTTCAAAATGTTATTACGAAATTTGCAAACTAATCTATCGTAATAATCGTACTTCTGGGATTCTCTGGCTGTCTGTCTGTGTGTCTGTCTGTGTGTGTGTGTAACAGTGTGTGTTGCTTTTCTTCTTCTTTTTATAAACTATGATATGCCTTGCTTTGCTTAAATATTTTTTGTTTATAAACTTTTAGCTTTTCATTTAATAATTTCATATAAATTTTGTTTGCCTTTCTTGGGTTTGCCTAAAATATGTTTAATTTACCGTTGTGTGTGTGTATGTGTGTGTTAGTGTAAGTGTGTGTGTGGGTTGAGGATTCTCTGCTAAAATAGTTGTTGTTATTGTTGTTGCTGTTTTTACTTCTGGTTTTTGCATTTATTTCGTGGGTGCCTGATAAAAGCTGTTCTCATTGATTATTCGTTATTCATTAATCATTATTCATTAATCATTATTCATTATTCATTAATCATTATTCTTTATTCAATATGAGTACTTGACTTGTATTCATTATTCAGCATTGGAACAACTCGAAAATGAGTTGGCTATAAGTGTTGCTCAGTGCTTTTAGTTGGTTTTTGGTTTACAATCGACTTGCTTCGACTACGAAAAAAATAGATATATATATACTATATGTATACACTATATATGTATATATATATATATGTATATGAAGGTATATATGTATATGTATATATAGACTTCTTCACCTTCCTTCTGTGTATTGGTTTGCTCAGTGGTTCTGCCTTCCCGCGCTTCAAATCGTCACCTATCTGTCTCTCTTTCTCCCACTCTCCCTCTCTTTTTAATCAAGCTCATGCTTCTTTTCTTCAACCAGTTAGAATCGACAGAAAACAAAGGAATAAGTTTCTTTTTACGGCTTTCACAAATCGCTTTCGACGGCATTTCGCCATTGAATGAGTACACTGTGTGTGTGTGTGTGTGTGTGTGTGTGTGTGTGTGTGTGTGTGTGAGTGTGAGTGAGTCTCAGTGTGTTATTGTTTTTTCTTTGGGTGAGTAATGAGTGAAACATGCACGGCGTAAATAAAAATTATTCTTTTATGTCAATTTTATTTGTGAAAAAAATTACGTAAATATTAATTGTGTATCGATAATTCGATACTTTGATATTTACTTAAGTTGTGTAAAAAAAACTAAACTTTATGAAATTGGAACTTAAATTTGAATTAAATTTAACATAATTAATGTTATCGCTAATTGGTTTTTGGGCTTTTGGGGGCAGTTGGGTGTAGAATTTCAATTGAATTTGCTTTCGCCTCGTTTCGGTTCATTTTGATGAATAAATAAGTTGTTTCTCTTATGGTTGATCGAACTCTTACAAAATAATATCAATAATGCCTACATATATTGTATATATATAGTGTGTGTGTGTGGGCGTGTGTACGGTGTCTGTGTGTGTGTGTGTGTGTGTGTGTGTGTGTGTGTGTGTGTGTGTGTGTGTGTGTGTGTGTGGGTTATAATCAATGAATGACAAACACAACTTAACTTAAGCATTGACGCATTGAATACGCTTTCGTCTCTTAACTATGTATGTGTGTGTTTGTGTGTGTTTGTGTGTGTTTGTGTGTGTGTGGTGGTGTGTGTGTTTGCTCACTTATGTTTAAATAATTATTGTATTCATAAATTGTTTCTCCTGCACATCCTGCTATATAGTTAGTTAATCGTAAGTTATACGTATGAATGTAAGTATGTCTATATTGTTAGGAACATATTGACGTAATCGTAACGTATTGCAGCTATTTCATCTTGTTGTAGTGTCTCTCTGTTCTTCGAATGTTTGTGTATATGTTGTATATATATGTGTATATATATATAGATGATATATTGGGGGAATCTGTATGCTAAATTCAACTCAAATCAACTGGCAAGTCCAAGCAGCCTCTTGACATTTCTGCGAGCCTGTCTCTATATAGTAATGTGTCTATGTGTGTGTGTGTGTCTATGTGTGTGTTTGTGTGTGTAAGTTCTATGCCTGTCTGGATATGTATCCCATGCGTGTGATTGGAAATCGTATCGAAAAAATTCCTAAACAAAATCAAAAAACAAACTTAAGATGAGCCTCATAGGAAACTTAAAAATTTTCAACCGTAGTTAACTAGAACTATTAATTAGCTAATTTATTAACTGGTTAATTGGTTAGTTGCTTAATTTAAATAATCAATAAATCAGCTGTTATATATTCATCTCATTTGCTGTCTCTGTCTTTCTTTTTTGGATGTGGCGAAATTTGCTAAATTAAATTTAAGCGCAACGCAAGCTTAATTATTTATGTAATTATTTCATTAATTAAATAATGTTCCTGTGTAAAAACTAATTAATGAAAACACTATTGTTTATCTCATTATTCTCGCCTCTTCGCTCTGCTCAGTTTTATCTCTTACTATTGCTATCTCTTATTCTCTTGTCTCTTTTCTCTTGTTCTTTTCGCTTTGGGAAGGTTAAAAAATGGTATTGTTTTTTTTGTGTTTTTTTTGCTTTTGTTCAAAAGTTTGTCCGCTTTTTCTTAAATTTTATAAAGTGATTTTTTCTCTTGTTTTTTTGTTTTCTTCTTTTCTTTTTGGTTTTAATATGTATTTGTATTTGTTGTTGGTTTTTTTTGTTTTAGATTTTCTTTTTGTTTTCCATTTTGTGGTGTGAAAATATTTGCGCTCTATAAACTAATATATTTGTCAATAATCGTAATTTGTATTTTTTGTATTTCGGTTTTTCAATATTTTTTTCGTGTGGATATGCAAAACTACTTTGTTGTTGTTGTTGTGGTTGTGTTTCTACTTGTTGTTGTTGTTGTCATTGATTTGGTTGTGAGATTGTTGATATCTAATGCCGCACTATCTATCTCTTTTCATACTTCTCTTGCTGTCTCTCTCCCTGCTTAAACATACCATATAACTTTGTTGAGTTTGTCTTTTCATCTCCATCTCTATCTCTCTCTCACTGGCGGCCTAAAAATGCTGTGTATGCGTTTATTTAGTTATATTTGTATATATCTTTATGTATATATACTATATATATATATGATTCAATGCCTCCATTGTTCACTAAAAAAATAACTATCAAAAAAACTGCAATTCTGCTTTGACTTCTTCTACTTCTGCTTCTCTTTCCACTACATTCTTTCGCCATGTCGCTTTTCCTTCTGTTTTTACATTTGTTTTCGCTTTTTATAAAATATTACTTCAGTATGTATAATGTATATATGTATTGTATATATATATATATATATATATACATATATATCTATATATATATTTAATTTTTTTTTTTTTTTTTTATTGTTTTTTTCGTTTTTTGTTAAAGGGGAGTAGGCACTACAGTGTTGTTTTTTTCGTTTTTCGTTTTTATTTTTAATATTTCTTTTCTCATTTTGCTTTCTGCTTGTCTTATCGATTACGTTTTTTGTTTAGATTTACCAAAAAATGTACGAATCGTTTGCTTAAAATAAGCCTAAAAGCCTTATTTTTTGCTTGTCTTAACAACTTTTCTTCAGCCTAAGGTTGCTGTTTGTGTGTGTGTGTCGGTGTGTGTGTAAGTGTGTGTATGCCGAAATGTGTTATCGAACTGCCAAGCTTAAGTTATCGAATGCACATGCATCTCTAGTTGTCCTCTCTCTGTCTCTATCAATTTCTCAGTTCAGCGTATCAAAAGTTCTCGTAGTATAGAGTATGTATGTATATATAGTATGTATATATATATGTGTATATATAGTTGGAAATGTACAGTTACACGCATGCTGCACACATACATGCACACGCACACGTATGCGTGGGCACTCAAAAATTGGTTCTATGTTGTCAGTTTACTCTGTTGTTGTTGTCGCCAAGTTGAAATTGAAGTTTTATGTTGATCTCCAGTAAATCGGCTAGTGGATCCCTTCGGATACATGCTAACTATTTAAGTTTATAGTATTTACAGGCATATTTTTGTCTGTGTATGTGTTTGTGTATGTGTGTGTCTTTAGTCGAGCAATTTGTCAGTTTTAACTTTTTGTCTTTATTTTTCGTCACACGAAAATAATTATAAAATATCCGTAAAATTTCCTATGGAATTAGCCAAGTTATATACAGTTGTGTGTAGGTGTGTGTGTGTGTCTGTGTGTATGTGAAATGGTTCATTAGTATATATGTAGTGCAACTGGTTGCAGTAGCTCGCAAATTGGAACTTGTTCCAAGTATATTTACTTCTAACGAGAGTTGTTTGACTAAAAGAGAAAAAAAACGTCGTGTACAAATTGTTTATCGGTTTTTTTTTGTTTTGTTATTATTATTTACAGTTGTCTCGAATTGTTAGCTTGGCACTCAAACATATTTAGTTATTGGGGATTCTTATTAGTGTGTTCTGTTGTACGTTGTGTTTGTTTTGTTTTATTTTCTTTTTAGGCCGATGAAACCAATTTCGGTTTTTACTTTAACGGTTTAACTGTTTTCATTAACGGTATATCGGATATCGGTTTATCGTTATTTTTTTTTTCGGTTTTTACTGTTGTGTTCACTGGTTGTTCTTAGTTTATCGGCTGAGTTGTCCCTACAAGTTTCGCTTACAGAAAAACGCAGAAAGAAGGGGAACACAAAAGAAATAGAAAAACTATTCGTATATTTTATGGCTAAAAAACTCGCTTCGATTCGATGCATTAACAATGCATTCTTAACAATGGGCTATCAACGGAAAAACAAAGGGGCGCATTTGGGGGCAATGATTTGATATAAGATAAATATATCTCATCTATTTATCGGTAAAAGTCGCTTCCACTTCCATCTCTGGTTCTTGTTAGTCTTAAAGTATTTGTATTGTAGGTGATTCATAGGTTTGCTTATGTGTGTGTGTGAATGTATTTGTTGTGAGTGTCTCTGGTATGAAAATATGTAAATGAAGGCAACTCTGTCAACAGGGTACTTTGCGGTATTTTGTATGGTATGTTATATCGGTTGCGAAGGATTTCCTCCTCATAACAATTTCGGCTTTAGCTGAAGTTCATTCCCATTCTGTTCACGTAGCTACCGTCGGTCGGCTATGGGTTGGGCTTGAGCAGTTATCGTCATCTTTATCGATAACTACCGTTGTTGCGAACCAGTGCACAATCGTTGGATGAACTAGTTTATTTTAACTATGTACTGGCAGCTGTAGATATTGGCTATTGATGATTGATATGTGTGTGTGAGGTTGAGTACAAATCGCGGAGTTCAACAAATCCCGGATTCGCAGTTGAAGATTAGATTTACGTTTGGTTTATTGTCTTGAGAAATTCTGTCTATAGACTGTTGGAACTAGTTGGCTTACGAGTTACGAGAACGAGTGTGCTTCCGGTTCGCAGAGCTGCAACGCTCTCCTTACCCCGCCCGATAACGGAGCTTTAGAATGTGCGAATAGTCAAGAACTAAAGAACTTGGATCTGTTTGTCAATTATGCTAGGACTGTAAAGAAGGCAATTGGTTGGGACTAAAGTTAAATATGTTACGTTAACAGCTTTGTTTACAATTGATCAATTAATCGGTTTATCAGTTTATCAGTTAATCAGTTAATCAATTAATCAATTAGTTAATTATCTTTATGTTTGCACTTTGAACTATTTGCTATTTTCTGTTGTTGTGGTTGAACTCCTTCTGGTATTCGAAAGAGAAGGGAACACCTCGTTGCGGTTCCCGTTCTCTCTATCCATCTCTTCGTCTCACTCTCTCTCTCTCTCTCCCTCTCTGTCTCTGTCTCTATTGTTCGCTCTTACGTGATGCTTGTCGCAGTTTGATTGTGTAAATAAGTTACATTTCTTGTAGGTATGTGGTTGCTTCACTGTAGTTCGCGCCTCACTTGCTGTCTCGCTCTTGTATAATTGGATTAGTCGCAGTAAAAAAATATGCATTAATTTAAGAAACTATCGTAGTTATACACAGATCTAGAGATCCATGTTACGTTATGTTATGTTTGTTTGTATGTACGATGCGATCGCAAGCCTCTCGCAGTCGCAGTTGGTACTATTGTTGCTTGTTGTAATTGTTATTGTAATTGTAATTGTATTTGTAATTGTTGCAATTGTTGTTGTTGTTCTTCTTGTTGTATATATATATATATGTATATATGTTTGTATATAGATTCATATGCGTATATAAATATTGTTTGTTGTCGCAACTTGTTGCTGTGTTTTTCTTCTTGTTCTTGTTATGGTTGCTGTTGTTGTTTTTGTTCTTGTCGTTTAGTTTTATTATATTGGAAGATTCTGTGTTTACCCTGAGCATTTTTCTGCTAGACGAAGGAAATCAAAAGAGAATCGTACTTAATAACCGAAAATTATTTTTATTACATTTCGTAAGTTATTTATATATATATTGTTATTGTTGTTGCTACTGAAAATCGAACCAAAGATTTGATTTGTTCTTTTTATTTTTTATTTTTTTTCTATTTGCCGAAACTTGCACGTTTTTTTTTTATATATTTTGTTTTATCATTTTTTGGATTCCGAAGTGTGAGTTTTGGTTCAGGTTTTTGAATTTGGTAGTTGGTTTTGGAATTGGAATTTTGAGATTTGAGATTTGTTTTAATGTTCGCTTTGCAGCGATTCCATCGAAATTGATAATTGTTGTGTGCCAAACCTTGAGGTTCCTAGTACATTTCATATCCAAAGATATTTAACAATATTTATATTGTAACTCTCGTTTTTGTGTTGTGTTTTTGTTTGCTTGTTTTTCTTTTCCTTTAAGTTCTTAATGCGTTATCGTAAGATTGTATGAAATAGCTATGTATATGTATTTGTATGCATGAATGTATATGTATTTGTATGTACTGTATGCATGTATAGAGTAGGGTATATAAGTATCCATATAAATTCGACTTGTATGCAAATCTAGCGTAAATGTTTCTGTCCCGTTCGCACAGTCGCGGGTCTGTTTGCTGTTTGCTGTGGGGTGTGTGTGTGTGTGTGTGTGTGTGTGTGTGTGGGGGGGAGGTGTATTCAGGCCGATCTCACTTATGACTACGTTCGTATTCATATCTGCTGTACAATTGTATAATTAATGCTTATCGCCGATTTGTCCTATACAAATGCTATATAGTTGTACATACTACGAGCATTCTCTCGGTGTATGTGTCTGTGTGTATATGCCTGATTGCGGGTCTGTGTGTGGGTGTGGTGTGTGAGTCGTATTCATATCCATATATGCCTGTCTATATGTAGATTCATATATAAATAACTTGCTTTGCTTACTTCTGGTTACTCGAAATATATTATTATTGTATGTATTGTATATATACTTGACTATATTTATGTATGTATATATGTATGTATATATGTGTATGTATATATACTATATGACTTTTATTACTTCTGTATATAGATCATTTAAATTCCTGTTTCCTTTAAAATGCATTTTGCAGTACGCCTAATGATATTCTCTTTCTACTCCCTCTCTCTCTCTCTTTCTATCTCATATGCTTCCTTTAATTTAATTTTCTTGGGTGTGTATGTGTGTGTGTTTGTGTGTGTATTGCCTCTACTGCTTGTGCTACTAGCTGATAACTAAGGAATATAAAACGATAAGCCTTAAAAACACAACTGAAGCCGCCATGCGAGCTCTACCATGAGAATCACCGAGAACGGCGTGTGACAGTCTCTTATTGGCTAGAAACTCATGCAATTTTCTTATTTTCTTGTAAGTTTTTTGTATTTTTTCCAGTTTTCCATAAAAGCGTTCTACATTTTTTAACTTTATGTAATTTTTGATTTTTTTTCGATTTTTCGGTTTGCCTAAAAAGTGTTTTCGATAAAATTTTGACTAAAAATTTGTATTAGCATGTTTTCATTAACCTTAAGCAGTAATTTTTGGCTTCTTGGCTTTTTGTTTTACACATACATATGTATCTCGAGTTGTATATAAAACCTGGCAACATTCAACGAAAAACGTAATTGACAAACAAGCAAAAAGTAAAAAAAAAAAATATTAAGAAAAACGAAAAATAGCTGTATTATGCTTGGAATGATGTGTCGCTTGTGTTTTATTTGTTATTGTATATTTTGCTATATGTGAGTTCTTTTCTTTCATTTCTTTTGTTTTTTGTTGTTGTTGCTGTAGTCGAGGAACTTGATTAAATATTTTCAAATGGCGTCTTGAAATAAAAAAAAAATAAACAAATAAAGAAAACATTGATTATAATGCCCACGGGCGCGGGGAACCAAAATAAGGAACTTTTGATCACAACTTAAAGGCTACAAAAACCGATACAAACTTAGGCTAGACTTAAAAGGAGATTCCAAGAGACATGTGGAAGTAATCAAATTATCGATAAAGAACATATGATAAATTTATGTATGCGTGTGTGTGTGCTATCGGTAGAACTATTGATACATCTTAGCTCGTTACTTGTTTTATTACATATGTACTGGCGGCCATACAATAGTTCACGATAGTATTTGGTGTGTGTGTGTGTGTGCGTTTGAGAATTTTATGAAGTGAGCGATTTAACACAATGAATTCAAATGATATGCGAAAATGTTGTATGATAACGAAATATATAATCTGAAGAATAAGAAAATAAATGTTTATAAAACCCAAAACGTCATTCAAAACTTGTGAGCTTTCATCTGTTTTTAATTTTTGTTTTTATTTTTGTTTTTCTTGTTTTTCTTGTTTTTTTTTTTGTATTTTCTTTTGTTCTGTTTGGTTTGTTTATGTTGGAGTCACAAGAATTTTGTTAAATTTTTCTTTGAAAATCTTCTCGTATAGCTTACAAATTCATTGTGCCTGTCTGTGTGTGTTCGTGTAAGTGTATGTATGTGTGTGTCTGTGTCTGTGTATTTACTAAGCGCAGAAAAACAGAGTTTACGTAATAATATAATTTTTGGATACATTCAGAACAGAAATACGAAAGAAACTTAACTTAAGATTGTTGCCATGTTTTAAATATTGTTTGTTATTTTTGCGCTAAAGCTAAATAAATTTCATATAAGTTGGTACAATAAGTGTTATAATCGTACAGGTAATAATAACATTTGCTTACAAATTAAATTAGAGATGTGACACAATTACAAAGAATAATAATAATAATAATAGTTATAATTATCAAAAAAAAAAAAAACTCATTCAATAATCGTTATGAAATTGGATTCTTCTTCGTAGAGACACAGATAATTATAAAAGACCTTTTTCTTCTATGCTTGTTGTTATGGTTGTTTTTTTCAGTGCAGTTCAAAATAATTATTTAACAAAAATTAGTTATTAAATTATAATTATAATAGAGACAAAAAAACCGTATCGTTTTTGTTTGTGGTCGAAGAGTTCGCCGGGTGATTATTCGCGGGCGGGGGAGGGATGTCTAAAACATCGACGAACCCACCTAAATTCTGCTGCTTGTTTGGAATGTTTTCTCTTTCACTCTCACTCACTCATATTATCTTTATTTCTCTCACATCTAAATTGGAACCTGGCCCACACGCGCTTTGACTGTCCTTACATTTACGATAATTATGAAAAAAAAAATCATTTTTTAGTTTCCCCCTGATCTGAAAAAGCGAACAATCTTAATTGATTCCTAATTAGCTTTGCTTACACTTGATTTGGTTAAGTTTAATTATTCTGTATACGTTTAATATTAAATAATTAATTAATTATCGAGTAGTATGTTTTGTTTTTTTTTTTCTCTTCTTTTCATTTCAATAATTTTGTTTCTAAAAGGCCGAAAATCACAATTTTGGTTTTGTTTGTTCCTAAACGTTAAATTTTGTTTGCTCTCATCTTTTGTTGAGTTTCTGATATTCATGATAGTGTTTATGATTATAGTTATCGTTATCATTATTATTATTTATGTGTATTATTATTTGAAACGGGTCTCAACTTGCTGTGAAACTCATTTCGTCTTGTTTCGTTTCGTTTTTCCAAATATTCTTAACATCACAAAGTCGAATTGATGCCTGTTTCGGGGGAGGGGGTCATTCTAACTCTCTCTCTATCTCTGTATCCTCCCCCCACATCACCTCATTTTTTGTCTTCTTTCCCTCTAATACTGCGCTCCCTGCGAGAAAATGAACCAACAACAAAATTTTGTTTGGCGCTCGCTTTTCGTTTTCCATTTTTCAAAAATGCAAAGCGAAAATCATCGAGTTATTATTGTTGTTGTTGTTGTTTTCGTTCGAGTTTCTTTATTTGTTGTTTCTTTGTTTTTCAATTTTCCTTTAATGCTATCACAGCCAAATTGTTTAATCCAAAGTTTTTACTTGTGTTTTTTGGGATTCATTTTCCACTTCTTTTTTGTTTGCCGAAAAAGTTTTTTGCTTTTTTTTGGTTTAAAATTTAGAATTTAGAATTTTGCCTAGCGTGCCTTTTTGCGATTTCTTCTTCGATTTTTCATATGCATATCTAATGTGCGCATTTTGTTGTTATTGTAATCAGATTGAAATTCTGAGCCCATGTTCGATATATACTGTTGTCCGAAACAAATGCGGAAACGCGCATAGAAGCCTCACGGAAGCCTACTCTGAGACATCCGTCCCCCCCTAATATTCCGGTGTATAAGTACTTTATGATATAAGTTGTTTTTGTTTTATAATTTTGAGATCGATTTGCATTTGTTTTTGTTTTTGTTTGCTTTCTGCATGTTGTTGTTGTTTTTTTTTTTTTGCTATACACTCGGGGGGTTCTCTGTGTGTGTGTGTGTGTGTGTGTGCGAAATGTGTGCAGAAAGGTGTTTTGGCGGCTCGATGGAATACCCCACCCGACGGCATTTCGACCACACGCGAATCAAACGATAATTCGTATTCATATTCAATTAGAATGATAACATAATAACACAAAATTTCTCTTAAGAGTTAGCAAATGTTTCATTTTCGAATTTTGCAAATGTTTAGTCAAAGTTTCTAATGTGTTTTCTAAAAAAAAAAGAATAATATATATATTGTATGGTTTCTTAATGTGTGTTTGTTGTAATTGGACAAAGCAAAGTAAACTGTGCGAAAAAGCGTGAAACTTTTGTCTGCCCGCCCTCTTTGATAGGCAACAGAATTTTGCAACTGAGTTGGACTTAGACACGGAGTATAATGAAATTAAACTGAACACCAGTTGCAATTAGGATTGATTTAGTTTCCATATCTTGGCATTTCCTACTCTTTTGACAGGCTCTAAGCCATTATTGCTTAGACGGCACATACTACAAGTCTGCTCTCTATATAATTGTGTTTCTTTATGTTCTAAGTGTCTGTTATGTATGTATGTCTCTCTGTGTGTGTGTCTGTATGTGTATATATATTAAGATCACAGATATTCTATGTAATTCTGCTGCTTTGCATAATTCACGCGTATGTCTGTATTCCATGATTTGAGTTTAATTTTGCTCACACGAGTTGCGAGTCACGAGTCACGACTTCGTTACATTTGATGCTGATTTAGTTCTGTACAAGTTTAGCGGGGTATCTCAATTTCTCTCTATTGGTATATATACGTATATATAAATATTGTATATAGATATATATAGTATACACACTATGCACATGTGTATGAGCTGAATATAGTAGCTTGTAAACGTATGTATATGTGGTTAAAAATTGGATTATTAATCGCATGTATACACCTATATATACCTGTGTCTGTCTGTCTGTATGTCAGTGTGTGTGTGTCTGTAAGTGTTGGCTAATTTAGGTATCTATCGAATACATATGCAAGTCGAAGCACGTGACGCCAGTCAGTCTGGGCGCGTTTTGCAGGTGCATTAGGTACTAGATATATAAGTAAATATGGATATATATGTACCTGAATAGGGGTTATT
The DNA here is from genome assembly GCA_018901815.1 of Zaprionus lachaisei. Taxonomy (NCBI): domain Eukaryota; kingdom Metazoa; phylum Arthropoda; class Insecta; order Diptera; family Drosophilidae; genus Zaprionus; species Zaprionus lachaisei. The sequence goes on along the minus strand of JAEIFI010000733.1, from coordinate 9,392,011 downwards.
ACAAGCCTAAAAAGCCGAAGACTGACGTGTTCTTGTATGTCGGTGTGTGTGTCTCTGTGTGTGTGTGTGTGTGGATATGTATGCGGTATACATTTAAGTTCTCTTGCGTTTTCTAGCAGGAAATTCAGTACGATAGACGCACAAAAGTATGCTACGTTTTCATGTTAACAGTTCACTTTGCTTTGCCTTCGCATTTGCATTTACTTTGCTTTTGCTAATGGTTTATCGTATATATTATATATATATAATATTGTAGATCTTTTAGGTTTCTGGTTTTATTTTTGTTTTAAACTAACTTAACTTGTTATTATCATCGCGCTAATATCGCCATTTATGATGATGCTCTCTGATCCTGCATTGATCATTGATCATCGTCATCGTCATTACCTTAAAGAGTTACATCACGTGTTCACTGTTCTTTTTCTATATCATTATCGTTCCTATATCGTATGCATATATACATACATACATATATATATATATATATTCTCATATCTATATATACATATATATGTATATGCGTGCATATGTATGTATATTGTATATCATTATTTAGTATAATTTTTTACGTCACATTTTCTTTTGTTTTGTTTCATCGATTTTTCTTTTTTTTTTTGCTTTTCATTTATGTATATATATATTATATATATATATGTGTGTGTATATATATGTCTTACGTTCTCTTATACATACGTGTATATGTATATACATATATATATATATATATATATATATATATATTTATTTTGAAAATACACACATGTACATGTATATACATATATCGTGTTTATCATCAATTTTAATTAGATTCCTGCTACAACTCTCACGCTGCACTTGTTTACTAAAGTATTGTATATAGAAAAAAAAAATATGATCAACGCTTAAAGTTTCTTGCTCGGCCACCATCGGGGGGCCCTCACACTAAATTTATCAATTAAACATATCATCTTCTGTTCTTTCTCGTTCTATTCCTCGTCTCGAGACAAAAGGGCGCGTCTGTGTGTGTGTGTTTGTGTGAGTGAGTTAGAGTGTGTGTGATTTGCATAAAAAAAATATTATCGCTTTTGGTAAAAAGTTCAACAAGTTGATAATTTGACGATCTGTGCGCCTCTTTCTCACTCACACTCACACGCACACTCACAAACGCACACACACACACGCGAGTGAGCCTCTGTGTATGTGAGTGTAGGGTTGTCTCATTCCTATGCCTCAGTTAAAAAAGCAAATTCAATTTGCATTTAGCTTGTTTCTTCTTGTGTTTTTTGCCTCGTTTTTAGTTAATAAAATATGTACATGTTGTCTATGCACACACACACACACATACACACACAACTGTATGTGTGTGTGCGCGTGTGGGTCTCTCTCTGTGAGTGTGCTTTTCGCTTAATTAAGTCAAAAATTGTTGCTGTTCCTGTCTCTCTTTCTTGTTACAGTGTTTACACTTGTTGTTTGTGTCTCCTTCTTCTGATCAATTGAAGTTGTAGTTGTTGCCGCCGCTGCTGCTGCTGTTGCTGCTGTTGTTGTTGTTGTTGTTATTGTTGTTATTATTATAATAGTAGTAGTAGTAATAATAATAATTTAATAACAAACTAAAATCGTTTCACTATTGCGGTAGCTCATCCTTTGTATCGACCGGGCTGGGTGACAAAAACTTTCGTACATATTTGGGAAAATGCGTTTTCTCGTGCGCCTTGAGGATCGTTGAACGCGAGAAGGTCTTGCCGCACATGTGACATCTGAATGGGCGTTCACCTGTAAATTGTGCCCACAAACGTGAAGGGGGCGTGGCACAGAAGGAATATTCAATATGTCAGATAAGCCAAGTTGACCAAAATAGTACAATAAAAAAATATTCAGCAATGTTGTTCATGTTCAATGAGGTAGAAGGTATGTATGTATGTGTGTTTGTGTGTGTGATAAAAGCTTTAGGTTACAGCTTAACTTGTTCCGTTAAGGATATTATATCTGACAAAAGCTTTACTTGATCCTTTCAGAAGGCAAATATAAATAAATATTTAAAAGAATAATATTTTTGTATGATTTGCGGATCTGTCAAAGACTTCGTATTCTTTATCAAAAGCTCGTCAATATTATGGTGCTTAAATAAGTATTTATATTTGAAGACAGCTGTTAATGCTTTGCTTTAAGGTCGAAAAGTTTTGTTTAATCCATCCAAAAAGAACAATTTGGAGGGTAGGCATGAATAAAGATTGGAATCAGCTTTTCATCTTGAAAACTTAAAGTTCGCCTGAAGGGATCTGATTCGATTAATAGTATGTTGAAATCTTTCCAAAAGCTCTATAGAATTATCGATTTATATAGATAAATAAATCAAGAACGTTGTAAAGTGCCGCAAATCTATCGAAAGGTCTTTAAATCAGTGATGATCATTCTAAAAGTGCGATAAGTCATTAAATTGTTTAAGACCGTTCTGAAAGTTCTTTCAGATCCATCTGAATGTATGTATGTTTGTTGGTATGTATATGATTGATGTGTATAGTATAAATCAGTTGATCCGTGATGGGGATCACGGCAAGAGGAGACTTACCTGTGTGCACGCGACAATGATCTTTCATGTGGTGGCGCAGCTTAAACGCTTTGCCACAAAACTCACATTTAAATGGTCGATCACCTGTATGTACCGACAAATGCGTGATCAGAGATGTAACATCGGGAAAACTTTTAGCACAGAACTTACACATGACAACACTATTCGGATCACTTGACGCGCCGAGCAACGAGGCGGCCGACGAGCCGGACTGCGCCGCTGCCGACGCTGCGGCGGACGTTGAGGGCGACGATGAGCGGCCGCCTCTGCCGTCGCCGCCACTGCCGCCGATGCCATCCCCACGACCACCCCCACTGCCTCCGCCCATACCACTGCCGCCCAGGCCACTGGCAGCTGCAGCACTGCCCAGCAACAGGCTGGCCGAGGTTGCTGCAATGCCGCCATTGCCGGACGTCGACGAACTGGACAATCCGAGGCGTCCGCCAGCACCGCTTGAGCCGGGCGCTCCGCTCGCACCAGCGGCTGCCTCCAGAAACGTGCTGGCGCCGTGCAATAGATCCATTTCCAGGCTCAAAGCGGCGGCCATAGCGGCCGCTTGCTCCTGCGGATCACTGCAGCCGGCCATCGCGGCATTGATCTGGAAGGGGAACGCCTGCGCCAGGGTGCCCATGTGGTCGTGCGCGGACAACAGGTGCAGGTGATGGAGCGCGGCATGCGACGGGGGTCGCGGTACTCGAGCGACTTCAGCGAGTGCGAGAGCATGTGGCGCGTTAGTTTGCTTTGGTTGGGGAAGGCGGCGCCGCAGTAGAGGCACGGCAGCAGCTGCAGCGGCGGTGGCGGCGATGTTTGCGGCTGCTGCTGCTCGTGGGCAGCGGCTGCGGCAGCAACGGCTGCGGCCGCGGCGGCGGCTGCGCTGCTACTGCTCAGGCCGCCGCCGAGGACCGCGCCGACGCCCACAGCGTGTTGTTGGGGCGATTCGGACGTTTCCTGGAACAAACACCAAACAAAAATCCAACATCAACTTCTTTACTACGTTTCATTTGTTTTTTGTTTTTTTGGTTTTTTTTGTATTTTGTATTTTGTATTTTTTTTTTTTTGCTTAGCATTTTTCGGTATTTTCAGTTTCAGTTTTTGCTTGCAATCGATTAGTTCTGTTTGCTGTTATCGTTATGTGTGCCATTGATATCGTTAATCTGATCGCTTCTCTAATTGATTTTTGCTTTTCTTCGTTTTCTTTGTCAACTAATATTTTATTATGTTTTTTACTCTAGTTTTTTTCCTTTTAAACAAGGGAAAAATGAAACAAAAAAAAGGAAAAGAGAAAAAAAAGAAACGAGAACAAATAATGCAGAAATTGTTTGTTTACTTTTCTGTTGTTGTACTTTTACTTTGACAGTGACAGGAGAGAGATTGATAGAGAAGAGGAGTGACAGAGTGAGATAAACATAGGGAGAGAGAGTTATAATTAGAGAGGTTCGGTTGGAGGGAGAGAGAGTGAGAGAGAGAGAGAGAGAGACAGCATGAGCTTCGAAACTAATAGAACGGAAATGAAATGGAATCAAAATTGGAACCAAAGAGAAGGAACAGGTAGAATAATAATCATAACAATAATAACAATTAAATTTTGTTTTTTACTTTCATTTACATTACTTTTATTCAATATTTTGGATAGCTTTTGCCTCCAAGATAATATGTAGATCAACTGGTTACAGTTTACGGTTACAAAATCAAATTTGCTGTACTTTTAAAGTCTGCCTCTTCTCGCTTACATATGCATATATACTTGAAAATAATAATTAATAGATACTGAGTGTAAATAAAGAGAAAATAGAGATAGAAAGAGAGAGTGAGAGAGATTGAGAGAGAGAAAGAGACAGACAGTTAGGGGGAAAACAAAAATCATTACAATGGTTACGTTGGTATTGCAAGGATAGATAGAAAACACAAATGAAACAAAGGGTTAAACTAAGAAAAACAAGTTATATTCGTATATAATATATACCATTATATTGAGGTAGAGAGTGGAAACTAATTACAAAGCCAAAATATTCACCAGCTACGTAGCTTCACGCTGGCGACCCTCTCTCTAGCCTGGGCCACCTCTAGTGAACTTCAAGTGTCATCACTAAGAGCAGTGTGAGCTCAAAGCTCTAATCTCTCGGTTCTCGGCTCTTAACTCTAAACTGTATATCTTTCAACTTGGCGAATGTGAGGCCAGTAAAAACAAGAGGGGTTTTCAGTTTCGCTTTCAGTAGTCTTTCGTTGTGTTTTTGTTGTTTATTATTATCTATAACTGCTTGCTTTTTCTTTTTGTATTTTTTTAGTAATTTATAAATTTATTTTATATATTTTGCTTGTAGTTTTAAAAGTTTGCTTTAAAATTTCGATACAAACATTTCGATATAAATATACATGTATGATAGATTTTGTTTTGTGTTCGTTTTCAAGAAGTTGAATTTCGATTTTTGTTTGGGCGTCGTTCGAAAAACGTCACATAATCGTACGTATGATATCATAATTTTACGCATTTTGTTTGATTTTTCTTTTGATATTTTTGTTTGGTTGTTTTTTGTTTTGTTTTACATTTCTATTATTTTTTTTTTTGTGTTTTGTAAGTTTTGGTTTTTGTAACATAAATTTTTGGTTGTGATACAAACTTATTCGATAGGAAGTCGTAACTTAATTTTCACGTTCGGTCTGCTTTGCATCCGAATATCGTTTGAGTTTCGTATTTCGCGTATTATTTATTCGTGTTTGTTCTCAAAACGTGAACAAAATTTTGTTTTGGCAGAAAATTGAAAAAAAACCAAAATGTTTTCAGAATTCGCATCGGTACAGAGGAAAGATGTCTTCTTTACCACGTACATTGCCTACTTCTTCTTTGCTTTTCACTTTGTGCTCAAAAACCAAAAAAAGAAACAAACAAACAAAAAACAAGAAGAAAAAAACAATTTTTTTTTTTTTGCCAATTTTCGCGTCAAAATTTTGTTGTACATATTTTTTAGATGTAATTTTGATAAGAGATAAATTGTGGAAGATAGGTGCTTAAAAGAAAATTTTGGAAAAAATAATAAACAATTTTGTAAGATAATAGGTGCCAAAATAAAGAGAATAGGAATCAAATTAAGGTATATCAAATTGAACATACAACATTTTCGTAACAGTAGAAAACAAACTCAGCAGCTCCGTAGCTTTCTGTTGTGGGCCAAATCGTGTTCTTTTTATTTTTGATTTTTCTCGAAAACCGAATTGAAAATCATAAGAAAAAGAAGAAAAACAAACAAAAATAGTCAAAACAGTTGATCGAATTCAAATTGAATTTGAAATCGTATTTTCAAGAAGTTTCTCTACTTTTGCCTTGTAGTTTGAGATTACTAAATTTTCCGAATTTTAGACAGCCATCAAAATAATTACGTAGATCAATTTCTTGACAATAAACCAAAAGTTACAAAAAAAAGGAAAAACAACAAAATACTAGAAGCAACAGGTGAACCAAGTTTTGTAAATAGAGAAGTAGAACTCCATGGTCGATCAAGTTGCCAAAGGAAGTTGGTATAGAACTCTTTCAGTTGATTGAAAGCCTGACGAAAAAAAGGAATCACAAGTGCAGCCGACATCGCCTTGCACTCATGTGAAGTCTGGCAACGCCATTCACTGTCAATCTCTAAACGAGGGTCGAGGCAATTCGAAAATGACTTCAAGCTTAGGTCGCTTCAGACAATAAAATTCATTAAGTCGAGCACACACACGCACACACAAACATATATATAGCACGAATATATACAAATATATTATATAAATTCTGCTATACATACAAATATATTATATATATTCTGCTATATATATATGCAACTTGTTACATACCTAAAGTAAGAGACAGAGCTGTATACTTATATATATACATAATATGCCATATATATATCATCTATATAGAAAGAGAGGGAGGGATTACAATAGAGGCTCATGTTTCGGGTCTATCGAATTGGTTGTTTAGTTAAATTTAAATTCAATTTCGAATTCTAGTTCGAAGCTTAGTTTTAATAGAATAAATTTAGAGTACAACAACAATAAACAATATGGTACAGAGGCATATATTATGTATGTATATATATATACGAGTAGATTATATAGTTAAAACAGACAGAGCAAGTTAGATAGTTGTAAAAAGAGTTAGACAGTTAGAATAAGATAGAAAGATAGAGATAGAGACAGACAGTTAGACAGATAGATAGATATATATAGAGAGAGAGATAGAGATAGACAGAAAACAATAAAAATTAAAGTGATCAACAACATTTGTGAACAACATCGAGGTACAAAACATCAACAAGTTAAACAAAATAACATACAAAGTACACAAATCCTCACACACACGCACGAACATAGCACCCATCGATAAACGATAACAAAATAGTAGGCAAAATGTGCAGATAAAAAAAATATAAACAAAAAAAGCATTTAAAAAACACAATATCTTCAAATCTATTGTATTTCTAATCGTCACTTTCCAGCGAGTATTTTCTCGTTACTTTACTCGAGAGAGTGAATTGTTTGGGAGAGTATGAGAACGAATAAGCATAATAAGTGCGAATATGAATCGGACACGATTACGAATACAAGTATGATCACGAGTACGATTACGGGTAGATCATAATAGTACGAGTACAGGATCCAGTACGAGTACAGACAAAAGTACGAGTTTGAGTACGAATACAAACTCGCGTACAAGTATGAATAAGACGAGTTCGAGTACAAGTACTCACACGAATGAATGGGTACTCGTTAGCTTATGCACAGTATCTAGCTCACCTGATGCTCTGCAAAATTATGGTAATTGATATTTTAAGAGTATTTTTGAAGCATATTTTTCAGGTATTTTATGAGTATTTTGTTTTTTTTTTTGTTTTTCTAATATGAATGCAAATTATTTTACCATTTCGTAATTGAAATCAAATGCTAAGACAATGAAAATCATACGGAACATACACAGACATACAGACATACGTACAAACACATACATATACAGAGACTTACGAGTATGTATATGTATTATAGAAAATGTCACATAGAGTATAACGGAAAGAAAACAAATACATTTAGTTTATGGAAAATACTTATAGAACACACACATTTACCATTTACATAAACGAACAACGAACGAACGATTTATGTAAAAGCGTTCCACATTTAGATTATACATAGATATATCGAAAAAAAAAATACATTTGATATATGTTTGTGTGTGTGTGTGTATATGTGTGTGTGTGTGTATTTGTGTGAGCATGTAGGTGTGTGTGTTTGTAGCATGTTAATTTGATTTTAGTTTCTTTTGTTTGTATTTGTTGTTTCGTCGAATTTGATATTTCTGTATTTGGTATTTTTGTCGTTTATTTCTGGTTTCATACGAAAAAACACCAAAAGCGCTTTTAATACGATAGTTTTGTTTATAATTAATGCATTTTATAGATAATATTTGAACTGTTTTTCTGTTTTCTTCGGTAATTCTTCTTTTAGGTATTTTTTTAGTTTTAATTGCACAACGTTCAGAGAATTGTATTTTTTTTTTTTTTTTTTTTTTACTGGACCCCTCTTGTTTTAAAGGTTGAATTGATGATAAAGTCGCAAGTAGAACTAGCTTTCCTGACTATTTTTATTTTCCTCTATCAACTTTTCAGTTATATCATATCATGTTGGATTGGATTATCATATATATATATATATAGATAAATATGTAAAAGCACAACACACAGTTTGACACATTGAAATATTTTAATAATTACGAATAGTTATAGATATAGATAGATACAGAGTTACAGAGCGAGAGATAGAGAGAGAGCGAGGCAGAGAGCGTGTAAGACAAAGACAGCAAGAGTAGTAGTAAGTAATAAAAGTACACAGTTAAGCATAGTATAAGTTTTAGTATAAGTATAAGTAAAAGTTGAGCTTAGATATACTGGATAATTACTTGTAATTCAAAGCAGGAAATGGAAAACGGAAAAGGGAAATCATAAATATTCAACTAGTAAAACATATGCAAAAGGATTTGCTTTTGATTTTGGTTTCGGTTTCGATTAGTTTGGTTCTGGTTTATCGAGGAAAGAGCTTGTCAGTTTGGAATAATTTTACAATGCAATTCAAATCTGGGGAATTAGTTTTACTCGGGAATAGTCCAAATTTTTGTGCAAATCAATTTTGTTCAAATTTTTTCATATTCAATTTTAATAATTTTGATATTTTTGATAATTTTGTTAGCGGGTTTTGGTTCTTTGTATGACTTCTTCATGTCAATTTTATAAATTCGTTTTGATATCTGTTCTTTTTTATGCCCTTCGTTTGATTTCTTGTATTTGCTTTTGGTATTCAAAATGTTTTGTAGAAATACAGATTAATAATAACGGTACGGTTAGTTAAGGTTTGCGGAGCATGCGGTAGACAATAATACATATATTTATATTTATTTATATAGCAAACTACTAAGGTTGTGCATAAATTAAGGCTGGGTGTATTACTGTGTGTGTGTTTTTGTGAGGCAGTGTGTGTGGTTGTGGGTGGATTAAATAAAGATAATTGTGGTATCTGAGCACAGAATCAAAAGAAGAAGATAAAGCTACATTAATATGAACATGAATTTAAAATAAAGAAATAGGAGTAAAAAAGAAAACAAACAATTGAGAAGAGAATACAAGATAATACAAAATTGCCAAAAAGAAGTTCGAAGTGTATAGCTTTGGATGTTTAGGATCAGCTTCCGAAATCTCATAAAGAAAGTATCTATTTAAATAACAGTTCCTCTGAAGAGACCCAAGACAAGCTAAGACCCTTTAAGCTCTTCAGACCCGAAACTAAGCAAGTTCAACAGCACTGTATTTTATATCACATAATATAGTGTGTATCGCATCTATTCAAATCGAGCGACTGCGAACTGACGTCATTCGTTATGGGGGCCAATGAAATGTTCGATTGCGTCGATTCGCGACGTCTTTTAAAGGTGGCCCAGTCAGGTCAGGTCAGCTGAGGTAAGTGCAGGCCAGTGCAGTACCATGTACCACTAACTTAGTAGAAAGCAGCCGGACTCGGATTCAATGTTGCGTGATTCGACCTTTTGGCAAAGCTTTTGCAAAGCTTTTGCCTCTTCCATTAGGCAAATTGCCATGGGCCATGGAATTTTGGATTTTCGGTTGGCTTTCTCACTCGCTTGTCGCCACAAACGAAATGCGGCACATTATTCAATGAGCGGACAGCTGGACACCAGTAGGTCACACACACGACCCTCTCTCTTTGTGTATGTGACTGTGTGTGGTTAGCAAAGCAATTTGCATTATGCAGACAGTTGGCCAAGAAGCATTTGCATCTTTGGCCACAAGTCTCTCTCTCTTTTTCAACTGCGCAATTGTCTTGCAGTGAATTAGAGAGAGAGAGAGAGAAAAAAGGCAGAGAGCAAGAGAGACACGCACACACATGTCGTTGAACTGTGGCAGGTTCAACGTGCCACCTTTTTGGCTAATGGAATCATTATCAGCGCTTCAGACGACAACCGCTCGCTGTGTCTTTGCCTCCGTCGCAGTCGCAGCCGCTGCCTCCAGCCAGCGTCCACCACTCGCACTGCCGTAAGTCCGTACGTCCCCCTGCCGTCCGGCTCCCACTGTCGATGTCTGCGTCATCGTCTTGCGACTTTTCTGTCGCCGTCGCCGTCGTCGTCATAATAATAATCAAATATCGATCCATGTGCGTCTGGTTTGGTTTTGGTTTTTGGGTTCTTTGCACGAAAATTTTCGACGGTCTTCGGCCTGCATTTTTTGTTTTCTGTTTTTTATTTTTGGGGAATTTTTCTTCTTGTTGTTTTAGCTGCCTATTTAGTCCGTCTCTGCGCGCAGCGCTGCACTTGAAGCGCCCTCACAATGCGCAACGTGCAGTTTGCCGTGTATCCGCTTTCCTCCTGTCCCTTCTCCTACTCCTCCCACTTCCCTTCAGTTGCCCCCTCTCATTTTTAATATAAAATCGTATTTTTAATGAAACCCGTTGCGGCCTTTTGAGTAGCTGCCACCTGCCTGCCCGGTTGCCCTACAGGCAACTTCCATTGCTCCACCCGCCTCCTGCGTCTGCCCCTTCTAGTAAAACAGCCGCCCAAAATAGACGCAATAGATGACGCATATGACGCATCTGGCAAGAGGAGACGCACACACACACACACATACACACACAGATAGCAGAGGGTGCAACTGTGCACAGCCAGCGGACAGTGGGTAGAGGGCAGGGAAAGCGGCCAGGAAGAGTGGCACGTAGAAGCCGTTAGAGCGGAAGCGACTATTTGAAATATTTTTTCGTAATATTTTTGCTCAAATTATTATGTATTGTTATAATTTTTTTGTGAGCAACAACAAGGACGAGAAAGCGCAATGCAAATACGTATACGTATGTGTGAGTGTGTGCACACTCAGCCCTTGCCGGGGCAGCACAGCACATATGGAATTGCAGTTGGCGCCCGCACGTATGCAACAATATTTCGCTGCTCGCTTTTTCGGGCCTGCCTGCCTTCCTGCGTATGTGTTTGAGTGTATATATGTATGTGTGTGTGTGTGTGTTTGGTTCGCAAGCAGAGTTTGTAATATTTTTTTGTAATATATTTTTTTTGTGTGTGCCGTTTGACGTTTTGGCTAGGGGGTCTCGCTGCGTCTGTTGTTGGTTGCGCTTTTGGCTGATTTTTAATAAAAATAAAATATATATGCAGCCAGCGAGTGAGGTAGAGAGAAAGAGAGAGAGCAAGTGAGAGGGAAACACACATACACACACATACAGGGCCAGACCGGCAGTCCGACAATATGCAAACAGCTAAAGCAGCTGAAAGATACAAAACGAAGTCGAAACAAAAGTCAGACATTTTTTTGTGTGGGGAGGGAGAAATGGAACTGTAATTGAGCCACGCCAGTATTAAAGATGCCAGAACTTTAGGGCCAAAAGTCAGTGCAATTATATGTAGATTTAACTATTGAAACTCAACTGAGGTCAAGATCAAGAGAAGCCAAATTCATCTAAGACAGCGCATGAAAGTAGGCAACTGTTTTGTTTACAACGAACATTTTCAATAACTTAATACATGTTTATATATTATATTTATTTATTCTCATCTCTGATGGCTTCCCTCGGCTGCTTGCAATTTCAGTGCCTGCCTAAAAGTATGCAATGGTTTTTTGTCAGCCCCAGCAAGGCTTGGCTATTAGCAGCTTTATGATAAAATTTCGAAATTTGTCCAGCTCTCGGGGGTATTCGCACTCCCTGAACTCTCCTCCCTCGCTCTTCAAGCTGCCTGCTCCCAAAAAGGAATACCAGCAGAGCCAGTGGGAATGGAGGGGGGGAGAGGAGGGAAAATGGCTGGGCAAAAAACCACTTGAAAAACTTTGCAATCAACGCGGCGCACTGATTACAATGGCCGAGCAGCGCAGTTAGCGTCGCTGTCGACGTTAGCGTCTGCATAAATGTGCAATGTGCGTGGTTTGCAGAGTCAAAGTGCTTGCGCACACACACACACACACACACACAATGCAATATATTTTTGCTTTGGCATTTGTTGCGTTTCGAGATTTTTGTTTGGACTGTGCTCTGTGTGTGTGTGTGTGAGTGATTGACAGTAGCTCCATTGATAAGAGTGAGCAGAGAGGGAGAGCAGAGAGAGAAAGATAGAGAAGGTGGGGAGTGAGTGAGGCTCGCACACACAGCTAGGGGCCGTTTCATATTTTGTATAATTGAAATGCGGCTGCCTAAATGCAGTCAAAAGTTATGCGAGCCAAAATAAAAGCAACAACAACAAATTTTACGCATACGCAGCTAAACGAGAGAAGAGCTAGAAGAGTGAGAGAGAGAGAGAGGTGTATAAGGGGGTGGGGGAGTTGCACCACTACGATGAGGCTGCATAAAATGCAAGCGCAGCGACAGTTGAGAGGCAGCCTAAAGGTATGCTACAAAAAAATTGCATAAAAGCTTCAGCAAAGGACGACGATGACGACGACGACGTGACGGAAAATGGGATAAATGCACAAGAGTTGCCCGAGAGAGAGAGGGTCACGAGAGCGCGCAAGAGAGGAGCGAGGGAGGGGGGAAGGCAGCAAGTCAGCGGCTGCGGCTGACGAAAAAAAAAAAGGTATTTGTTTCAAAATTAAATACACGCGTGTGTGTGTGTGTGTGAGTGCAAAAAGAATGCAAGAAAAAGAAAGCAAAAGTTGTTGGTTCTGCTGTGCGTTGATTTTGTCTCTTTATTATTATTATTATTATAATTTCTAGACGCGCAAAGACAGCAAGAAAGAGATGGAGAGAGAGAGAAAACCGAAGGGGAAAGAGTGGGGCAGAGGGAAGGGAGGCAGAGAAGGCCTTGCAGCTGGAGGCTGAAAAAAGGAAAGTGTAAAAGCAAAAGTATTTGCCATGCCACAAAATGCGGCCTGCTGCAAGCGCTGTGGCGAGAGAAGGAAGAGGTGCAAGAGGAGTAGGCGAGGGCAGCTCGTTGCATGCCCCCACACACACACACGCACACGGGTAGCCATCCCTTTCGGCTTGTCTGTGTGTGTAGCGTCAACGTCCGCCGACTGCGACTCCAGACTGATGCTACCTTTTTACATTTCACATTTTACTTTTTTTACTTTTGTTTTGAGTCTCCCGTGTTGTTTCGTTCTGCCTTCACTTGATTTTCTTTTGCTTTCTTTGTTCGCGTTTTTTTTAGATAAATTTTTATTTGAATTTATGCACATGTGCGTTTCCTCTGCGTGTGTGTGTGTGTGTGTGTGTGTGTGTGCGAGTTGCATGTGCCAGCTGAGTGTGTGATCGAATGCGCTACTCAAAGTTTTTGGCGGCTGCGAAGCACTTGACTGAGCAGGTAATCTGTGGCGTGGCAATCGACAATCGAGATAAATTCATCGATAAGTATTCTGATGTGGAAATGTGCTTGTGGAATCTGAGGATGCTGCTTGTATGACTGTTGAAAAGCACTTTATCGGTATGGCTACCGTTTATCGATACTTAGTTATCGATAACATGCAACAAATTCCAAAGCAATAAAAGAGTAAGCTTGCATACAATATCAGCAAGTGATTTCCACCGATGACTATAACTTGCGTTATATTACATTGAATATTACATCGATGACGATAACTTTTGTTCTGCTTTCGATAACTATTTAACAAACTGAACTTCGATCCTTGCATGAAAGATGCAAATTACATTCGCAGCAGTGACGCGTGACGGGGCAGCGAAGCGGATCCTGCTTGCTGTATGCTCTGCACGCCCACAGTGCGTGTGTCACTCTGTCCGTCTGTCCGTCTGTCCGTCTATCCGTCTGTCTGTCCGTCTGTCTGTCCGTATGTTCGTCTGCCTCGTGCCCCGTTGGGTCGCTTAAACAAAGTCAGGCGTTGCAACAAAGTGCGTTCTGTGTTTTTTCTTTACTTCGTCATCGTCAACGTTGACAAACATGTTGGGAAATGGAAAAACGAGCCACACACACAACACACACACACACACACACACACACTCACACACATACGCAGCAGGCAGAGCCAAGAAATATAATAAAAACGACAGCGGCGACTATTTTTTGTTTTTGTTTTGTATTTCTATTTTTTTTTGTCTTTTTTCTTTACTTGTTCACAAAAATTGTGCGCTTAAAAAGGCAGAAGCGCCGACAGTGGGCGGTGCTGAGGCCTGGCGCGGGGGAGGGGTTGCGTTCCAGAATGTCGAAAAAGGATCAAGAGAAAAATAAAGCAGAAAGCGTTAACGAAACGAAGTAGGAAAACAAGAAAATGTAATGTGAAAATAAATTTGCCGGAAGCGCAAAATGTTTTGCCTGTTTCAGCTGCTTTGCTTTGCTCTCTGCTTTCTCGCTGTCCGCGACCGAGCGTCAGGTACAGTTGTGTACGAAGTCGTACGCAGATTTATTCTATGTGCAGGGAATGAATATAGATAGAGGGGAGGGGGAAGGAGAGAGAGAGAGAGAGAGTGAGTCCCCTATATAGTATTCGCATTCGGCGCATCGCAACAATAAATACGAATTTTCAATTAGAAGTATTTCATATTTTTCCAATATCTTTTTGTCATCCTCTTCCATTTTCTTTATTCTTCTTTCCCTCATAAAACATGTGACATTTTTCTCATTTACCGTTTTTGTTTTGTTCATGTTAAGTCGAGAATATTAAATTATGACTGCGTCCAGTGAGGTGCGATAACTAAGCTGCGCCTCTCTCGACGATTTTCAGTTAGTCGAGGTCGAGGGGAAATTGCAATTACAGTGGGGACATTCAAAGAAAATACTTAACAAATTTGGGCAAAATACAAGGTATATACCAAGTGGGCAACCAATGAGTGAACTTTGTTGGAACTTCTGCTTTTTACAGGGTATACGACGAATCAAATAACTTGCGCTCAGGTAAATCTAGCTATGGCGTCGAGGGTGCAGGCGGGCTGGCACTGTCCCGGCTATATTGAAAATTATAGTGTTGTAAACACCAGCAGCAACAACAACGAAAGACAGTAAAAAAAAAGGAGAAATTAATTTAAAATAGAAAGCAAACGAAACATGGTCGGCAAATAAATAAAAAATGGCCAGGCCAAAAAACATTGCCAAGAGAGAATTGCAAGCGGAAATTGCCTGCAATGTTGTGGGTCGACTGTGTCTCTGTGTCTGTGTGTGTGTGTGTTACACACACTCGCACAACAAGAAGAAATAAACAACAACTACATTAGAGGAACCAATGCAAAAGGAACTACAGAAAAAATGACATTTAGTTGTGCGAGAACTTATTGCGGAGACTGTTTAGTTGTGTGTGCGCAGTGTGTGTGTGTATTGATGTGTGTGTGTGTGTAGATATACATTTAGACAACACAACACAGAGGTGTGTTTATAAAAGGATATACATATAGTAAAACGATATAGACATATTATAGGTGTGTGGGGGGCGAGGGAAGGGTTCAGCTTTGGGTGTGTGTGTGTGTGTGTGTGTGTGTGATAGAGATAGCAAATTACGGATAGGAGTAGACGAATATATATACGAGTGTTTAGATAGAAAGAGAGTGCTACACATTGAAAACAACAGCAACAACAAACTAAGGAAAGTTGAAAGAGAGGAGGATACTAGATAAATATATAAAGACCGAACTCAACTGAACAACTAACATTAGAATTGTAATTGGTATTTTTGGTATTTTGTAGTATTTGTTTTATGAGTACTTTTAAGCTTTGCTTGTGAAACAGAAAATTGAATAAATACGAGTAATACGAAAAGTAAAAAAGGTAAAAATATCGGATATTATGTATTGGTTAAATATTTATATTATATATAGAGTATATATGTATAAAGTATTGTCCAGTATATAGATATATATATGTGCTACATATATATATATATATATATGTATATATGTATATATATCAATATACAGAGACATACAAAGAGAGAGAGAGAGAGAGAGATATATATGTAGATATAAAATTCATAGACAAAGAACACGACGAAGAGCAAAAACATATGTTGAGTTTTGATTTGTTTTCTTTGCTTTGATTTGGTATTTTTTTTTTGTAATATTTGTAATAAATATTTAAATATATTTAGAAATATATGCAATGTATATAAATGGCAGACAGATAGAAATATGTAGAGAGAGAGAGAGGGATATGGAGATATATATGTTTATATAGGAAGTAAAATAATTGACATCGTGTTAGGGGAGAACTTGTGTCTGTCTGCACAGATATGGATAAAGAGGGAGACAGACAGAGAGTGGGACAGTGATGGATAGATAGACAGAGCATGTGGCCATAAGGGGTGTAATTATTCGATAGATCGTTAGAACACATGGCATAGCATTCCATCTGTGATTGAAGAATTTTTAACTCAAATTGCTCGGAAAGAGTTTGTTTTTGTTTTAGGGATATTTTTTTAATGGTATTTACTTTTTGTGTTTCTAATCGAATTTGAAAACCTATCGAAGCAGCAAAAGCATTCACTGAATGGATCGGAAAGAGTCATCGGGATATGTCATGGGGTCTGTTCGGCTTTGGGATTGGTGGATAAATTTTGACCGGGTTTGCGTTTCAAATTGTTTGTTTTTTTTGTTCGATTTTGGTGGAGAATTAAGGAGTGAGGGGCTGAAGGACGGGGGGTTGGTTATGCGCTTGAAAGACTTACCGATTCGTGCGAGGCGCGATAGTCCAAATCGCCGCCCAGTCCGCCGCCAGCTGATGCCGAACGCGGTTGCATGTGTCTACTGTGACTGCTGTTGTCGTCCTCGCTGCAATCGATCTCCTTCTTGAGACTCTGCACAGTTGAAAGTAGCCATAGAAAGAGAGAGAGAGAGAGAGGGTTAAGTGAGGGACTTAAATTAAAAGAAATCTTTTGTTTTTGATCTACAGGATACAGCCAAGTGCCCAAGGAGGTCACATCTCTTTTACTCCAAATCTGTCTTAGCTTCCCAACTAACACTTCCAGAAAGTCTTTTCTAGAAGGATCCAAAGACTTTTAAATACGAGTTATCCTCATTCGAGTGCCTCTCAGTTTTCCAATTAGAATCTCACTTAGAAAAAGACCTTTTCTGCACGCCTAACCCTCAAGGGGGCTACCCACAAGGCAGTTGACCTCAAGGGGTTTCCCTCAATGGTGGCTTACTCTCATTTGGAAACCCTCGAGGTTGGCTAACCCAAAAGAGGTGTCATCTTTCCAATTAGCAAAATTACTTACAGTGCAAACTTTCCTATTTGAAATCCCGCTTAAAGCGGATTACCTCCAAAGAAGTGAACCTCAACAGGCAGGTTACTCCATTCAGCTTCAAGACGGGCGCTATAAGGTTTCTTTCCAAGAAGAGTTCCTATCCCATTCCCCCCTTAATAAAAGATACTCTCCAGGGTGTACACTGGAGGAATTTATCCTCAAGGGGGTGTCTAGAAGTTAGGTTATCTTTAAGAGGGTACCTTAGAAACGGCTACCTTTCCAATTAACAATAACAAATAAGAAATTAAAGAGTAATCTTTCCCATCTGAATGAATGTAATAACTTCATATCGGAGCCCACTGAAGGTCTTTCCTAAGAAGTGTCTTTTCCATCCTGGAGCCCCTTAATGAAGGTTGCTCTCCGGGGGGTACCGTAGAGGCAGATTACCCTAAGGGGGTACTTATGTACGTTTCATCTCCCAACTCAGGAAGAGGGTTCCTTCACATTTGCCTACTTCCCCACGGTGGGCTTCCCTCGAGGGAAGATACCCTCAAGGCAGGCTACCCTCAATGGACGGTTACTCCCAAGGGACGCTTACTCAACCAACACTTACCAATGGCACCGATTGCACTGGCAAGAGACCGGCCACAGAGCCGGGATTCATCAGGCTGCTGGAGGCACGTCCGTCTGCGGCACTGCCGTTGTTGCCGTCACGTGACGAACGCGACGAAGGACGCACTGAGAGACTTAGATCGGAGGCACCAATGCCCATGCCGGGCGTGGAGCGGGCGGAGTCGAGTGCGGCGGCGGCTGCAGCTGCTGCTGCCGCTGCTGCAGCGGCTGCCGACGACGATGGCATCGTGATCAGGGGCGATGGTATAACGGTTGAGCCCGTCGAGAGATCCACCCCGCCGCCGCTGCTGGTCATCTTCATGTTGATTCCCATGTCGTTGCTGCTGTTGTCCGCCTCGTCGTCATCGTCCAGATCCATTTCATCGTCGTAGTCATCGTCGAGGATCTCCGTCTTGGGCTGTAGCCCGCCAGCGCTGGGCGAATGCAGCAACGCCTCGTGTGTGGCCCGTAGCTCTGCCTCCTCCTCGTCATCATCATCGTCGTCGTCATCGTCGACGTCGTCGCGTGCCAGCCGTGCGCTGTGATGGGCGATGCGCTGTGCAATGTCACGTGCGGCGGCGGCAGCTGCTACTGCTGCACTCGAGCGATCCACGACGATCACATTCTCAACGAGATCGTCGTCGTTGTCGTCCGCATCGATGACGTCGTCGTCCTCGTCATCGTCATCGTCTACGGCGACCACGTGGCTGGACATGCTCGGCTCTGCTGCGTTGGCAGCGCAGTCGCCGTTGCTGCCGGTGGGCGATCCTGCTGCTGCCGCTGCTGCCGCTGCTGCTGCTGCTGCTGCTGACGTTGAGGAGGAGCAGGTGGCCTTCATTTGGTTGCTACTATTCGTGTTGTTGTTGTTGCTGGTGTTGCTGCTGCGGGCGTTGTTGTTGTTGTTGTGGCTGCTGCTGCTGTTGTTATTGTTGCTGCTGCTGCTGGCACTGGCGCTGTTATTGTTGCTACTGTTGTTGTTGTTGCTGTGGCTGCTCGTGGAGCTCGCTGGCGGCATGGCATGTGACTCAGCGGACGCAGCGGCGGCGGCGGGTCTTTGATAGAGATCTAGCGGCATCTGTGTATCATCTTCGAGTTCATCCTCCTCCCCCCTCCTCGTCGTCATCCACCTCGTCCAACTCATCCTCGTCCTCATCCTCGTCCAGCAGCTCAATTGCTGCTGCTGTGCTCGACGAAGCCGGCCTCTTTGGCGGCGTTGGACTGCTGCAGCGTTCGCTGGCCTCGCGTTTGCTTACCGACGTCACTGCGGCGGATGCTTCCGCCACCAACGTGTACGACGCTGAGGAGGCTGAGGCTGCTAATGCCGTCGCTGCTGTTGCTGCCGTGGACGTTGCTGGCGGGGCAGTTGCTGCTGCTGTTGATGTGGATGCGGCGGCTGCTGCTGTTGTTGCTGCTGTTGTTATTGTTGTTGTGCTGCTTGCGGACACGGCTCCTCCTCCTCCTCCTCCACCACCACCACCTCCGCTGCCATCGCCCGCCCCTGTCGCTGTGTTATCCGTCGCAGCTGTCGCTGCCTCTGCTGCTGCTGTTGCCGTCGCTGTTGTTGTGGCTGCTGCTGTTTTTGCTGCCGCCGCTGCTGCTGTGGCTGAGCTTGAGGTGGCTGTGGCATCCATTGCCGCCGCCGGACTGTCGGCCGCCTTGCTGGCCCCGCCGACACCGACGCCGCCGCCGCTCGCCTGCGAATGAGGACGCAGACGATCGGGTTCCCGTTCGGGTTCTCGCAGCGTCGTGTTCTGATTTGTCATCTCGGCTAGGCCCTTAACCTGAAGCGAAAGAGCAGAAGCGAGAGAGAGAGAGAGAGAGAGAGGAAGTTAGTTAACAGGTTGGCCGGGGGGGACTGGGGTGTATCGCACCTTGAGTGATTCGGCTGTCTTGAGCAGCGCTGGCAACTGACAATATTGCACGTTCACCTCTCCCTTGTACATGAATTCAACTAGAGTTTGCAGCTCGGCAAATCGGACGTCCTTCAGTATCACAATTGGATGTGGATCGGAGTGCTGCAGAAACAGGCTCTGGAAATACGACGAGCAGGCTGACAGGACCACCTGCAGTACCGAGGGAAGAGCGAGAGAAGAGAAGCTTACATGAGTAATGTGTGGTAGGGATGGCATAATAAGATTGTGATTGTTACTAAGATAAGAATAATCCTACATTAAAATGAATGTTTGCTTGCAACACACTTTGCTTTATGGGCAATATCTCATCTAGGGTTGAGAGATATGAATAACTACAGCAAACATCGATGTGTCTGCACTTAAGTTGCAAGATCTCGTAAGTTAAATATTCGTTGTTAGTTCTAGTAAGCCTCTTAAACCTAACGCCAAACTACCCCCAAAGGTGACGGGATTTAAAATGTTGGAGGAAGTTAGTAGTTCACAATAGTTCCAGAAAGACTGGGAATCCTAAAAGAATTCGAACTAAGAAATGAATAGGAAGAGAAAGGAGAGAGGGAGTCATAGAAACAGAATGGGAGAGAGAAAAAAGGAGGTAGAATGTTTCTAGTTGACTTCAGTTCCAAAAAGACCTGGTACTATAAGGTGACTGCTCTTTAGTTTCTCAATTGACACCAAGAGGCGGGTCTCTCCCAAGAAGAACCTTCCACTCCCACGATAAACAAGATCAGAGGTTCTCACTGAGTTCAAGATGTCCTTTGGTTTAACTACATTAGATCCATTTGTGTAATAATTATAATAATAATAATAATTTAAAGAAGTATTTAAAGTGGATACCCCCAAGTTGTTTCTCTCTCTCTCTTTCTTTCTCTCCCTCTATGCTCAAATGAGTTTCCTTTCTCTCTCAGGTTGATTTTTTGTGGACTGCAATGAAATTTGCAATTTATCGATAACTTGAGCGATAACGATACAGCCAGAGCCACAACTGAAGCCATTTCAAGGAGGCAGAGAGAAGGAAAGAGCAGAAACATTTATTAGATTTACGATGCGCGTAGCGGGCCGCTTTGAAGATGCTGCCCCAGCTTGGCCTGCTTCGGCCTGGGCTGGACATGGTGAACATGCTTCTTTCTTGCTGGCCTGGCTTGGCCTGGCCTAACATGCTGGACATGCTCGACATGGCTCGACTGGCTGCTATGGCTGCGGGCGTCAAGGCGTGAACACGCCACGAATGACAATGCGCTGCCTGCTGCACCAACAGCAACATTAACAGCAACAACTTTGCTTTGCAACGCGGGGCAACTGGAATGGGAGCAACAACTTGCAGCATATCTGTCGATTTTTATGTGCGCTTGCACGCCTTGGGGTATGCAACGGACGGGCGCAGTGCAACGTGCAGCGTGCAGCGCGGTAAGTTGTAAATTTTCATGGCTTGGCAAATTGAAAAGGCGTCGGCCGCACCAAACCGCCAAGTCGCCAAACCAAGCCAAGTGCAATCGGTCCAGGCGTGTGGAACGGCCTAGCCTAATGAGCTTTTGCCCAGTCGGGACACTGAAACCGGGTCCGGTTGTCCAGTCCCCGGTTCCACTCCCACTGCCGCGTCTTTCTACCTTCTCCTTCTCCTTTGTCTGCTGCCTTTACATTAAGCACTACCCCCGCCTTTGCATCTAGCATTACTTTACCGCTCTATTTCCTTCTCCACCTCCCTACTCTACCTCAGGCTCCACCTTTCTCTCTCTCTGTCTCTCTCTCTCTACCTCTACCTCTACCTCTACCTCTACCTCTACCTCTACCTCTACCTCTACCTCTACCTCTACCTCTACCTCTACCTCTACCTCTACCTCTACCTCTACCCCTACCTCTACCTCTACCTCTACCTCTACCTCTACCTCTACCTCTACCTCTACCTCTACCTCTACCTCTACCTCTACCTCTACCTCTACCTCTACCTCTACCTCTACCTCTTACCCGCTCACCTACACCTTTAGCTCTCTCCTCTCTTTATCTATCTGTCCCTCTTCCTCCCACTCTCTCGTTCTGCTGTCACGCGCCGTTTGCGGCAGAATTTATTTTAAAAAATGCAATCGGCACCGCTCACGCCCCAAACGGAGTAGAGCGAAATGAGCGCTAATAAATTCACGCGCATATTAGTGCCCCGGGAAGGGAGAGTGTGGAGTGAGGTTAGGTTGTTGTGGGAGGGGCGCCCCAACGAGTCTGGCATTAAGCAAAATCGAATTTCCTGATTACGCGGAGCAGGAGCTGAACCGTAGGAGACGCTCGCCTCGCACAGCGCAAATTGCCAACACTTTTAATTGAACGACGTCGCTGCCGCTGCTATTGCTGGCGTCGCAGCCGAAGTCGCTGCTATTATTAACCGTGCCAGGCATAACGCCCCCAAAGCTAATGAACGCCAAAGGCTTTTGATTTCTAACGCCCGACGCCGTCGCCAACGTCGCAGAATGTTGCATGTAATTTGCAGGCAAATAGTCAACAACATAAATTGCAATAGATTAGCGTAAGGCGGGGGCAGGAGCAGGGGCAGGGGCAGGAGGCCAAAGGGGCACACGGGGCGTGGTACTCAACTAGCCACTCAAGATTGCGTGCACGTGTGGGCGTTGCCCAACGACGACGGCGACGGCGACGGCGACGATGATTTTCCCCGACTTTTCGACTTTCCCGTTGCGCTGCAAATCGTCAACGGATTCAAATGAAATAAGCAAAGACAACAAGGGGGGGGGCAGGAACGAGTGTTACGTAGAGGTAGCTGAGGGTATAAGGGGTACTAGGGTAGTGTGTCTGTAATTGGAATCGCCTGCGAGATCTGCAGCGCGTGCATTAATCAAGGCGCCAAAGATGTTGCGCTCTTTTAACTAGAACTAGTGACACGCCCCCCTCTTCATTCTTTATCCTTCAACAAGAGAGAGAGAGAGAGAGGAAGAGTGAGAGAGGTAGAGAGAGAGAAAGAGCACAGGAGGTAGGAAACCACTAGTTGACTTTACTTTCAGAAAGACTACGAATCCTAAGAGAATTCCAACTAAGAAAGCGAAAGAGATTGTAGAGAGGAAAGAGGGAAAGACAAGAAAGACAAAAGAGAGGGAGAGATACATAGAAACAGAGAGGGAGGAAGAGTAAAGAGAGCCATAGAAACAGAGGAGGACAAAAAGATAAAAGGAGGTAGGAAATTCCTAGTTGACCTCAGTCCCAAAGAGACTAGACACTGAGTAAGATAAATAGATTGTAGAGAGTGCAGAGGGAAAGACTAGCAAGCAAAGAGAGAGAGAGAGAAAGATAGAGAGAGAGGGAGAAAAGACGTAGTGCAGATCTAACAGATTGATATATCGAGGTAAACCTTTCTACAATAGATAATATTGTTATTTCTTATCGATTAGCAGCGATAATGAAAAGTTTTTACTTTTTCAGAAGAATTTCAAAGTTTCTTTTTGAATTTATAAGCAAAAAACCGACAAAAGATGATATTTTTGAATGGTTTAAGTAAGAAATAAAGAAGGAACCACGTTCGTTGATGGTTCAGTACTTGTAACTATAGAAAAGGAGGTAAGATGATCAAAGTAACATTGTATTTACAACAGGCTGACATTTTCCAACACTGTGCAGTTCAGACTGTACCAGGTTAGCTTCGTGAAACTAGTTCGAATCAACGTTATCAATGGGGGTGATTAGCCTCGTTTATAGCAAATCAATAAAACGAAATTATAGCGCAGGCATAGCCGGATTTGCTATAAAATAAGCATAAAGCAAAATTATAGAAATTTGCGCGCATTAAAGGCAGGCAAGGTAAATAGAGAGAGAGAGAATAGGAGAGAGGAGAACAGGTGGAAGGAAGAGTGAAGAAGAAGGTGTATAAAACGAGGAGTAGATGCAAAAGGTAGGTAGAGAGAGGGGCGGGGGAGGAAAATGTAAATAACAATGTTTTCTCCACTGCTGCAAATTGTGTTGATCCGCCCGAGGAGGCGCATCCCAAGCTCGACTCGCGCGTGGGGCAACTGGTGGGTGCAGCTGGCAGGAGAGTGGCGGGAGGAGGGGGGTGGCAGCAACAGGTGGGTGCAGTGCGGTGGCAACTGGCAACGGCAGCAGCAACAGCAACAGCTGCAGCAGAAAAGAATCGCGAATTGTATTAAGACATAAATGCGGGCTGAAGATGGTGAAGACCCTCGATGGGGCAAGGCTCCAACTCGACAGGAACAGCAACAGCAAGAGCAAGAGCTGCAACTGCAGCAGCAATAACAACAACAACAGCAACAATGCAATGCGCCGCAAGCTGCAGCACAAAATTGCAGCAAAGACAACAACAGCAACAGCAGCAACACAAAATCTAGCTACGTGTGTGTGTGTATGTGTGTGTGTGTGTGTGTAGAGCAGGCTTAGTGCAAGCACAATAATTTGCATATTTCGCCGCAGTATCCCAGCAACAACAACAACAACAACTGCAACGATGGTGGTCAAGTAACAGGAACAACAACAAGAACAACAGCAGCAGCAGCATGCACAACATTTACTGGGAGTGGCCGTAATAGAATTGTTTAACCTCTTCTGGAGTCGCACACCTTATTCACCACTGCCCCTTCACCACCAGCACAGCTCAACTCACCCCACAAGCAATACGCAGTTTGAGCATCATAAAGAAGTCACGTTTCGTTTGCAGTTGCTGTCAAACTGTGTCTGAGTCACCAAACTGTGACCAAAGAGCGTACAGCGAGAGGCATATTTATAGTGTCACCTATGTGATATATGGTATATTGTACATTAAATGTATATGTATATTACTGCTGTATGTACATGTATGAATGTACATATGTATGTATGTATATATGTATGTGTGGATGTATGCATGAACATATTTTTATATGCATGCATGTATATACATATGTATCTATGCATGAATGTCTACATATGTACATATATTTTCATATTCTGCGTGCGATTAATACGCGATTTGCAGATGATCTTGCCGTTGTTTTTGTTGTTTCTCTTGCTGCGACTTTTGATGCTGATTAATGACTGCAACAGCAGCAGCAACAACAACAATAACAAGGTTCTGCAGGAGAAGCCAAATAAAAATATGGAATTTCTAATTTAACAACTGCGCTTCAAATAAAAATTGCGTTTTTTTTTGTTGCCGACTTCTTAATTATTTTCTTAGAGCTTATTTCAGCAACGCCAGCAGCAGCGATGATGACGACGACGACGACAGCGACGCGAGAGAGGCAGATGAAGAGAGAGAGAGAGAGAGCGAGAGAGGGAGAGCGCACACATCACATGTTGACCTTGATATTCGCATTCGCAGCGGAACCAACTTGTGTGCAAGCGCGTCTGTCTGTGTGTGTGCGCGTATGTGTGTGTGTGCGGCGTGCAAAGCATTAAGCAGAAACAGCGTCAGCGCACGCAACGCAGCAGCTGAAAGCTTTAACGCCGTTTGTCGTTAGTGTAGCGTGCGAAACGACAACAGCAGCCGCAGTCGCAGCAGCAGGGCAGCGACGCAGGTAGAGGCGGAGGCAGCAAACGCAAGGGCGTAGCGCGTTTGTAAAACTTGTGAATGCGCGGGAGTGCTAATGTCTCTATGTGTGTGTGTGTGTCTGGCGTGAGAGCGATAAGCAAAAGAGGGAAGAGTGGTGGGTGATAGAGGAGCGGGGGGAGGGGCAAAATGTGAATTGCAAAAACGCAGGAAAAAATAAATAAATAAAATTAAAAATTATCTCATCAAAAGTTGCGATGTTTATTTTAAGTATTTTTGCATTTATTTGTTGCCTTCTTCTCTGTTGTTCTTGTTGTTGTTGCTAGCATTTTTGGGTGCGTTAACAGCGCGTGCATGAAAGAGCGAGAGAGGGGGGAGAGAGGGAGGCCGAGGTGATTATGCTGGCCTGTTCGGGCCATTATGGCGTGCCTAATTAGCCAGTTGCAGCAACAACAAAAACAATAACAAGAACAGCAAAAATCATAAATACGTAAGTGATTCCCGTCAAACGTCTTCTCCATTCGTTGTTGTTTTCTGATGACTGATTCCACGCCTGACGCGTCGCGCTAATGCGAGGATGACCTTGGAATTAGAGTCCAAACAGACGCAAAAAATAACATAATATAAATGAACAAAAAGTGAACAAAACCGAAATCCAAAGACAAAGTGAGGGAGAGAAGAAGAGCCAAGTTGCCGAAATGTATGCACACACATACACGCACACGTGCACACATGTTTGCTCGCTTGCACGCACTCACAGCATTCCCCACTCTCTAGGGTTGCCAGATGGCTCTCGTGACAATTTAGTACTTTGTCTTACCTTGGGGGGGGCCCCAACTGAAAATGTTTTTTTTTCCTCTGAATAATATTAGGTAATAATTAATCACAAAATTACAAAATCACTAAACAGGCTCAACATCAATAGATTCCCTGATGCACCAATAAATATGGCAACCCCACCTCTCTTTCCAACTCTCAGTTTGGTTCGATCTGGCAGTTCGATCAGCTGTTCGCTCTAGGCGGGCGCATCACATACGCATTTTCTGTCGCCTCACGCACAATTCAAGTTCCAGACAGAGACGCGCCCCCAAAAATTGTTGAAAACAAAAACAAAACTCACGCAATATACACGCATAAGTGCGTACGCAATGACGTCACAGCAAACAAGTTCCAACCCAACAGCAGCAGTGGGAGTGAGAGCGAGAGAGAGGAAGTGCGAGAGAGGACGGCCACAAATATACAGACATGCATACATATGCACAGAAAGAGCAGGCGCACGCAGCTGACGTCGACGTCGCTGTTGCTGCCCACTTGTTGCCAACACGACTACGAAATGACGCACAAAACGCATAAAGCAATTGGGAATGTTTTGCATGAAGTCGCTGCGCTGCTGCTGCGACGCGTCGTCAGCATGCGTGCGCGTGTGTGTGTGATTGAACGAGTTTTATATGTATTTATACATACATGCTAGCAGCGTATGTGAGTAAGTGAGTGAGTGCGTGCGTGTGTGTTTGTGTGTTTGTGTATCTCTTTGCCTGCTCGCATTGACATTGAACTTGAACTTGAGTGTGTTGCGTTTGCTTTACGCACCATTCGCTGCCACCGTCGCTGCTGGCGTTGCGCACTGCTCTCTTTTCTGTTGTTATTAAAGCTTATCAACAAGTGCCGTTATCTGACGATAAAAGGCGTGAGCGAGAAAGGGATAGGGAGATTGCGTTTGTTTGTTCGAAGGGGGACTAAACGAAAGAGAGAGAGAGAGAGAGAGGGGCCGCTGCTGCTGCTGCCAAGGTCACGTTGCAAATTTATGCGCACATGCGAGAGATTTATTTATGCGACGCCTGCGCTGCATTGTTTACAATTCGTAATTAATTTATGGCCGCCGTGGAACAACTGCGCGACTGCGACGACGACGGCGACTGCGACTGAGGGGGGCAGCGGGCAGCTGTGACAGCTAATTGGTGCAGGTAGCTGCGCACGACGGCGCCACACAATACCGTCTAAATAGTTTCCGCCCAATGGTCAGTCGGGGGAATGAGACCTGGAAGAAGGCGAGCAAAGAGAAGTAGAAGAAGCAGAAGAAGACAAAGCATGAAACTTATTGCAGCGCCGCAACGCGCTGCACGCACAAAAGACGCGCCGGAAAAAGTCGCTCTCTCGTCTGTCGATGGTCTGTCTCTCCCTCTGTCTCCGTATGTCCGTCTCTGTCCCTCTCTGTCCCTCTCTGTCTGTCCGTCTGTCTGCTTCTTCGCTGTCCATTGTCATTGTCTAACAACAATTGCGTGTTCTTTGCGCCGTCTGTGGTCAGCAAAGATCCAAGGCAGCGCAGTCGGCGTCGCAGCAGCAGAAAAAAAGCTTTTGTGGTCAAACAAACAATTTGGTTAGCCGGAAGCAGCAAAAGGACAAAGCGAAGCAGCGCAGCAGCACTTGACCCGCCGAAATACCACACACACACACACACACACACACACACACTATGCATTATACATATATATGTATGTATGTGTGTGTGAGTGCTTAGAGGAGGTAGCTGCCCAAGGTCAGCAACAGGCAGCGCGATTATCCCACGCTAAGCAAAGGGACAAGCGAAAAGAGAGGGGAAGATAGAGAGAGGGAGAGAGAGGGAGACTGAGAAGACAGAGACTGGGGCAAGTCGTGCCTGATTTTCATTTGAGTTGTTGCAGTTGTTGTTAACAATTTGTTGCAAATTGTAAAATGTTGCCAGCAACATAATTTAATTGACGCCGTTATGGGCACGGCCAGCAACAACAACAACAACAACAACAACAACAACAACAACAACAACAACAACAACAACAACAACAACAACAACAACAGCAACATGCGATCAGATCTTGAAGTCGTTGCAAGCATTTTTCGGGCAACAATTTGCAACGCGAAACCGGAAAGAGAACGTTGCGTTTTTACCGTTAACAGCGCGCAGTTGCAGTCGCCGTCGCCGTCGCCGTCGCAGTGGGTGTAGCAGAGTCAGAGATGGAGAGACGGCGAAATGTGGCGAAAGATGGCGAAACGATTCAAACGGCAAATGGAGCGAATAGTTGATTTAATATTAATAACTATCGATTGCACGCCCACCACGCCCACACGCCCCATGGCCCACGCCCACGCGATAGTTGCGATTGTTAATTGCAGCCGCAGCCGCATTCGAATTATCAAATCAAAATTCATTTACTTTCATTTCATGTTCTTGTTATTTATTGCTCCCCTAAATAAAACTATCGATAACGATTGTGTGGAGAAAAGTGAGTGAGATAGAGAGAGAGAGGAACTGCAGGAGAATGAAAAGAGTTGCTTCAGACTTATTGGACTTATTAAACTATCGATAGACCTATTTGCGAAGGATCTGCATAAGCCATATCTATAGTATGTCTTTTGCCATTTGTTATTCATAGATAGATAATAGATAATATATCTGAAGACTTTCTATGTTTTAAATTGGGAATAAATGGAAAGTCTTAAATCTTTCAATTGTATTTAAAACGCTCTATTTAACCATCTATCTGTATATCTATCCATCTATCTATCTATCAATATAATCTATTTTACCTATATATTACCCATAATCCTTTTTATACCCTTCGACCATTGAAAATGGTCAAAAAAGGGTATACTAACTTTGTGCAAATGTATGTAACAGGCAGAAGGAGGCGTCGGAGACCCCATAAAGTATATATATTCTTGCTCAGGATCACAAGCCGAGTCGATTGAGCCATGTCTGTCTGTCTGTCCGTCTGTCCGTCTGTCCGTCTGTCTGTGTGAACGCACAGATCTCAGCTACTATAAAAGCTAGAGTTACCAAATTTGGCAGGAAGACTCCTGTGTACTATAAGCTGATCAAGTTTATTTCAAATGTTAGGTGCCACGCCCACCGCCCCCGCAAATCAATAATTTAATTTTTGAACTTAATTTGTAAGCGCTGTATAGAAGATACAACTTTCTGGCTTTAACATATACTAAGCTCATTAAAGTATCTACGTATTCTCGAAATTGCAATCCGATCGGATAATAAACACAGAAGTTATTTAAGAAAGTATGTGCATAAAACCAAGTGCTTGTATCAGCTAACAAGGGAGGCGGGCGAGCGCAAAGCGCGAGCGCCATCTGTCGGCAATAACTTAAATGCATGTGCATATGTGTATGTGTACATACATAGCAACGTAGGTCGAAGGGTATCCCACTGTCGCGTGCAGCGCGACTGTGGCTTTTTTATATTTAAATCTACATATAGCATATCTTATCAGGGTATCCAATATAAATAGATATGTTAGTTGTCTACATATCCATACATGTTTCTATGTAAATATATCTTACCACCTCTTCACTGTTATCTTTACATATCTTAACATTTAAGGCTATCGTCATATCTTCACCTTGTTTTCTATATGTGTAGATATGTTATCTATATAAGTAACCATCTATCTCAATCTGTCTATATCAATCGAGCTATGTATGTATACAATTATGCAACTATACCTATCTATGCCAGTTTTTATATTTGGTATCTATGTTATCTGTGGTATCTATGATGTTTATCTTATCTGTGTTATTTATCTTATCTGTGCTATCTACATTATCTATGCTATCTCTATTTTATCTAAGTTATCATGTGTATATATACATACACTTGTCTATATTTGTCTGTGTTCATCTATGTTTATCTTTTGCTATTCATTCATGAATCTATCTATATCTACTCCTTACAATCTACCCATACCTATATATGTATATATAAATATAAGTATTATATATGTATATATTTATAAATTATATTTTCCTTAACTCAAACAAATACAATAAAAAAGAAGAATCTTTTGGATTCTATTTATGTAAATCAATTTATCTACAACAATCTATAACTCCCTCTGTCCTGCATCTTTGGTCAACTCCTTTGTGGAATATCTACATATAGTATGAAGTATTCTCTCTCTCCCTCTCTTCTTCTCTCTCCCTTTCGTATTCTATGTGAATTGGAATTGATCTCAATGAGGCGCGTTTCAGGCTTTGTTCGCATGTTTGCCAAACTTTCAAGCTCAACACACACACAAGTGTATAAATAATTTCACATTTTAAGCAATTTAAACAAAACAAAGAAATAGCAATAAAAGCAGCAAACTAAAAAAAAAAAAAAAAAAAAAATGTTGCTGGCGTTTAAAACGCGCCAACGCATGCGCGATTTGCTGCTGTTGCTGTTGTTGGTTTTCAGTGTGTTCGCATTTAGTTCCTGTTGCTGACGTCACTTGCCGGAGACAGATTTGTGCATAGTTCGCTGGTTGCTGTTGCTGCTGTTGTTGTTGCTGGTTCTGGTGCTGGTGCTGCTGTTGCCGGGCCACGCAGCTCGTGTCGCAGCTGACCTTCAAACTGGGTTTTAATTTTGCTGCCGGCTGCGTTTTGCCTTTATTATTGTTGTTAGTTGTTGCTGCTGCTGTGCTTGTTGCTGCTGTAGTTGTTGCTGTTGCTGCTGTAGTTGTTGTTGTTGTCGTTGTTAGAATTCTACCCGGCTCTAAAGCGCAGACCCGACTTGGGCTTATGGTTCGCAGCCTCAAAGCCGCTCGCCGACTTTGCATCGCTTGTGCAACAATTGCTAATTATACACTGTATATGTGTGTATGTATGTATGTGTGTGTGTGTGTGTGTGTGTGTGTGTGTGTGTGTGTGTGTGTGTGTGTGTATCCAATACCAACTCACTATGTAGATGCGATCCGGGCCAGCATTGCTGCCTGCTGCCTGCTTTAATGAGCTGCGCTATCTCTCGCCCGGTTACGCGTCTCTATCGCAATTTGCCCTGCCTCCCCCCACCGCTGGCCACGCCCCCCTTCGCATTGATATGTGCGTTTGTGTTGTTGAATTTTATTATTATTATTCTCTTTTTTAGTATTTTTTTTAGTTTTTATTGTGCTTAAATAAAAAGAAAAGATATAAATCTGTTGAAAATGCGCATAATTATAGCACAGCAACAACAACGACAACTTCAACAGCAACAGCAACAGCAAGAGCAACAACAACAACCACAACACCTGGCTGTGAATCGCGGCCTCAGCTGCAGCCACAGCCTCAGCCACTGTCGCCGTCGACTGCGACGTAGCGTTAGTCGTGACAAGAAAAGTTGTTAATTTTAATTATAATTTTTTCTCTTTTTTTCTCTCTCTCATTTTTGCATTTTTTTTTCTATTCCAAGATTTGTTGCACGTTGTCAATTACAGCAGCAAAAAGTACAAATAAAATAAAATAGAAAAAGGCAGAAAATTGATTTGTAATTAAAGTAAATCGTATGCGGAAAAATAAGTGAGCAAAGGGTTCTAGAGGGGAGGCAGAGAAGAGGCAGAGAGGAGGTTCGTATTATATGCTATATTCCAGTACTGGTTACATCATATATCGCTGAATTCCTTTGAGGTTTGAGCTTTCTAAAATTGCACATGACTTGAGAGTAAATTATTGCAGTGTGTAAGAGAATACATTGCTCAGAACTATCGATAGTTTTGTATTTTATTGGATTGAATTGAAATGGAAGTGTATGAAAGAAACATTGTTTAGAAGTGTATTGAAATGGAATTAATGGAACATTAGGCCAGACTGTATGAGAGTAAATTATTGCAGTGTGTAAGAAAACCTATTATTGAGAATACATTGCTCAGAACTATCGATAGTTTTGTATTTTATTGGATTGAATTGAAATGGAAGTGTATGAAAGAAACATTGTTTAGAAGTGTATTGAAATGGAATTAATGGAACATTAGGCCAGACTGTATGTATCGCAACTATCGATAGTTTTGTATTATATTGCAATAAAAGGTTCAATAGACAGCTATCAAAACGTTCAAAGTCAGACTTTATGTATCGTTACTATCGATAGTTTTGTAATTGTAATTGCAAGACAAAATGAATGCAGCTTACCATATACATTCATCGTATTAACATTGACTAGCCTCTAACTATGTATATATGTTGAGTGCGTTACATATACACACACATGTGTACAAATATAATCGTGTGCCCTACGAACATTCCTTATATACTATATGACACAGTAGCAAAGGTCTATCAATGATAGCCTAAGCCTAATCACAGCTGTCATTTGCCTTGTAGACTTCCCTGACAATTCAAACTAATCATCTCTGCCCATTTCTCATTCCATTTCACACCTGAAACTCAATCTATAAATATCATTGGTCTCCCCTCTACTTCCCTGCCTCCCTTGATCACCATCATCCCCCGCTGTTCAGCATGTTTTCAGATATTTAATGGGGAAACGATAAAAAAAATGAACAAAAATTGTTAATTGACAAGCGGCCAAATGCCAAAACGAGTCAAAACGCAAATAACTCAACGTGCAGAAATACCAAAAAAAATACCAAGAAGAAAAAAAGCTAAATGTTTCGTGTTGTTGTTGTGTCTCTTGCTGTTGTTGTGGTGTGTGTTGTTGCTGTTGTTGGTCATTTTTTTGGATCGCATTGCGAGTGTGTGTTGTAAATTAACAATTATTGGTTATTAACATGACAATTTTATACCATTTTAATGCATACTTCGGCGACAGCAACAACAACTACAGCGACAACAGCAGCAACAACAGCAACAGCAACTCTGGCAGCAACAACAACATTAGAAATGTCGGCAAGGCGCATTTGAAGGCTTTAATTGAATGCGTGAATTGTTTTTGTTGTTGCTGTTGTTATTGTTGCTGTTGCTGATTGCAGCGGGCCGTCATCGTTAGATTCCAGTTCTTGTTGTTGTTGTTGTTATTGTTGTTAGTGTTGTTAGTGTTGTTGCTGTTGCCGTAGGTTGCATTGCTGGCCGCGTGAAAACGTGACGTTTGAGCGCCGTTCAGATTAACTGAGATTCGAATGTAAAATAACAAAAAAAACTCGTAACAGCAACAGCAACAACAACAGCAACACAAACTGCACACAGCGAACGTTTTGAATATTTTTGTATAATTTTCCAATTTAAATTAACAGCCTTATTGTTGTTGCTGTTGTTGTCGATTTTTTCCCAGGCCGAAAAAAATGCCGGCAGCAATATGCGTTATTGTTGCTGCTGCTGTTGCTGTTGCCGCTGTTGTTGTTGCTGTGGAATGCATAGATATGCACTTTTTGCCTTTACCTCTCCCTGTACCTCTCGCTATCCCTCTCTCTCTCTCTCTCCCTCTATCTCTCTCTCATTGTCTCTGTGTCTCGTTTCGCCATTGTCTTATTGTGCCCAAGAAAATGTAGAAAAAATCGATGTTATGTTGTAGTTGTTGCCGTTGTTGCCGTTGTTGCTGTCGGCGTTGTCGCAGTTGTTGCTGCGCTTGCTGTTGCTGCTGTTGTTGCTGTTGCTGTTGCTACGGTGCATGCTATAATATGGTAATATAATCAATTGATTGCTAATTGATAATTATCGCAGCGCGTTGAGCAATGCCCGCACTAATCAAATCGTGTAATTGAAAATCATAAAAATTGTCGTGGTAGTCAGGTAGTTATGGAACAGCTGGAAATGGAACACGGAACAATGGCTCACACTAAAACGAGTGGGAAATGGAATACGACAGTAGAAAATGCTGTATTTCAAGAGTGGAGCAAAATGGTGATTGGAATAGAAAGACACGAGGCTCAACAATATGTATGTTGCACATGGAAAGTTTGAAAAAAGAAACAGCTTGAAATTGAAAAGAATTAACAAGCAAATGAGAATTATGCATGGTATATAATTGTAAAGTAAAGGTAAGGTAAAGTATCTAAAGGGATAAGTAAAGCAGCTTAAGCTGATTTGCATTTAAATCAATTTAAGTAGAAGTATAGCATTCCATTTCCATTGTTTCACTTGTAATAATAGATAACGAAAATAGAGAAATGCCATAAGAAGTATCATGTGAAATAAGCAAAATGGAATGAAATTGAATTGTCCAAAGCACCTTCATGAAATTAAAGAGGTTAGTTCAATCAGTCCAGGATAAATCGTAGAGCTTCTGAGAAGTACTGGTCTGATAATGGAGCCATAATCTTTGCAGGGGTACAATAGGTCTTATAGGTTGCAGTTCATATCCCCTTTTCAGTAGTAAACTTCGCTGTGGCACTTTCATCTCATCTCTGAGTATCGTTTACCATTCTCGCGTTTTCAGTTTCGATTTCAATTTAGCAATTCGATTGGCAGATTGGTCGATTGCCAATTCGCAATCGCATTTGTGCGACTAATTATCAAATTATATTGCACTTTTGGGGCCTGTCATGGCGCATTAGCGACGTAGTACGTGCAGCGGCGAGTGGCGGCGAATGGCGGCGAATGCGGCACATGCGCAATTCTCACATTACGCATACGCAACGTTGCAACGTTGGCAACTGCATTATAATTGCCGCCCACAAGCATGCACACGCCTTCCTCCCCCTTCGCCACCGCCCCCTATAACTGTTGTTGTTGTTATTGTTGTGCTCCACATTAGAGCGATGAAAGATAATAATAATAAGTTAGTTGGTTTTTTTGCTGCTGCTGCTGTTGCTGCTGCCTTTCGAGTTGGCCCGTGCAATTTGTTCGATTCGCCGTCGACTTGTTAACAACGAATTGCAATTTTTGGTGTAGTTGGTTGTGGCTGTGTATGCCTCTTGGGTTGAGCATTGAGAGGGGTATATGTGGGTGGGAAAGAGAAACTTTTGCAAGTGAATTTGTATTTGGCAACCGATGAATTGGGAATTGTTTCTTCGAGAAGCTTTACGAATGTATTACGCTCTCTCTCTCTCTCTCTCTCTCTCTCTCTCTCTCTCTCTCTCTCTCTCTCTCTTCCTTTTCCTTTCTTCAGCTTCTTTATCTATCTGTTACTGTCGTTTTTTTCTCTTACAGAATCTATCAATGCCTTTCTCTCTCCTTCCTCCTGCCTACTTTGTCTCTGTCTGCACTACTCTGTTAAATGCACTTTAAACTTATCCAGGGTATCTCAACTTCGACTCAAGTTCTTTGCACTTTGCGCATTATTAATATTCTTTCCTTCTCTCCCCCCTCTCCCTCTCTCTTTCCCCCTTCTGTTCTCTCTCTTTCTTGGCTTGTAATTTGTTACAATTATGCAAATGCAGAACTCGAGAACATTTTGTGTTTTGTTTTGTTCGCTTGAGGGGTGTGGCTGCCTGCCCCCTTCTTCGTCGCCACCTCCTTCCTGCTGCTCCCTTCCTCTATGCAGCGACCCCAAGTGGTTACCGCAACAGGTAAAAAAGAATGCCAGCGTCGATAAAGCATAATTTGATTAATAGTTGCATTTGTTTCTCAGCCAAATCACAATTTGGGTCTAGGCCGACAAAACATCATTTCTTACTATATGTTATTCTATATAGTGTTTTGTACTGCATATCATTTCTTACTATGTACTCTAGCATTTCTTGTACTGTGTATTGTGTCTTGTAGGACAAACATTCTTATTGTATATTCCTATATATGCTGTATATATTATACATATGTATGTAGTTTCTTGTTCTTTATACAGTTAATTATACTCTCACTGTATTTATATTTATATATTCATTGCTATAGATAGTTTCATGAATATACATATATATATAGTATATATATAGCAGTCTTTATTATTATATATATATATTTTTGCTCTTTTCGTTCGACATTATCATCATCGATATGCCGTCATACATTTCTGATTTATCAGATATTTCAGAGCGTTGATCGGCCGCCTTCGTCGTTAGCTCAGCAGTTGGAGCTGCTTATGGTAGGCCTTTCCTTCTTGTCTTCTCCTTCTCCCTCTTCCCCTTCCTCTTCATCTCCTTTTGCACTCGTTTTCAACTGTGCATGCACTTAACAACTGGCCCACCTCACCTGCCTGCCCCCTTAAGTTTCCCTAGCCACACAGCTGCTTATCAATGACAGGCAACAATTAGCAGCAACGCCAGCAACAACAGCAGCAACAACTGCTGCAACAACAGCAACAAGTGGCCTGGGCCAGCAAAAATGCGTTATTTCTATTTCTATTATTATTTTTGCTTTGTTCGCTTTTGGTATTTGGTTTTGTTTTGATTCGTTGCTGTTGTTGCTGTTGTTGCTGACGTTGCTGCTGCTGTTGTTGGCTGCGTTGCATTGCGTTTTCCGCTTTTGCTGCGATATGAAAATTGTTGCATTTTTTTGACATTTTACTTGATTTCTGGCAGGCAGGCAATTTGTTTTGTTGCCGTTGTCAGACATATGTTGCAAGTTGTTGCAGCTGTCAATAGAGGCGGCCACGTCATGTTGCCAGTGTTGCTGCTGTTGTTGTTGTAGTTGCTGTTGGCTTGTCAGAAAAGTGTTGGCAAGACTTACGAGCTGCTGCTGTTGTTGCCTTTAAGTGTTTGCATATGCAACAACGATAACAACAGCAGCAGCAGCAGCAGCAACGACGCGTGGCATGCTGTACAACACGCTGTAGTCGCTTGCCCCCAAACGCTGACCCCCCCTCACGCTTGCTGCCACGCCTTACGAATCAATTCCATTGCCAGCCTCCCCCTCCCCCTCTCCGTATCCCTCCTTCCCTGCTTGACTCGTTGGCAAATTTGCTCAGGCATTGCTGGGGATTCGTTGGATTAGAAGGACTCAATCAGCTCATCTCTTGGCCAGGCCAACAAATCAGCTTAAGACAACAAGCCGCAGTCCAAAAGTGCCACAGAGAGGGGCGTAGACAGGGGGCGGGGGGCAGGCTGGTAAACTGTTTCGCAAAACTGTTGCAAATATTTGCATTTTTTTCCCATGCAGCATTTTTCTCCATTATTTTTTTGGTTGCTTCCTTTCATCGCTTTTGCTGCCCATTTCCATTTGGCGAAAGTCATCGAAAGTCATTTGCTAACAACTGCGTGGGCAGTGGGGCAGAGGAGGGGCATGGGCAGGGGGGCAGGGGCATTGGGGTTAGCTCTAAGGATGCTGTGTGCAGGACTAGGCGAGCTCACTGGACTCACTCGCTGCGTTGACATTTGTTACACTTTGTTTGCCTCGGGGCGACGCTTGCCACAAAAAAATGCACTGGCAAAGGGGAAGGGGAAGTGTAGGAAGGGGGGGAGGCACAGAGAGTCGAGTCGAGTCGACTCTCAAATCGCATCAAATATCAACTGAGCATACGTTAAATGCCTCAAATTGAGTTAAAGTGCCGCCGCCGTTTGGCATTGAGATCGAATGACCACGGCAGGGAAC
The DNA here is from genome assembly GCA_018901815.1 of Zaprionus lachaisei. NCBI lineage: Eukaryota > Metazoa > Arthropoda > Insecta > Diptera > Drosophilidae > Zaprionus > Zaprionus lachaisei. Next base: position 9,354,688 of record JAEIFI010000733.1, on the reverse strand, counting down.
GGGAACGGGGACGGGGATGGAGAGGGGAATGGGGATGGGGATTTAGCTGGTTGCCGGGTCAAGGGATTACAAAGCCCTGTGGCTGTGGTGCCTGCAAAAAACTACAACGCACACAAACACACACATTTGCATATGTGTGTAGAGTGAGCATGAGCCAAAGCGTGGACTGAGGCGAGGGCAGCTCAGTGAGTTGTGAGAAGAAAACATAACAAGCATATTGTTACAAGAGGATACTTATAAAATGGGTTAAATATAGCCGATATATACAATAATCGATATACTTTCTTGAATTTAAATCTGAATTTTCCCTCGAGCAATACAGCTGAACAAAATAGTGAGTTTCTATATTCCGGTTTTATATAATAATAATATAATAATATTGCAATAAAAGAATAATATAATAATTACAATACAAGAATTGTAGATTATTTCGCTGACAAACTTGTTCTTTTTAGTTTTTTATCCTAGTTTATCTTAATATCTGATGTATGTGGGCTATTTAAACGTTAACCAACACTGTTTCCTACGAATTTCTGAGTTTATTTATTTTATTTATTTCCCTCTATCCCTGCAATAAAATCTTTTCTTATAATGCTTTTAACAATTTGTTAATAATTTTATTAATATTATAATTATTTATTTCTTATTTAAATTTTTCTTTATAGTTGACTTTAAATAAATAAGTCAATTAATTATTATCTACAAATTAATGTCTCTCTCCGGTTTTCTCCCTTTCTCTCTCTGCGTGTCTCCCTATCAATACATTTGAAATATGTTTTCAAGACATTCAAGTTTTCCCAACATTTTCCTACTTTTTTTCAACATTGTTTTTATAATTTTCCAAATTTTGATAATTGTATTATTTCTTGATTTCTTTCTCTTTCTTCATCTCTCTTTTTCTCTCATTATATTTCTCTCTTCTTGCCCATTCTACTTCATTCTTTGGCTTTCAGCAACTTCAGCGTCAACCCACATGTGTTTGTCAGTTAGGAGTCGTTGCTGCAACGCACCCTCCCCCCCCCAGTCCTAACACAGGTCTCTCGTAGTTAGCACAGCTTCCACTGCCTCTCTCTCCTTCTCTTTCTGTCCCTTCCCTTCTCTCTAACTCTCTGTTGCCTGCTCCCTTCGCTCGCTTGCACTTGCGTTTTTTCTCTTCTCCGCACGCTTTTTTATGTGCATTGGAAAGTCCTCGCTCGACGTTTTTCGATGTCCTCGGACTGCCTGGCTGCCTGCCTGTCTGTCTACCCGTCTGTCTGTCCTTCTGGCTGTCTCTCCTACTGTCTGTCCGTCTCTGCTGCTGTCTGCTTGTCCGCCTGGATGCTGTCATCATTGGCTCGTTCATCGACACTTTGCTTTTTAATCAATTTAGCAATTTTTTGCCAGCTCTTTGAGCGGTTTGGCGAGGCGCCTGCAGCACCCGAAACTGAGCACGTTGTCGGCACGGCAGCAGGCAGCAGGCAACATGGTGACCAGGGTGCGGGGCGCAGGGTGTGTGCGTGCACAAGGATATGCAAAAGTAATTGACAGCTCCAACTTCAGTTTCAGTTTTGGCTTCTGCTTCGCCTTCTGCTTCAGCTGCGACTCCCTTAGCCTTTTTTTACAGATTCTTTGCTTTATTAACTTTTATAAACGTTGACATTTGTACGACTGTCTCTCTCTCTCCCTCTCTCTTTGCCTCTCTAGAGTAGTGTGTGTACTTTTGCTAATTAGTTTGCCAAAGCAAAAAACCCAACGAAGTCGCCTTCTTCTTCATTGTGTGGTTGTTGTTGTTGCTTTTTGTCTATTTTCCCACACTGGTCAGTCTTTGTAGCCCTCTCTACCTTGCTCCCTCGCACGTAGACCCTTTCCCTTTGAATTTCCATCATTTGTTGCCCAAAAGTCTCTGTCTAAAAAGGAAATGAATTCATCAGTTAGTTGAGTCGTTCTTGTCGTTGTTGTTGTTGCTGCTGCTGTTCTTGTCTGTGTGGGGCTAATGAAGTTGACTTGTCCGACAGCAGCAAAAAAATGCAGAAAGAAATGGGAAAAAGAGTGAGAGAAGACAGAGAGATGGGGAGACTAGAGGAAAGAGGGTTCTAAATAAACTGAAATCATGATATCATCAACTTGAGATTGCATTTGAGATTGAGGCCGAGTGAAGGCGCAAGAGGCGCAAGGCGGGTGATTAGTTAGTTATGTTTACCAACACTGAAAGGGTCAAACATACTAAAAGACAGACAGAGAAAAGGATAGAGATGGAGGGGGGGGCGAGGGAGAGTAGGAGTAGGAATTGTCTAATGAAATGCATTAAATTTTGTTGACTTGACAAAATGAAGCAGCAACTGAGGCAAAATAGAAATGAAAGAAAGACTATGACATTATAATACATCAGATATGACAGATATAGGATATATATAGTAATTACTATGCATAAGTAACTTTTAACTTCAGTCTACTGTACTCAATCAACTGTTTATAGTACAGTAAACTCTCGTTTTGTTGCTGACCATGCGTAAGAATGCGTTTTATGTCACCAGCAACTGTTGCTGTCAGTCGTAATGAGCCCCGTTGCAATCGCTAAGCAACTAGAGTAGTCTCTATATGTCTGTGTGTGTATGTGTGTGCCTGGCTAAGTGTTATGCTGATCACTTGTAGGCAATCAGTGTCATTTGCTGCTGTTGCTGCTGTTGTTGCTGCCGTTGCTCGGGCTGCTGCTGCGGTTCTTGTAGTCGGCTATCGTCGCTAAATGCAGCATCGCAGCGGACTGCATAAAGTGCATAATAAACGCATTATAATTGAACAATTTACTAGTTTTATATGTGCACACACACATACACACACACCTGCTTAGCAAGTGGCGGCAAGAAATTATACTCAAAATAACTTTATCAGCTCAAACATCAAAAGGTAGCAGCAACCACTTGACTACAGGTTGTTGTTGCTGCGACTAGTGTTGCTGTTGCTCGTGTTGCTGTTGTTGCTGTTGTTGCAGCAGCAGCAACGCAGTTAAATATTTTCCGCTTAATTTAACAGGAATTTCAATTGACAGACGTGCGCAAAACGTTGCTGCGCCGCTGCTGCTGCTGCGCCGGCTTGGCAACGCATGATTTATGCGCTCACACACACACACTGCTGGCAAAAAGGGGCTGGGGAAGGGGAAGGTAGGGGGAGGCACACGCAATGCAACAACGACGACCACGACGACGGCCACGTGGCGACGGGACGCAGCGGCAGCGCAGTCAATTTCCATTAGGCGCTGACCTTGTCAACATTGTTGCCAGCAACAAACGAGGCGACCACGCCGGCAACAAGCTGCGACGACTGCAGCGCAGTGGCAGCGCAGTGGCAGCGCAGTAGCAGCGCTGTCTCGTTTAGTGTTGCGCGTTAAGTTGACAATTTACTGACAAATGTGTAAATTGCATTTGATCGCATTGTTGCTGTTGTTGTTGTTGTTGTTGCTGTTGTTGCTTCGTTAATTTATGCGACTGGCATTTGGAGAGGCCTACAATGTCGACTGCGTCGGCGTCAGCGTCGACGTCGATGTCAGCGTTGGCGACTGCATCGGCAGCGTTGGCAACGACCTTGATCGTTAGAATACGACAACTTCCGCGTTCGAGCGCGTTTTACAGTTGCGAGGGCTGCCAACCTGACTGAACTGGGCTGCAACCCAACGAAACTCAACGAAAGTCTACGAAACGTAACGAGGGAACGATGCGAGTGCGATATATGGCAGAGAATCGTGTTATATATGTGATATAGATGAAGAATCTATCTCGATATGTATATTTGGTACTTATGCAGTATTTATATCGTATTTAATTGGTATATAATCTTGGTATATAGCACTATATGACCTGTGTTATATATACCTTGAGGTATACATCTCGATATATATACATATATGGTATTTATTTAGTATATAATCGTGGTATACTTGGCATATAATGCTGGTATATGTATGTGTGAAATAGATAGTATACATTATATATGATATCATGTACTATATCTAAATGATAGATCTAAATGATAGATCTAAATGAATGAAGTACTCACCTTATGGGCTCTGATGGATGGGCCCCCTGAACAAGCTAATGTAACGTCCACCAGGCTCCCGTCCTGTAATAATTGACTAAACACCCCTAACAGGTTGGATTGATGATTGTTCCACCTCAAGCAGTATTGCTCACTGCCCATGTCGGTGACAGCTTACGCTGCTGCAAAGATGCCAAAGAAAAATACCAAAAGTACTCAGGTTAGTATAGATAAATATGTAACTGATGCAGAATAAAATACGTATCGATGAAGTTAGATTATTAAAGTACATTCCCGATTAAGACTAAATTCATTGCATTTGCCATTGAGTGTTATCGATTTGTTATCGAGGGACTAACTGTTCACATGGCACAAGAGTTGAGAGTTATCAATATCCTTGCATATCGATATAGGCTGTTACCTATTCACTATATTTATCGTTCAGTGTTATCGAATTGTTATCGAGTTGAATTGTATTGGTTAGTAAGTGGAAAATAATGGAAATTTATTTTGGTTGTAGATTGCATTTATCGTGCATTGTTATCGATATGTTATCGCAATGAAATCGCTGCAACACTGCACCAATATTCAATATTGATCATTAAATTGATTTATAAATTATTTTAGTTTCATTTCATGTATCGTTTAGTTTTTATCGATTTGTTATCGAACACAAATCGGCTCTCAAAGCGCACGCCTTGAGAATATTTTGTCAATTAAACGTTGCAAATTGGCTAATTGAAGATGTTGCGTAAGAGATGGCGACACACACATTCGCACACTCACACACACACACACACACACATATACACATATATGTATATATATACAGTCTGGTGCATGTAATTAATGGCGCACCGTGCGACTGCAGTCGCCACTTGTTGCCGCAACGCGCAAATTAAAAACGGTCAGGGTTCACAAATGTCAAGACAGACCGTCAGACAGAGAGACAGACGGACAGAGAGAGAGACAGATGGACAGAGAGAGAGAGAGAGAGAGAGCCAGTTGTGCAGGTGGGCGGCACAGCTCGGGGGCGTGGCATAGACCGGCTTGACTTGACTGCAGATCTGACCATCTGCAATTCTGCACTGATTTCGCATTGTTGCTCTCCCTCTCTCTCTATCTCTCCCTCTTTCTTTCTCTGTCGCTCGTTTATGGCAAGTCTCGTTAAAGTTTTGCTATAAATTTCTCTGTTATAAATTCGATTTTAATTAATTTGATGGCCCCAAGCTAAACGAGAGATATGCGAGCAATCAACGAGACGTTAAAAATTAGAAAGAGATCAACAGCAGCAACAACAAGAACAATAAACATTTCCGGCATGCGTTGCCGTTGCTGGAGTGTTTGATAGCTGTCTGTCTGGCTGTCTCTCTGTCTGCCTGTCTGTCTGCCTGTCTGTCTGTCTGTTGCAGTTACTGCTGTTGTTGCTCTTGCATTCTCTCTCTCTGCAGCAGCAACAGCAGCGTCGCAAATAATAACGAAGCAATAAACTGTGAATTTATTTCAACAAATAAAACTTTGATTTATTGCACTACGCACACACAGCGTGCAACCAAGCAGTGTGTGTGTGTGGGTAAGTATAAACATTAACGGAGCAGGCAGCAACACACATGATACACACACGTTAGAAATGGCCAGGGAGACCAGAAGTGAATTGCTCTGGTAGAGAAAAAGAAGGAAAAGAGAGAGAGGGAGAGAGGGGAGAGCGAGAGGGAGCGAAAGGAAGAGGAAAAGAGAGGGAGAGAGTTAGAGATATTGGCACAGATAACGACACAACTCGCAGCAGATCGAGAATAACTATCCGAGCAAAGATCGCGCCACAGATCGCAGCATCGTAAACACGCGTGCGCCTTCCCCACTTCCCACTTCCCACTCCTCCCCCTGTCCCCCCGTCTCATTTTGCCTTGCGAAAATTCGTGCGAACTTTTACCAGACAAGGCGAGCAACCTGGTTAAATATCAATTTGTGCTCGAGCCGAGCGAACAACAATGCGAAATGCTGCTGTTGCTGTTGCTGCTGGGAAGTTATGGCCAGGCCAGGAGAGGCCAGGCCAGCAGCAACTGCAACGGCAACACGCAATGGCCAAAGGTCGCGGCATGGCGCAAATTAAATTTGCATGCACCAACAGCAACAGCTGAGCAACAACAGCAGCAGTGACAACAACAACAGGAACAACAACAGCAGCAACAACAGGTCTTCACTTAATTAAGTAAAGTTGCCTATGTTGCCCGTGCGCAGAGGGCAATGTTGCTGCTGCTGCTGCTGCTGGCGTGCCAGGTTGTTGCTGCTACGACTGTTGCTACTGCTGCTGCTGCTGCCCACGCATGATTTTTGAATTAGCGCGCTGTGTAGCAGCAACTAATATAATTGACAGTTGCTGCTGTTGCTGCTGTTGCTGTTGCCTACGTGTTCTGCTGCAGACATCAAACGCTGCACTGCATGCTAAGTAGTAGCAACAGTTGCTGCTGCAGCTTCTCTCTTTGCATTTCCTTCTTGTTGCATGCAATTTGGGTCTGTTAATTGTTGTTGCTGCTGCCGCTTGCTGCGATTTATGCCGCTTGCATGCTAATTATGAATGCCAGCAACATGTTGCTGCCACAGCAGTTGTTGCTGCTGCTGCTGCTCTTGTTGCCGCAACTCAGCTGACAACTTAATCAGTCAAAGACGGCGAACGTTAATTGCGCAAAGAACAACATGAAAAACAGCAGCAGCAGCAGCAACAGCAGCAGTAACAACAGCAACAGCAACAGCAACAGCAACTACAGCAGCAACAGCAGCAGCAGGAGAACAAAAACCACAAAAGCCGGAAAAGAGTGGAAAACCTATTGAGTTTTCATGCAACTTAATGAGCAACAGGAGCAACTGGCAGGCCAGGCAGGTTGCCGGCGTAAGACAGGCAGCTCGCCCAGCGGCCCAGCAGCAACAGTCGCTGCTGCTGCTGCCTCCCATTGCGCACAGTTTGTTGCTTGCAATGAGGCTCGCTTCATCTTCTGCTTCATCTTCTTCTCTCTATTTGACGGCACGATTCAAAAAGTTTTCAATTAAGTTGCCGTTGTGCAGTGCCAAAGTTGTTGCTGCTGCTGCTGTTGTTGCTGTTGCTGGCGTGTCCGCTGCCTTGAAACCTCATTAATATTGAAATTTGTTCGTGTGCATGAGTTATTAGCAATTTTCTAATTAAGAGCCCTCCCTTCCTTCCTCTCCTCTCCTCTCCTCTCCTCTCCTCTCTCTCTCTTCATCCCTCTCTCTTGCACTCTCCTGCTGACTCATGCTTGGGCGATCACATGTGGAATTTGAATGGCGCCGCTCGCTGCTCTGCTCGCTGCACTTGTCACACCCACAGCACGCCGCCTGGGTCTGCTTGCCTCCCCCTCAGTGGCTCCCCAGGAGCGGCTTCCCCTGGGAGGGAGCACAAAGGCGCCGCCATCGATGTTGGCCGCGCTGATTTATTTATTTATAAGCCTAATTGCCGGCTAACTTATTAGTGGGCCACATAAATTGCCACACGTCAAGCGGTGGGGTGTGGGGGGGTAATGGGGGCGTGGCAGTTGCTGCTTGCTGCTTGCGTTTTGCATATGTTGCAATGCATTGGAAATTTGTTAGATTTCTTGCCAGGAATTTCTAATGAGGCTTTCTTTTGAGTTAAAAAAGACTCTTGGTTAGAGCTTCCATTTTGATTGAACTAGTTAGTGTAGCTAAGGTGAAGAACTGGCAGTTCACTGCTTCTACTGAGCTTGAAAGCTGCTTGTTAAAGCTGTCAATTAATCAGTGAATGGTGGAAGAACAGCTTTCATCATCTGCATAGTTAGTGACACAAAGTAGAGCAGTTTGACAAACAATAATGTGCTTTAAGCAGCTTTGAGTCTTGTTGGAATTTGCACTTGTTTGACTTGTGATCTACATGCAGACTTCAACAGCTTTTGCGGCTAGTGAAAGCATATTAAATGTGCTTTAAGTGTCGGCAAGTGGCGCATAATGCTTAAAAAGCTCTTTTACAATGATACTAATCCAACAACTGATGCAGATAACAACTGAGAAGACAGTTTTGCTGTACACAAGCTTAATACAAATATGTTTATATCCACAAGCATACCCCATTGAAGGCTATTATAACAGTATGCCAACTGTCTGTAGGGCTACCAAATTTGGTGTCAATATGTATTTTAATTGCACGCAGATCAAGTTAGTTTCAGAATTCCACCACGCCCCCGAAAACAGTACAGTTTTAGTAAAGAAAATAACTATCAACGCCCAAATGATTTTTGAAAATTTGGTTGCGATGGAATAATTAACATAGAATGTATTTAAGACATAATTTTAGAGGGATACCGATTTTCAAGCCACTTCGTGCATAGTATGCAACAGTTATTTAGCTAAACATGGAAGTTATATATATATAGAGAAATCGTTTTGATCAGGTGGGTAGCGGGTATATCACAGTCGAGCTCACTCGACTGTAACTTTCATCTTTATCTGTGCAAAAGCTTCGCTCTAAAGTGAGCTTTCAGCTGAAGGCTAAACTATTATTAAGTGCATACAGTTATGTACATGTATTTGGGTCTGCCTGCTCCACTTTGATCGCGATGTGTAGCCACACACACACACACACACACACACAGTGGACAAGCTGTCCAGGCTTGGAACAGTGACATTGCTTGCGGCGGGCAGCTCCACAGCGATTTGAATGATGATGCCAAGTGCAGATGCAGCAGCAACAGGTAGACACTTGTTCCTTCTTTTGAGGGGAGGGATGAGGCAGATGAGCAGGCTGTTTGCATATAGGTGTGTGTGTGTGTGTGTGTCTGCTGCGTGTGAGTACGCCTACGTGCGGGCCAAACGATGGCGGCACATTTTAAATCAAAAAGAAGGGCGCACGATGCAGTTGCAGTTGTTGTTGTTGTTGTTCTTGTTGTTGTTGTTGTTGTCGTTGTTGTAGCAGTGGTTGTTGCTGTTCTTGTTACTGCAGTTGTTGTTGTTGCTGCTGTTTATGTGCTGTTGCTGTTGCTGTTGCTGTTCTTGTTGCTGTTGTTGCTGGCGCGCCTTTGCAGTTGCTTTGCCACGTCGATTATTAATTGCAACATGCAGCAGTTGCAGTTACAGCCTGTGCAAGTGTGGGGGGCGGGGGCGGTGGCGGCGGCGGGGCGTGCTAGCGAGTAGACTGCATAAGAAACAGTTGCAATTTTTGTTTCGTTTCAACATTGCCGCCACATTGCGATTATCATAATGCTGCCTGCGTCAAAGTTGTTGCTGCTGTTGCTGCTGTTGCTGTTGTCGATGCGAATGATGATTATTTTGATAAGTTGCGCAACATGTTGCTGCCGCCTGCTGCATATTATTGTGATCAAGCAGCGCTGCATGGTGGCATGTTAATTGCTCTGCTCGGTCAGCAACATTGTTGCCAAGGTGTTGCCACCGTGTCGCGTCTCGTCTTGTCTTGTAGCGTCGCGTCGCGTCGCACGGCAAATTGCCGCTTGTCACTGCGCAGTGCGGAAGTTGCCTAGACAGCAACGGCAACGGCAACGGCAACTGTAACAGCAACAGCAACAGCAACAGCAACAGCAACAGCAACACTGGCAGCAGCAACAACTATGATTAAACGCGCTATTGATTTATTAATGCGTTGTCTAAGCTGGTGAAAGGATTTCGCTCTGGGCTGCTGCTCATAAATTTGCAAGCACCTTAACTGCCTCAGTCTCAATCTGCTGCTTCCTGCGCTGCCACTGCGCTGCGGCAGCGGCTTTCTATTGTTGTTGCTTTTGTTGCTGCTGCGTGGCGAGTTCAAAGTGGCAAACGTTGCTGCTGCTGCTGCAGCTGGACAGCTGCAACACGCCCACGCTCTGGACAGTTATATACGATTTGGCAGTCAGGCAGAAAGAAAAAAGGGCGCGCGCTCACGCTTGCAACATGTTGCACATTCGCATGGGAAATGCAAAATTATTACCCAAAATGATTAGCCAATGTGTGCGAGTATGTGTGTGTTGCTGCTTAAGCTGCGATTGCCACATTTAGCGAGTCCGTTGCTGCTGCTCTTGCTGCTGCTGCCACCTACAATATGTATGGCTTTGGTGTCGCCTTTGTGGCACGAACATGACTTTTGGCGGCGCATGCGTGTTGCCTGGCAGTTTGTTGCCATTGCCCGTTGCTGCTGCTGCTCCTGTTGCTGCTGCTGCTGCTGTTGCTGTTGCTGTTGCTGCGCCTGTTACGCTGATTTACTGCTGCAGTTGCTGCAGATAAGCCAGAGACAAACAATGCAGTTTGCATTTTTATACACACAATTTGCAGTTATTTGTGGTCAGAAGATAAGCAACAGCAGCTACAGCAGCAACAGCAAGTGCATGTTGCTGGCGTGCAGAGGCAATTTTATTGACATATAGCTGCCATGTTGGCGGCAGCGGGTCAGCAGCAACAGCAGCAGCAATCGAAACGCAATTAAATTAGACGTACAATAATAATACAAAACTGGAGCAACATCAGCAACAGCAGCAGCAACAGCGACAACATTCAGCCTTGGGCCAATGACGATTGCTGCCGTCGCTGCTGTTGCTGTTGCTGTTGCCGTTGCTGTCGTAGTTGCTGCTGCTGTTGCGTTTTTCGGGCACAAAATTTATATTATTAGCCAATTGTTGTTGCGGTGCGCGCCATGATGAAACGGCACAAAGCTGCCTATTGCTGTTGCTGTTGCTGTTGTTGCTGCTGTCGATTGTTGTTGTTGTTTTTTGCGTGCCGAATGCAAAGCATCAAAAGAAAACGTTGACTATTTGTCGGTTGCTATTGCTGTTGTTGCTGATGTTGCTGCTGCTGCTGTTGTTGTTGTTGTTGTCGCCATGCGCGCATTGCGCAATGATTATTTTCAATTTTCATATAAACATTTTGTTGCTGTTGTTGTTGCCTTCACCTCGTTGCCGCCGCAAATCGTTGCACGTTGCCGTTGCAATTATTTGCTGCCATTGCGCGCATTGCGCAAATCGTCAGCGACAGCAACAGCAGCAGCAGCAACTGCGACAGCTACGTGCCAAGACCACCCCAATAGTCATTAAAGTTTAATAAGCAAGGGATCGCTGCAATTCACGCTGCTGTTGCTGCTGTCGCTGCTGCTGTTGCTGCTGTAAACGCTTTTGACACCAACAACATCAACACGCAGCTGCAGACGACTGTTGCCGGCGCACAGCAGTCGCTGGTTAAGCGCCGCTAATCCGCAGGATTAGCACAAGGCCAGCTGGTGAGAGAGAGAAAGAGCGAGATAGACAAAAGCGAGTTGGGGGGCGTGGCAGGGGCCGGTTGAGAGGGGAAGCAATTAAAACAAATGCGAGCAATAAAATCGAAATTTATATTTCTTTTGTTGCCCAGCTGCAGTTGCAACTGTTGCTGGCATGCGAGTATAATAATAAAAATACCAAAAAAAAAATACCAATACAATAAAATACTAAGAGTTTGGTATTTTAATTAGATTTTACTTTTGGTATTATTCGATTGCGTGAGAGGATAACTTCTTGAGTGAGTCGCGGCAACTAGTTGCTGCAACGGGACAGCAGCGGCAGCAGCAACAGCAACTTGCAACAGGGGCAACAGCAACCGCCAGGAAGCCGTTTAAATGTTGCTGGCGACGCGGCAAGATGCATAACTGCAGTTCGTGGCACAAACAATTTCCGGGCTTCCCATTCAAGACTCAAGTGAGTGACTAGCATTTAATCAAGAGCAATCAGTTGCGGCAGCAGCAGCAGCAGCAACAGCAGCGGCAGCAATAATTGCTATCATGCTGCTGCTGTTGCTGATCTTCTTGTTGCTGCTGCTGCCGCTGCTGCTGCGTTGGCCACGTGCTCCATTTGCAATTGTTGCTGCTGGCAGCAAAGTTATCAACATTTGAGCGACGATGACAACAGCAACAGTGACAGCAACAGCAGCAACAACAACAACAACAACAACAACGACAGCAGCAGCATTGATATGGCACACGCAATGCCCATTTGTCTGGCATCTGCCACACACAAACACACACACACACACACGCACATTAGTATTTTGATAAATGGCAGCAACATGTTGCTCTTGCTGTTGCTGCTGCTGAGCCGCAAAAAAGATTTATGATTATTGCCTTGTAATTTGTGCTTAAATTATGTGCCGCCCGTTCTTGTTGCTGCTGCTGCTGCTGCTGTTGTTGTTGCTGCCTGACTGCGCATAAAAATCAATTAGCCATTGCCCGCCCGCAAAAACAGAGAGGGGGAAGGGGTGCCGGGTCGGAAGGAGGGGAGGAAATTAGCCTGGGCAAATGTATAAACAATTCATGTTGCTGCCGCTACAGTTGCCGATGATGGCATGCAGCAGCGCCACCTATCGCCAGTTAAATTGATATCAGCCAAAGCCGCAGCGGAGAGTCGCCTGCCCTGTCAGCTGTAAGCAGCCAATTAATGTTGCAGCAGCAGCAGCAACATGTTGCCTGCGTTGCATGCAGCGCAATTTATTAATGAGATTGCTCAGTTGATTGCAAAAAATTGTATGCCACATGCAGCATTGTTGTTGTCGCACGCACAGCAGCAGCAGCAGCAGCAGCATCAGCGACAGCAGCAGCTTTAGCTACTTGCCACGGCTGCAACATGTTGCTGTTGCCAGCGGGTGTTGCACATTTATTGAGCGCTTATTAGCTATGCGTGCCCGCTGCAACCAAATGAGGTGTCAAATGACAATGCCTGCCATCCCCCTTCCTCACCCAAAAAAGGGGGCAAGTAGGCGGCCGCATGTTGCATGTTGCATGCTGCCCCTGCGGGCGATGACGTTGACGCAGCTGGCGCGTATTAAGGTCAAAGAGCGATCGCAATCGCAATCGGATCGTGTCGCCCCAGCTGTCAAACTCAATTCGCCTCCGCAGACAGCGGACAACAACAGCAACACACAGCAACAGCAGCAGCAATACAGTAACACAGCAACACAGCAACACAGCAAAGGCAACACCAACACAGCGACAACATGCAACACATGCAAAGGTCAGCCAGCTGCCTGAGCCTGAGGCCTGTCTTAGCTCCCCCGAAAAGATTGTTCCAGTCTGGCTTAAGGCTCAAATGTTGCTGTTGTTGTTGTTGGTGCTGCTGCTGTTGCTGTTGCTGTTGTTGTTGCTGTACCCCCGCTTGGCATCATAAAAATGTCAAAGCTTTATTTGCCAGTCTTTTTTGTTGCTGTTGCTGTTGTTGCTGGGCGGCTAATTGGCGTGTCATTGCCTGCAACGCGGGCATAAATCTGTTATTTTATACCAGAGTGTGCAACACGGCGCATGAGTAATGTGGCCGCAACTGTAAAGCAGCAAAATGGCAAACGGGCAAAGCGCGCACAAAAACGTCTAAAAAACGCAGTCAGTCAACAGCAGCAGCAGCAGCAGCAGCAGCTCCCTTTGTGCAAAATCCATTAAACAATGGCCAGCAACTGTCACTGCGAATATCAATGCCAGCCAAAAGGCGCATTACTTGTCCAGCTTTACGATCCGACCCGGACCCGATCCCATACAGTACCAACAGCAACAACAACAACAACAAACAGTGTAGAGAGTAGCATGGCAGTTGCTGTTGAGCTTTGAAGAGCTTGCAAATAAAGAATTAGTTGAGTGACATTTGCATGCGAGTGCAAAGCTAAGGGCACTGAGAAGAAGAGAGCTTTGCCATTTAATTAATCTTTCAAAGTTCCTCTAGAAAGCTCACTTGACATTTGTCTGATTGGTGCAATGAATGTTTGACTCCTCCTCCAACTTTTTCCATTGAACTCGTACTTTAATCAACTTTGAAAGCTCTTTAAACATCAATTGATTGATAGGAGATACATGGTAACCTGTTTCGCGACTCGCTCTCCAAGCTTTTCTATTATAGGCTCTGATATTGTTTCAATCAATACTGAAAGCTCTTTAAAAGGCAATTCACTGTTAGCAGCAGCACATGGAAACCTTGTTTCGACTTCTTCTTTAGGCTTCTCATTGAAAGCTAATGTACTTTATTAGTCCACTTGGGACTGCTTAATAAAGCTTAAGCAATATGCATCTGTCAAACATTTAAGCAGTATTAAGACTCCATCTTCATCAACATTAAAAGCTGCTCAACAAATTTGAATATTAAGCTGATCTATTTCGACATTTGTCATAATTGTCAGCTTATTAAAGCTTTCTCAGCAAAAGCTTATTAATTGGCTTAAGTGACTTGCAAAGCTCTTTGAAATATGCTCAATTTGCCTGATTAAGCTAGAAAACCTGCGGAGAGTTGCTACGCCTTCATCAAGTCTTTCTCCCTTCATTCTTTCTCACTCCCTCACTCTCTTCCTTAACAAAGACTCGTAAATAATATCCAGGCTAACTTAACTCCCTCCTCCCCGCTCCCCTTTCCCTCCACAGACAAGCAGCCTTATCAGCGCGTTCCATGGTATGTTCAATGGGCATTTAACTCGCGATAATCAAATCGAATATAAAACATTTTTACAGCATAAATCAAGCGAACATGGCTGCGTGCAGCCTTTCAAAAGAGAGAGGGGAGCACTGAGTGAGCAAGGGGTAGGTAGAGGGGAAGAGAGACATAGCTCAGTGGCAGTTAATTTAATGTCAATTTGCTAAAAATAGCCAAAAAACTCGGGCGCAGATATAAAAAAATGCCGTTTGGCGGGACGCTAAAAATACCAGACAAAATTCAGGCGGCAGAGAGATAGAGATAGAGAGAGAGAGAGAGAGAGAGAGAGAGAGAGACACGGAGGGGGAGGGTTAGGGGGAGGGGGCATGCTAAAGCCGAAGCGAAACGAGGCGAAGCCGAGTCGAACTGAATGAGGCCTCAAACTGTTGTTAATACAATAATGAAACGCGCTCTGTTATAATATTTACAGCTCTTTGAATTAACTAACGAGCTCGAGCTAAGGCACGAACCGGTTGCAGCTGCAACAGCGACAGCAACAGCAACAGGTGTGCAGTGAAGGAGCCGAGAGAGAGAGAAAGACAGAGGGAAGAGAGGGGGAGACTGTGCCTGGACTGTGGGGGAGCTTATCAAAATGCAGGCAACAACTGAGGCTGAGCCTCAACTTTCACTCACCCGCTGCCCACACGCTAATTGCGGCAAACAAACGCACGCGAATGCAACGCAATGTGGACCACCAACATGCAACGTGCAGCGTGCAACGTGCAACATGCCACTCACTCACTCACACACACACACACAGCACAATGCGGCACAGCCCATAAACAAATAAACACTTGACTTGATTGTGGCCATGGCCAGCAGATTGCTGCGACTGCGACTGCAACTGTTGCTGCTGCTGTTGCTGCTGCTGCCACTGGGGCTGTGGCATTGTCATTGGAGACGAAGACTGCCCAAATCAAATGTGGCGTAATTTATGCAAAATGCGGATCAGTGCGTTGTCTGTTGCTGCTGTTGTTGCTGTTGTTGCTGCTGTGCCCGGTAGCATGCGGCGAAGGAAGCCCACGCCACATCATTCATGCCACAAGCGCGAGTCGAGTGGGGCACACAGAGAGAGGGAGAGAGAGAGAGGAGAGAGAGCTACGTGGAGGGCGCACGTAGCAATTATGGGCCACAGCTCAAGTGCAGCAGCAGTAGCAGCAGCAACCTCGCAACAGCAACAGCAGCAGCAACTTGCAACTGGTGTTGCAATAATTTCAACGTCGCCACAAATCTGCCAACATAATTTTGTTATTTCACTGCCACTTTGTTTGACGTGCAAATGTTTGCCTTTGCAACAGCAGCAGCAACAGCAACACTAGCAACAGTTGCAACTGCAGGAGCAGCAGCAACAGCAGCACATCCTGGTTGCACTGGCCAGATGATTTTTCAATTTGTGCAGCCTAAGACAATCAGCAACCGCAACAACAACAGCAACAGCAACAGCAACGAGAACAACAGCAGCAGCAGCAGCAGCACAAGGCTCCTCTTGGCTAACTCCTGCCCCTCCCTCCCTCTACCCCCTGCGGCAGCTGCTCTCCTGGGGGGCTGCTGCGGTCATAAGTAACTTTAAATTATGATGAAAGTAATTTTCTGCTTCAGTAGCTGAGCCGCTGAGACTGTTCAGCGTCAGCGTCAGCGTCGCTTGATTTACGCGCCAAGCAGCAGCAACAGTTGCTACTGCAGTGCGACAGGCAGGGGGAAGGGAGGAGGGGAGAGGGGAGGCGTTGCACTTTTTGAATTGTGGCCACACTCTGCTATTGTCCGTCGAGCAGTTTTGTTTTTATTTCTCCACTCGCCCCGTTCAATAGCTTTGCCAAGTGCAGACCCCACAATTTTTTATGACAGCAGCAGCAGCAACTGCAGCAACTGCAGCAACAGCAGTAGCAGCAACAGGTTGGCAGCAGCAGACAAAAACAAAAAAAAAAAGGCAAAAGAGCCAAGTGTAAATTAAGTAATTGCCTGGCAGTAGCTGCTACCGTTGTCATTAGGACAGACTTCAGTCAAAAAGCCGATATATAAAGACGGGAAGCAACAGCAGCAACAGTGGGGGAGAGAGAGAAGAAAGAGGGACGAGAGAGAAAGATAGAGGGAAGAGAGAGAAAGATAGAGGGAAGAGAGGGGAAGAGAGAGGAAGAGGGACTGTGCAGTGCCGTTAACTCTCTGCTTAACCTTCCAAACTGATGACCATAAATCTTGAGCGTCAGCTGAACAACAGGAGATGATGACTGCAAATGAGACAGAGAGAGAGAGAGAGAGAGAGAGAAAGCTGGACAAAAGAAAAGAAGGATGATGGTAGAAGAGAGGACGCACAGGACAACTAAATCGTTGAAGTTGTAATAGAAAGAGAGAGTAATATAGAATTCGATGCAGGAAATGATATATAATAACATACGATATGTAATACGATATAGGGATTAACGCACGTTCGTCGTGATTAGAGTGACACGACAGCATTAACGATATGCAAGTATCGATATAATGTTACGGTATACAATACGATATTTAAGCACGTTCATCGTGATTAGATTGATACGATAACATTTACGATATGCAAATACCAATATATGCTATAACGTTACATGTTACGATATACAATACGATGTAGAAAACGATATATGTATAGATACGATACACAACAAAAAACACATTTTGATTGAGCTTGTACGATATGCATTGTAACGATTATTTACGATATCAATACGATAAACAATACGATATGCGATTGGTAATAATATTGTTTACGATATGCAGTACGATAAAGATAACGATATGCGATAGGATATAGCACGAACATGAAGTGCACTTCCATTAGGCCACATAGCAGTCCATACAAACTAGTTTACGATAAAGTTTACGATATTAACTGCAATTCGAATATGGAACGCTTGAAACAGAAGGTTAAACCTTCGATCTGAACAGGATGCCTCGGACACATGCATCTCTAAGTGCAACATGATGTAGGCGAGTCCCTTCTCTCCATTGCTTCCCTTTTATCTCCCGTCTCACTCTACACAATTGTAGCTAGCCTATCTCTCTGTCTGTTTCGCTGGCCTTCTGTATGTATCCCTCTCTCTCTATCTCTTTTTCTCTCTCCTTTTTCCTTTCTGTATGTATCTCTCTTTCCTTCTCTCTCTCACTTTTGCTCAAATTACTGAAAAAGGTCCACGGGGTCTGTACGGGGCAGCCTATAGCGAATAGTTTGTGCAACGTAATAGCCTAACACACAGAGAGACACACACACACACACAAAACACTGAATACAATTAACAGTTATTCATAATTTGGAGCTGCACTCGAGATATGCAAATGAACCGCAAGCACAAATCGAGTTGCAGTTGCAGGCTCGGGCAGAATTAAGATCAATTTTCAGGCAAGCCAAATCAATAAAATAACAGCAACAGCAAAAGCAAAAGCAACAGCAACAGCTACACTATGCCCCAGAGCCAACAACAGCAACAAGCCCAACGGATGCTGGACATTTCAATTGCTGGCCAATACAGCAGCAGCTGTTGCTGTTGCTGTTGCTATTGCAGTTGTTGCTGCTGCTGCAATTGTTGCTGCTGCTGCAGGGACAAAGCTAAGGCTAATAGCATTTTGCATTTCGTAGTGTGCACAGTTTGTTTTTGTTTTCCTCCTTTTTTCTCTAAACAGTTTAAAAGCAATTTGAGTCAGGTTAGCGCCACAGGGTTGCACAGAGGGAGGAAGGGGGCAGAGACAGGGGGGAAGGGAGTGGTAAATTTTCATTGATTTTCGGGGCTAACGCGCACGTTGAATTTGCATTTGTTGTGCGTCCAGGCAAATCGTGTGTGTCAATTCTTTTGGTGTCAGATTTCAATTTCGTTTGTTCAGTTTTCATTGCGTATTGTTGCTGCAAGGCACCAATAGCAACAGCAACAGCAGCAGCAACATCAGCAACAGCACTAGCAGCAGCAACAGCAACAGCAACAAACATTGGCGGCATTTTTACAAAAGCAGCCGCCGTTGCAAGTTTATTAATTCATTTCGCAGCGGCAGTAACAGCTTCGGCACCGCAGCAACTGTTTTGAGTCAGAAGCAACAGCAACAGCAACAGCAACAGCAACAGCAACGGCAGCAGCAACAACAACAAATTGTCATCCCCCGCGGCTCGTTTTCCATGTGAAATTTGCATTTTCTATAAGCTCTTGTTGTTTTTGCAGGCTCCACACCTTTGGCGGCTGTTGTTGTTGTTGTTGGTGTTGTTTTTGTTGTTGTTGCTGCTGCTGCGCTGCATTTGGCCATTGTGTTGATTTATGTGCACATTTTGTGGTCATTTCTCTATGGTCAGTTGGCAGCAACAACAGCAACAACGGCCACGATGACTGCAAAATGTGACAGCCTTTAACCAAAATCAGGCAAGCGAATAAGCATCTATATACAAATGTATCTGTGAGATACTCTGTGTATCTATGCATGTGTGTTGTGTGTTGTGTGTGTATCTGTGTATCTATGAGTGCATCTGTATGAGTATCTGCCTAGCGGTGTATCAATGCATCTATATATGCACGTGTCGAGGTACCCATGTCTATTTGTACCTAAGTATCTTTGTATCAATGAAACATGTATCTATTTATTTAAAAAGATAACTATGTGTGTATTAGATATAGACAGTAGTTATTGTAAAATTGTACATATGTAATTATATCTGTGTATCTCTATCTCTGCATTTGTGTTAGTTACCTACATATGTATCTAACTATCTATCTGTATTTCTTATATCTTTTTATGTACATTGTTATGATGTATCTAGGAATATATCTATATGTATATAGATAAAATTATCCAGTATATTTTGAACAGTGCAATAGAGTAGCTATGTATCTGTAGATCGATGTATCTAAGTTAACGACTTCCTTTGTAGCTGTGTATGCACGTATTGTATTTGTGGGGACGTAACTACACAAGGTACCTATACCAGTATCTATGTATCTATACCAGTATCTATATACTTTTGTATCAATGCATCTTAATGTATCTTTGCAACTGTGTGAACTTTTTACAAATTGCTTTAATTTGGCTTTGGTTAAGCGCAGATTTCCTCGACTTGTTGCAGTTGCTCATATTTATGCTAATGTTGCCGATGCTGCTGTTGTTGTTGCTGCTGCTGTTGCTGCTGCCATTTTGGTCAACCTGAATTGCTATTTAAGGCATTTTTACCTGCTTGGCAATTGGGTTGCATAGACCACGTCGAATAATCGCCAGTTGCCCCAGAAAACTTTCGACTCACCTGCAATGAGAGAGAGAGAGAGAGAGAGAGAGAGAGAGGTGTGAGAGAGGGAAACATAATGAGAAAAGCTGCCACAAGAATTGTCAATAAATAACTGAGAACAAGAAGAAGAAAGCAATCTCATTTCGTATAATAAACAAATAAACTTCAACACTTTTAACTGGAGAAGTCTGCAGTCAAGATGGACTCATGAACAGATGCATATCTGCTGATTCTGATCATGATTTTGCTGCTCGTGCAACACGTTGCACATTGCAGCACCCAAGTGACCCCGAAAAAGGCGTCGCTGTAGCCCGGCCCAAAATGCCAGGCTCAAAAGTTATGGTTTTCATTAGGCTCAGACTGGGGCTGGGACGATAGAGTTGACCACAGCAGACACACACATAAAGAAGCATACACACACACACACACACACACACACACACAGAGAGAGAGAGACTCACACACACTAGAGTTAACACACACCCGCTAATCTGAGCACATAACTTAGCAACGGCCTCGCTGCAAATGCGGAAGCAGCCGCCGAAACGTTGCCACTTTCTAAAAAGCCAAAAGAAACTCCCCAGGCCCAAGGCACGTCCACATCCACCTCCCGATCCGAGGCCCGACTCCCTCACCGTCTCCGTCTCCAGCTCAGACTCTGGACTGGGGCTTGCCTTGTAGGCGTTACGGGGGGCTCTCGCATCGCATCTTGGCTCGGGAATCCGTTGCAGCATTATCAGGCTGCCCCGAAAATAGCAGCGCCTAATCGAAATTGCGCATCGTTGCGCGTTGCGCACGTAGCAACGCGTTGCACGTTGCACGTTGCATCGTGGCGGCAATTGGAATTCGATTAAGGCGGCCAGCCCGAAATGCAATTAGAGGGTGGATGCGTTATTAATGTGGAGCGACGAGCCATATACCGATTTATATATCTATATATATATTATATATATATCTGAGCTGCTGCTGCTGCTGTTGCTGTTGCGGCATGCGGAAGTGCAAAGCGCCAAAACGTCAGCAAAATGTGCGAAAAATTGCAAAAAGAAAACACAGTTAGAAGAGTGAGGAAAATGGCAATGGAAAGCCAAAGCAGAAACGCCAACACGGCGACGTTCAGGCTGAGGCTGAAGTCAGGATTGCGGGGCAGGCTTTGGCTCTATATTAGATTGCCAAGTGGGAGGTGTTCACGCACACACACACACACAGACACACACACACACAAGGTAACAAGCAGCGCTGTGTTAAATGAAAACGCATTAAAGCTCAGCCAACGCGCAGTGGGCGTTGCAAGCAGCGGCTGCAGCAGCAGCAGCAGCGCAGTCAACTCTGGTAGTGGGTGTGGCAGGCAGCGCCATTGAGGCAAACGCCGCAGAGTTAAGGCCGAAGATGTTGAAGGCGCTGCCAACTTGGCCCGAAATACAAGGAGAGACAGCTAAGGCAGAGGCAGCAGAGACAGCAGGGAGGCATTATACAGTTCTATATAGGATATATATTCTATATATATCTGAAGGTGATGCCAACTTGCACCAAAAAGAGGCAACAAAGAGGGCTCTGCGTACAAGAAAAGACAGGTAGGTAGAGTAAGGCCAGGCGGTCATAAATGCTATACAGTTCGATATAGAAGATATAGAAGATATATAAGATTCATATGTATCATATATTCTTATCTAGCACAGCACGGTGCTGCCAACTTGGCTTAGAGGAAGCCAAAAGAACATCTACTTCTTTCCAGATTTCTTCTTAAAAGATCACAAAGTTTAAGTATAGTATAGTATAAGTATACATATATATATACGGTATATATTATTGTGGGTCTCCCTTTATATGCCGTACAAAACTCTCTTGGCCGGACATGCGTTCAACTTTTGTTCACCAGAGGGAATTGTCCGACCAAAGAAAGCAAAATACCCTGTCGTTCTAGAGGTGTCGATTAGCCATACTTAAATTAACTACCTAACATCTTCTAACTGTAGTAACTGTGTCCGCTAAAAGTGGGGTTTGCCTTAGAGAGCTGTCCGTTAAGGGGTATGTACTTAAACATGTGGTATGCAGTGTAGTTGGTAACTAAAGTAAAGGTAACGTAGGTGCTATATATAGTTAAGACAGTATAGATCGTACAGCAAGTGTCCGCATACAAACGCTTTTTAAATCTGTCCGTTAAGGGAGTTGCTACTCTTAGCAGATATAAAGCAGATAGGTATATATAGTACAGATACAGATACGTATATTGCCCAATCATTAGTAAAAGGATCAGCATTTCAGAGATGCCTGAACCTCCCCTCGACGGACAGTTGAATCTCCATTCTTATCGCTTCACAGAGCTCGCACAGTAAGTTGGCAGCACCGCAACGAGCTGCACTCACTCGATCATCGTGATGCGATGATTGTCAATTTGCCCGTCGTCGTCGTCGTCGTCGTCGTCATCGTCATCGACGACGGCTTTATCGGTTATTGTCATCTCGACGGGGCCGGCTAATTAGAAAAACACGTGAGCACGCACAGCTGCGTAGTTGTCATAATTAGACAATAAGAAGAGGGAAGAAGAGGGAGGGGGAGAGAGAGAGAGAGAGAGAGAGTGAGGGGCAGCAGCTACGGTGTTTGAATATTGCTTCGATCGCGGGACCGGGCGACAATTTGCTAGATTGATTAGGCGTCCAGCCTCAGCTTCTGCCTCTGCCTCAGCCGTAGCTTCAGCCACAGTCAAGTTAGGCTCTCTGGGGCTGGCGCTGCAACCGGTTGGGGCAATTAATGCCTTAAATGCGGCTGCCTGGTGTGGCATTGTTAATTAATAAAGCGGCGCGAATGAGCTGCAACTGCTACTGGGCTCAGTTTGGATCTGAAATTGAAGAGGGGCAGCTCAAGTTGGGGCTGGCTGTGGAGCAGGGTCTGAGAGCTGGACTAATTGTTAATGCAAAAATCGTTGCAAGTTAGAAAATCAATTTTTACTTTAATGATCTGGCGGGCAAGTGCTTATTAAAGCACGTCGCCAGCCTCGGGAGGAAGAAGCGCGTCCTACGCGAAGATGTTGCTGCTGTCAGAGTTGCTGCTGCTGCTGGTGTGCCGCCTATAATTAAGCGCCTCAAATGGCTGCAGGTTGCAACGCTGCCTGCACCTCGCTCTGCCTCGACCGTTAGCGGGTGTAAAAACAGCAAATGAGTTGCCATAAATTATTATGATTGCAAGTGGAGCCATCCCGCCAGCAGCAGCAGCAGCAACAGCAGCAGCAGCATAATGACATATTGCCAAACGATTGACAAATGCTGCAGAACCAGAAAATCGCTGAGCGACTCAAGCCACAAGCGGCCACAAAAGCTGCCACATGAACTCACAGTCTGAGTCGGAGTCGAGTTGGAGTCGGAGTCGGAGTCGGAGCAGCCTTCATATTATTATTATAGAGAGCTGGCTAAGCCGGTCAGTCAAATGTAGCTGCACTAAATCTGGGGCTGGGTTAGTCAAAGGTGACTGCGGCATACCCTGCAAGAGGCCAAAGACGGCAGCAGCAACACTTACGATATTCGCACTCTCTGACAAGTAGATAAGCATTTCTACATTAGACTTCACTCTCTATAGCTATAATATTGTATAATATGCTGTTCCCTCCTCGATACCCCCTTGATGCCCCTTCTATATTCCTCTTGATTCCATCTTCAGTTCTCCTCTCGATCCTCTCTTCACTTCCCTTCTTGATTCGCCTTTTGCTGCTTTAGTTTTGCATTGCTCTTCAGCTTTCTTTATGCTTTTCTCTGGCATTGATCAAGTCGAACTAGTCATAAATTTAGCTAAGAGCCTCCTCGGTTAACCGTTTGTACTCCTTCTGCACTGGCCACGCCCCCCACAACCCAAGCGGGGCAAGTCGACCCGCAAAAAAACGAAGAAATATCTCAAAATCAACAAAGCCGACGCGTTGTTGGCCCAAAGCAAATACGAATTATATGTGCGACTGTCTGTGTGTGTGTGTGTGTGTGTGTGTCTATGTGTGTTTGTATAGGTGTGTGTGTGTGTTTGTGCTTAGTGGGCGTGGCCAGTTGGCAGGGGCAGCGACTGTTGCTGCTGCTGCTGTGGCGGCGCCTACCAATGCATTCGCAAGCACCATAATTAAGCCGTGCCGAGGGCATTGCGCAGCAACAGCAGCAGCAACAGTCGGGGGCAACAGTTGCTGCGGTGAGTGGAATAAGTGCTGACTGCAGCAAGGAAGAGAGGGGGAGTGTGGAGAACGCGCAGAACGAAGCGGGATACGGGAGGGGATAGAGAGGGAGGGGAAGAGACGCGTGACTAAGCGACAACTTCCTTCTAACCCAATTTCAGTTGCTGCTGCTGCTGCTGTGGCTAAAAACTTTATGCAAAATGCTAAACAATATCCGCAACGCGTTGTCAACAAATGACATGAAATTGGCAATAGCAGCAGTAGTAGCAACACTGCCAGCAACACTGGCAGCAGCAGTAGCAACCACGACGAGCACATTTCCGTTTCAAGCAATTTCCGCGACTCTCTCGAGTACCATTTGATTGGTAAGCAATTTACGCAGGCGACAGCAGCAGCAGCAGCAGCACCAGCAATATCAACAGCAACAGCAGCAGTAGCAACAACAACAACGACCCTGACCCGCAGCAACATGTTGCATGTTGTAGGCTCGAGCAGCGCATTCTGTTTTTGCTTTTCTTTCCAACATTTCTTTTTGATCTGCTGCTGTTGCTCCCGTTGCTGTTGCTGCTGCTGCTGCTGGCAGCATCCGTTTGCTGATTTGTATATCTAATTTTCATAATCTGAAAAGCATGTTGCCTGCTCGGCCGCATTCGCAACGCAACAGCAGCAACATGTTGCAGGAAATCAAGTTGGTCAATGTCTGCCTCATTTGAATGCGTGCAACAGCAGCAGCAGCAGCAACAACAAGCACAACCGGCGGCACGTTTAGCAACGCATGTCAACGCAACACAACAGCAACATCATAATCATCAGCAGCAGTAGCAGGCTGCAGTAGAAGCAGCAACAGCAACAGCAAGCGTAGCAGCAATGCCAGCAAAGAGTTCTTTGTAATTAACACACAGCTTGCTTCCGGCAACAGCAGCAGCAGCAGCAGCAGCAGCAACCACAGCAGCAGCAGCAACGGGGGCAACAAGTGCGTGCAGCAAACATGACATGTGACATGTGTTGGCTAGCGGGTGGCCAACAGACGCGACATCTTCTAGCTGCTGGCGTTGCACCTGAGCAACATTGAATGACGAATGACAAGACATGCAAACGAGTTCGGTTTGCTTCCTCTGCCTCTGCCTCTGCCTCTGCCTCTGCCTCTGCTCCTGCCTCTGCCTGGGCACGGCACTGGCTCAGACGTTGACAGTTTAGGCCTGGCCATGGCCAAGATGTCACTTTTCATTAGGCAGCACCAGCAGCAGTAACAGCAGTAGCAACAACAGTAGCAGCTGCTGTTGTTGTTGGGTCTCTGGGGATGATGCATGGGCACCTGTTTGGCGCGGCGCTTTAGATTAGTCGCCTGTAATTAGTTAATAACATGGCATGGCATGTCTAAATTGCAGTCGCGACATCAAATTGCTGCTGCCGTTGCTGCGTTTTGATTGATGTTGCTGCGGGCGCAGAGCAGTAGCAGCAGCAGCAGTAGCAGCAGCAGCAGCAGCAGCAGCAGCAGCAGCAGCAGCAGCAGCAGCAGCAACATCAGCTCAGGCATAAAAAATGTTATGCATACTTTTAATTGATAAGTTTTTAGCACATGATAAATTTTAATATCTGGCAGCTTGTCACCATGGACAGCAGCAACAGCAGCAACCTGTTGCAACAACAGATACATTAACAGCAGCAACAGCAGCAACAGCAGCAGCTAAGTCAGCAGCAGCAGCAACATAAGCCGACATAAATCCATTAAAGCCGTACAAATTCCAAGTAAATTAAAAGCAGTTAAACTCAATTGATTTTGAGAAGCAACAGCAACAGCAACAGCAACAGCAGCAGCAGCAGCGCCAACAGCAACAGCGGCAACACCTCGCCAACAATAAAAATAAACAACGGACAGCAGCAGCAGCAACAACAACATGCGTCCAAAAAGCAAAAGGCCACAAAGATATTGCTGGCCAGTCCAGGCTCTGAAACTGATCCAAGTCCCGACGGATGCAAAGGCAACAAAAGAGAGAGAGAGGGGAGGCAGGAGCAGGAGCAGAGGCAGAGGCAGAGGCACAGGCCAAAAGCCTCAGCTCAATAAATTTTTATCGCATGTGGCGTGCGTGTGTGTGTGTGGGCAAGTCAATTGCTCGGGCCAAGAGGAATGCGCTGATACTGCAAAAAACTATGGAAACAAGAGCAGCATCGGAAGCAACAGGCAGCAGCAACAACAGAAGCTGCAGCAAAGGCGTTGTACAAACACATACATAACAACAGCAACAGCAACAACCACAACAACAACAACACTTACAACTGGCCATGCCAAAGGGGTAAAACCTTCGACCGTTGCTGTTGTTGTTGCCGTTGCAGCTTCTCACGTGCTGCAAGCGCGCGCTTTAAGCCGCCTTCGATATGCGCAAAAAAAGAGAGAAAGAAGAAGGCGCAAAAAAGCAACGGGAGAAAAGGGAATTGAATAAAAAGGGATTTCGGCAAGCGACGACACACTGAAACAAACACACAAAACACACATCAGCATATGCCAACAGCAGCAACAGCAGCAGCAACACGACAGCAACATCGTTGAAAAAGTCACATTTTTATTGTTCCCAGCAGCAACAACAACTGTTGCCAATTGATCCGATTAAGCTGTGCGCTGTTGCTGCGGCGACAAGTTGTGGCAGCTGCCACAGGACACTGAGGCTGGACACACACATTGCCACTGGAGAAGGCTTTGTGGGGGCAATCAAAAAAGGGACTCACTGGAGCAACAAGTTGAAGTTGCTGTGGGGAAATCTTAATGGCACTTCATTTTCTAATATCCTCCTCTTTTCATTCACATTCTCTTCTTCTCCGTCTTCTTTGTGGCAAGCAAACAATGCTAAATGAAATTGCAATGTGAAGCCAACAACTGCTGCTGCTTCTTCTTCACTAAACAGTGTTGCACAACGGCAGAAGGCTTCGTTTTGTTGCTCTTTGCAATTTGTGCTTGATAAACAAGTGCATTGATTATCGCACAGAATGGGCAAGAGGGCGGGAGTGTGGGAGTGGCAGTGGGAGCACAACGAATTCGAGTGAGATTGGCAGAAGAAGGGGGCAGAAGAAGGAAACACCCGACTGTGGCCAAGTGTCGCACAAGCTCAGACCCAATGGCAGCAATGTTATTGTTGTTGTTGTTGCTATTGCACCCACGCAGCAGGCATTGTGCAGCGAGACCTACGAAATGCCAATGGGAACAGCAGCAGCAACATCAACAGCAGCAGCAACCACAGGCAAGCAGCCTTTGGCATTTGGTTGACCCAACTTCGACTGTGGAAGCTGCATAGCTGGCTGCCACAGAAGCAACAGCAACAACAGCAGCAACAACAACAACAACTTTCTCTGGCAAAGAATGTGCGCAGCTGCAGCAGCAACACACACACACACACACAAACACACACACACATGGAACAGTTGCTGCTGCTGGCCAAATGCAACGTAGTCCAGTTCAGTTTTAGTCCAGTCATTCATGCGCCTGGCCAGTATACACACACACACGTACAAACACACACACACACACAAACACATCTGCAGCTTGGTTAGTTAAAGCTGCAACAACAGCAGCAGCAGCAACAGCAACAGCAACAGCAACAGCAACAGCAATAGCAACAGCAACAGCAACAACAACAGCACCCGCCGCGTGTCGATTGAAAATTTATGATCACAATTTTGGTTAATGCATTTTCGTGTTTGTGCCATGATTACCAAATGTTATTCACGCTCCGGTGAGTGTATTCACATGTCTGTTCGCCTATGTGCTAGTGTGTGTGTGTGTGTGTATGTGTGTGCGCGCCTTGCTCTCAGCAATCAATGCCAAAATGGCGCGGGCGCATTTCGACTTTTTGGTATTTACGGTTAACTAAACATTCCAAACAGGCCACGACGAAATCCGCAACTTGCAACTTGCAGCTTGCTGCTTGCTACTAGCCGGGCAGGCTGGCAGCGTGGCAGGGTTGCCAACGCTAGTAGCTGCTACCCCAGCAACATTTGCTGTGCCACAATGCAGAAAGGGCGACAACAACAGCAACAACAGCGAGAGGCGCTGACTTGTTTATCGCGCTATTAGCAAAGTTGCAATTGGAAATTAGTCGGCGACGATTTGTTGCTCATAAAGCAGTGAATAATACGAGTGAATGTATCACAAATACTGGACAAGCGGAAAGTGGGAAGAAGAAGCACAGAAATAAAGTAATAATTAAGTTGGTGAAGGGAAAATAAGAAACAGAAACTTTTTAATGAAATAAAAACAAGAAAGAGATGCTAAGGAACCATAACGAAGTTGTCATACACCTTCTGAGTTAAGTAAGTTCCCAAATTTGTTCTAAAATGTAAACAAAAATGAGAAAGTTTTGGCGATAATTTCTATGGCAAATATATATAGTTCGCCTAAGAGAGTGTCCATTAAGAATGGTATCCGTTAAGAGAAGGTACTGTCAGGAGAGGTATCCGTTAAGAAAGGTATCCGTCAAGAGAGGTGTCCGTTAAGAAAGGTATCCGTTAAGAAAGATGTCCGTTAATAGAGGTGTCCGCCAATACTAATAGGAACAATAATAACAACACAGATATTAAAATGCAATAACAAACAACAATATCAACAGCCTTTGCCATAGCTTTCATCCTCAATTCAAGCTCAGAACAAATCTGTCATCGGCTTGGCAACTCTGTGCGCAGTAGCAACTGTTGCTGCTCCTGACCGGGAGCAACTCCTTGGCAGCTGTGAACATATTATAGGCGTATTTCCGTTTTGTAAGCTGTGAATTGGAGCCTGGTCTTTCTCTAGTGTGGCGTGTGGCATGTGGCATGTGGCATGTGGCATGTGCAGCTTGTGTTGCAGCTACTGTTGCTGGCGTTGTTGCTCCCATTTTTGGGGTTAGGCGTAGGATTCGTAGACTCGGCTAATGTGTCTTGTAATTTGCATGGCCATTTGAGAAAAGTGAAAAGTCGCAACTCTTTCTATCTCTCTCTCTCTCTCTCTCTGTCTTTGTCTGTCTGTCTTTGTCTCCCTGTTTATCTGAGTGTGTGTGTGTGTCGCATGTACGCGCATATATTCGGCAGTTGTTTTTGCCAATGTCTATACCCGCTACCCATAGGATAGAAGAGTATTATGAGTTTGTGCCAACTGAAATTGTATGAAGCAGCCAGAAGGGGGCTTGGCAGACCCCACAAACTATACATATTCTCAATCAGCATCAACAACCAAGTTGATATAGCCATGTCTGTCTGTCTGTCTGTCCATTTGAACACCTAGATCTCAGAGACTTCGAAACAAATATTTAAGAAATCTCTTAATGTTAATTTTAGAAGTGTCCACGCGTCCTTCTGCCCTAGTAAATCGATAAGAACCGGATTTCAAGCGTAATTCTAATGCAGGACATTATTGGTAAACAGAATAACTACTTATTAAAGCAAACATGATTTCTGAAAAATTGGTTGGGATCGGATAATTAACATAGAAATTGTTTCGAAATAATTTTAAAGAGGTACTGATTTCCAAGCCGCTCCCTACGAAGTATGCAACACAAAACACATTGAAGTTCTATATTTAAGAAATCATTTTCGGCAGGGGTATATCACAGTCGAACATCCTCGACTGAAGCTTTCGTGCTTGTTCCTTCTCTTTTTGCGTAAATTATGCAGCGCATTTTTACCGTTAGCTTTACTGGATAAACAGTAGCACTTACAAGCGCCTTTTATGGGCGGAAGAGGCGGGCAGGAAAGGTGATGCAGCGGTAGGTGGAGGAGGGGGAAGGGACATATGCAACGCGTTGCAGCTGCCCAAAATTGTCGCTCGCTTTTTATTCAAAACAAGAGCCGCCAAAATGCTGACCCCACTTGCCCCTCCCTTCCGTCAATGCCCATGCCCCAGGTTGCCTGCTGCTGTTGCCTGTTGTTGTTGCTGTTGCTGCCTGCTACTAGGTTGCCTGCTGTAGGCTGGCAACCAAAACGGCAGCAAAAAACGGCTAGGAAAACGGCTGTTTATGGTTATGATTGCGTCCATGCGCATGCTAAATATGCCAGCGAATGGAAATGTGATCGTTCTTGTTGTTGTTGTTGTTGCTATTGCTGTTGCACGTGGGCGTATGAGCAGCTTGCAGCAAGTTGCTGCTGCTGCTGCCCGTTGCCAGTTGCTGCTGCTGCTTTCACACACAATTAGCGTGTGTTCGGCTCCATCTCCCTCACTCTCTCTCAGTCATAGTCTCTCTCCCTGTCCCACTCTCTCTCTCTCTCTCTTTCTCTGTCTCTCTCTCTGCCACTGTGTGTGGGTGATGCGAGAAATGCCTGGCCATAAATCATGCCCAGACTTTGCCTATTGTTGTTGCTGCGTTGACACAATCAACAGCAGCAGCAGCAGTTGCTGCTGTGTTAGTTGCTGCTGTTGCTGTTGCTGTTGCAGCAATTGATTTGGGAAGCTTTTGAGCTGCTGATTGCCAGCGTCGCGTTGCTCCTTTTTTTCTCTGGCCTCTTGTTGTTCGCATTTCTTTGACTAATGATACGAAACGTGGCAGCGACAGCAACAACAGCAACAGCAACAGCAACATGTTGCTGACACGCGCGCATCGTTAGCAGGCTGTTGCTGCTGCTGCTGCTGCTGCTGCTGCTGCTGCTGCTGCTCTTATTGCAGCAGTTGTCAACCAGGTGAGAAAGCAACCAGGTGCGCTCGCTCGCTCGCCTCGGTGCGTAGGTGTCAACTAAGCAACGTAAACAGTCGCCTATTGCGGAGCTTAGGTTTCATGTGACTGTTGCTGCTGCTGTTGCTGTTGCTGATGTTGTTGCTATCAGCAATGGAGCGCATGTTGCTGCTGATTGTGCAGCTGTTGCTACTGTTGCACTCGACATACTTAGCAATTGTTGCCGTTGCTGTTGCAGTTGCTTTTGTTATTGTTAATGATTTTTAGCAGCAATTGTTGCTGCTATTGCTGTTGTTGTTATAAGAGATTGAGAGATTGTTGTCAGAACTGCCAAGAATGTTACTGTTGCTGTTGTTCCTGTTGTTATTCTTCCTCAGAATGCAAGACGAGTGTTTCTCCCATTGCTCCTAATGATGTGTTGCCGTTGTGCAGCGTATTTTTTAGCTGCTGATGCAGCGTCTGTTGCTCTTGTTGCTGTTATGTATTTTATTTACATGTTGCTGAGGGTCAGTTGCCGTTTGCCGTTGCCGTTGCCGCTGCTGTTGCTGTTGCTGCTGTTGTTTTACAGCAATCCGACACCTGTTGGCGCTTCATATCAAAGCACTCGAGGCGCACGTCACCGTTGTAAGCTGCAGCAGCAGCATCATGTTGCCGGCGTGCGAGCTGGCAACAGGCCAGCAACAAGATCATAATTCACGCACAGCAATCGAGGCGGGGGCAATAAAAGGCGAGCATCGTCATAAACGCAACGATTGCCCGGCAGCAACACGCGCGATAAATCGATGCAGGGACAACAGGTGTGCAGTAACAACAGCAACAACATCGAGTCGAGTCGTTGCAGATCGGGCAAAGGAGCCAAAGGCCACTGGCAGGCATTAAGCAAGGCAAACAGCAGAAGAAAGAAGCCCGAAAGAGTGTGGCAAGAGGCAACAAGAGACAACAAGAGGCAACAAGGCAGATCGCCGTTTGTGGCGATTGCTGCTGCTGTTGCTTCTGTTGCTTGTGTTGCTGTTGCAGCTTCCGCATTCGCATTGCCCTTCGCACAACTTTTGTCAGAAGATGCTGCCCTGACGCGTCTGTAGGTCTCTGGGTAACAATGTCAAGCAGGCTAACTTGCAACGTGCTACGTGCAACCTGCAACATGCGGCAACCACAGCGCGCAATCGAGTTCAAGTGGATCAGTTGCTGCATAACCCTTGCATCAGCTGCACAAGTAGTTTGTTTAAGGCTCAAGCAGCACAGTTATCGATAGTCACAATTGTCATATTCGATAGTTGTTTATTTTGCTCAAAGAAAGTGAAATCGATCATGTTCCTGTTGAAATAAGACGGAAGAAAAGCTATAAGCAGTGAAACATATTTATCGATAGTTTCGATAGCTACACTCGATAGTTGTTCATTTTGTTGCAAGTTAGAAAGGGCTAAAACAGAAAAGGAATGATCAGCGTTGCCTGTACAGTTATCGATGATCGATTTGCTGCTGTCGATAACTTTCACTCACATAAAACGGCAAATGAGTCGTAATTCGTGGCTAAAATAACAGGGTATAAACTGGCATGCATAGCTGGGAAGGGGCGTGGCAAGCGTGACACGAGGGGGTTGGGGGGTGCGCGGTGCGATATCTGAAATAAGCGAAAAGGAAAATCAACAGCGTAGAAAATAGCGCAGTACGACAGCAAATGCGGAAGAAGCAGAGGAACTTGTGCGCGTGCAACCTTGAGATAATTTAATCGTTTCTGTTTGAGAGCAACCACACACACACACATTCACACACACTCATACACTGACACACTGCGAACGGCTGTCGATCGAGCGAGCCAAAAGCGAAATTGCCAACAAACAATTGAAAACATTTTACAACGCGAAAGGAAAACAAACCAAACGATGACAAAGTCGCAACGTCGACGTCGGCAGCGACGCATATGCTGTGTGGTTTGTATACGGTATATGTATATGTATATTGTAGTATGATATATCTATCAATTGATATCAGTTATAGCATCAGATACAGCTCAAGGAGCCGTAAGTGTGTGAAGAAAATGAAGAAAGACTAAGCAGCAAACTATCGATAGCTTGATAAATACAAAACTTGTTGCCAAATTGAATTTTAAGTAACTTTGCATTCTAGAATATTGATTGTAGAATACAGATTATGATTTTGGGAATACAGATTGTGACTAATAGAAGGTTGATGTTGTGAAAAAGTTCATAATAAACCTAAAAACGACTGACAGACACCTTTAAGAGTTGCTTTTGAGCAAGGAGTTGCTATTACAACAGACTTGTATATTGTTTAAAGATTATACACAAAATTATGATGAAATTCTTACATTAACTGATTAATGCTGTTCAGTATTTGTCGATATCAGATTAGAATTGAAAACTTGTGTAAAAGTTTCTTTTATTCGTTTATTTTATAGGATGTCTTTCTTTTCTAGCAGTCCTACTGAATAATTAATATCATTAAGATATTGTTACTATTGAGATGATAAGTCATGTTCGATTCCAAATCAAAACTGTAAATCAAAATCAAAATCATTTCTAATTGATCGCTTGGTAGAAAACAGCAACCTGGCTCATTGAAACCTTTGCAAACTCTTCACAAAAAAAAAAAAAAAAAAAAAAAAAAACAAAACAAAAAATACCAAAGAAAATACTCAAGTAAAATACACATATTTGATCTGCATTGACAGGCTGCACAGCAGGCACTGCGAGAGAGATTAGACAAATAGTAGCTGAAGCATCTGCAAACTGAAAGTCCCTCTGCCGCTCTCCCTCTCTTTCTCTTTCCCTATCTTCCTCTTTCTCTGTCTCTCTCTACTATCTTGCTCGCTTGTGCGGGTTCAATAATGCTTGAGGTGTTGTTGTTGCTTCTCTGCTGGCAAATACTTGTGCGAGCGCCCTCTTGTGTGTAGTGTGTACCTTAGTCGCATCATTAGATTCCGCTTCCAAAAATAAATAAGGCAGCAGCAGCAGCAGCAGCGGCAGAAGAAGCCTCAGAAGAATCGCAAGACAGCAGAAAGAAAGCATTTCTTTATCGATGCGCGTTGTTGTTGCCAAGCCACTCGAACTGAACTTTGCACAAGGCAGACAGGCGCAGCGAGGTCTCAATGTGGCTGCTGCTGCTGCTGCTGTTACTGTTGCTGCTGCTCTCATCTCATCGTCAGCAAACACTGATAAATTATTTGACAGATTATATTTGCGTTGAACTTTGGCAACAGTCGGCGGCGGCTGCATTAATAAAAATAAGAACACACGACCCAAGTGTGTAGAGCACATAGAAGTAAATGAACGTATTGTCGCAGTAATCGACGCAGCGCATACCCTGTGAGTGGCAAACAAAGTCTATTCTATGCTAGGGAAAGATGCTCATAACGCAGTTAGCAGCATAAGGTTATTGTAAATTATCTGATAGGTGTTTATAGTAAATAAGAAAATGTAATATTGCTTTTTCTTTAATTTCTTGGTATATCTAAAGCAAATTGAAATTCATCTTAAGAACTTAGGGTTTCACTCATTGTTCACTTTACTTTCCTTACAACAATGTCATTTTCTCTACATTTCATTTTAAATAAGTATGTATCTCTCTATAGCACCTAAAGAAGATTGTCAACTCGTTTTAAGACTTCGATATTATTGATTTTCTACAATAATTTGATTGTATTTGTATTATTTTTACATTTTTTATGTCGACATTGAAGTTTCAATTTTACTATTCTCTACTATTACGATCTGTTTGGATTTGAAATAAGTGTTTTCTATATACATAAAGTAGTATTAGGAGTTGAATTAATGTATTTGATTATCAAAATTGGAGTTTCTTACTTATAGCAAAAAGAACCTAAAGAAGATTTCCACTTAATTTATTTTTTAATATTTAAAAAGAAAACCAAAGTAAAATATTAAAATTGCAATTCTATAGAGAATATGATATACTAAACAATGTACTACTTTTTTATATATACTACCAAGAAGTAGCCTTGTTTTATTTTGAGATATCTAACTGAATATATTTACGATAATATCCATCCAGAGGGTATGGTTTGAGCAACTGTTGCAGCTGTAGAGAAAGCATACATAGAACTGACTCAAAAGGGGGCAGTTTGGGAAGCTACGCAGCTGGTGCAGCCAGTGTTGGCTCTTCTAGCACAGCTGCCAAGCACTTCCTCCCCCTTCACCGACGTCCACCTCCCCCCTCCCCCCATTCCCCTTGCCAAGCCCCTTTGCCAGTTCGTTTGCTAACAAATGAGCGTCATGTCTTTGCCGTCGCAAAACAAATCTGAGCAATTTTTTATGATAAATAACACCGGCAAGCAGCAGAGAGTGAGCTAGAGAAAGAGAGGCATGCAGAAAGGGAGTGAGAGAGAGGAGAAGAGACTAGGAAGAGGGGGAGTAAGCGAGAGAGATAGACATGAATATGCACTATAAGCAACTAAAGCGAACTGCAATATTTAGTGCGGGCCCCCGAGCAACTAACGGGCTGCACGGGGAGAGTTGCAGATCGTCGGGGGAGTGCGAGAGGAAAGTGCTCCAAGGGGAGAGGGGACAGAGGGAGGGGAAACTCGGCGACTGGCGGCTTGTGCAAACAAACAAATCGCTGCAGATTTATTTTAGTGCAATGCGCAGTGCAAAATTGCTCAGGCATGCGTGGGCAGTCAGTGCGAGAAAGACAGAGACAGAGCAGCAGCAGAGGGAGTGAGAGAGGGGCACAAAGTGGGGGCAAGGGGCAAGGTAGCGACAGCTGCGCCGACGCAACGTGGCTGCGATG
Organism: Zaprionus lachaisei; assembly: GCA_018901815.1. NCBI lineage: Eukaryota > Metazoa > Arthropoda > Insecta > Diptera > Drosophilidae > Zaprionus > Zaprionus lachaisei. The sequence continues at coordinate 9,319,504 of JAEIFI010000733.1, read as the reverse complement.
GAATCGATGCGCTATTGAAAAATGCGCGCTTTCAACGCGGTAATTAAAAGATGAATCGTTCGGCATGTGCAAATCTAATAAGTTCAGCTGCAAGCTGGGCAGATTAGCAGCGGCGCAGCTGGCGTCGCTGCTGGCGTCGGCGTCGTGTAGCTCTTGCAACAAATGACGCGTCATTAAGAGCGATAACGCCCCATTTTGTGGCAGATATGAGGTTGCCACAAGTTGCCACGTTTCAGCCAGTTTCCAGCTAGTTTAAAGCCAAGTAGCCAGCCAGGCCTGGCCATGGCTATGGCTATGATTGATGCCTGCTTTTATGGCTAACGGAATGTGGAATGCCACAGTCGTGGCAGCAACAACAACAGCAACAACTTTGCAGCTGAAGTGAAAGTTTGTGCCCCCTGCCAGATCGCCAGAACGCCAGAACGGAAGGAACCTAACGGCAAAGCAAGAAACCTTCTCATCTGAGCTAAGCAACATCTGTTGCAGCTGCCACACGTGCCACACGCACAGTACTTTCACCATCAAAAGGGGTTGCCAACATTCATTTAGCTGATAGAAATCTTCCCCTGCACACACAGCACACGAAATTGGGTCAGTCAAACAGCTGACACTCCTCTTGGTAGTTGGTAGTTTGGGTCCCGCATAGGGTCTGCAATAACGGTATGTGGTACCCTCTGCAACTGGACGGTACCTTCTCATGCTGTCTGTCAATCTCTTTCCCCCTCTCTGACTACTCAAATTTTGACAGTCTGTGACTGGTTCAATTAAAGTTCACAATATTCCTTGTGCTGGAGGACCTGCTTCGCTGGTAGCTATTCCCTTAGGACCTTGTGCTGTAGGACCTGCTTCACTGTACCCTAATTCCCATAGGACCTTGTTCACTCTTTCGATTACAAAAGATTGCAGAACATTTTAAATAGATTGGAAATAAGTCAAACTGCATTAAGGAACTTCTACAGCAAGTTTGCCCTGAGATCTCTAGAGAAATTCAAGAGAATGAGACAGCTAGGAAGAGCAAGAGGAAGAGGAACAGGAAGAGGGAGAGCAGGAGAGGGCATGATGCGCTTGCATGAGCTCACAATAGAAAATCACCTGCAGTTCATTAAAAAGAGATGGCACTACCGTGAGCAGTGAAAGAGATGCAATTATCGCGCTTGCTGCGCAGCTTGTCGATTTACCCGATAATTAGCTCACGACCGGCCTCGGTCATTAAGCAATGGGGGGCGTCTGGTGGGCGTGGCTTGCCCGAGGGGTGCAGGGGGCTACGCGCAATACCCTTTAATCGTATGCGATGCGCACTTACCTGAAAATAGAATGAGACGAGAAAGAACAACAATTAGAAAGAGATAATAAAGAGGTGCAGAAGAATAGCAGAGGCACACACACTCTGACAGCACACACACAAACACACGCACATACAGACAGGCAGACAGGCAAACAGTGGAAGCAGAGGGACAATAAGAAGAGGCTTATTAATAAACAATCGATCAGACAACAACAAAGTGAATGCCGCCTGCTATTGTGTGTGTGTGTGTGCAAGTGTGTGTGTGCGTGTGTATGTGTGCATAGAATGGAGATTGGAATTGAACAGAGAATGGATTGCATTGGATTGGATCGGCCCCATTACATAAGTGCGAACTGCAATTAAGCCGCAATTCAATGCGCCCCAATGTGAGACCAGTTGCAGCCCTTCTCCCTTGCGCCTGCCCCGGCCCCTGTCACTGCCGCGTTGCCACTCTTGCTGTGGTTTCAGAGTCAAGTGCACACTTCGGTCAAGCTGCAAGTTGCAACTACAACTGCAACTGACAACACAAAGGCAACACAACAAAATTGATTCAAGTCATTCATCAAAATTTGTGGCAAGTTCAAATGCAGCTGCCGCAAGAAGAGGCAGGCAGCCGGCCGCGCTGTGGCAAGGAAATCAATTCTAGCCTAATGAAATAATGCACTCAATCTCCCATGGCCAGCGACATCCACTGAATGTGAATGTGTATGTGAATGCGAATGGGGCTGGCAATAAAAGGCTGAGCCACGCTGCGTATACGCAATAAAGTTGAGTTCATTAAGCAAACAGAACAAAACAATTGCCCCTTGTGGGGAGGCTTAATTACCCCCAAGTTGTGTGGCGCTACAGCGAAATTGCCGCAATCAAAGTGGAACATTTCAAAACACACACAAATATTGCGCTCTATAAAGAAGGAAAATTCAATTTGCCATCAAACTTTGTTCACATTTTACAAGGTTCTCATTTGCATGCTGGAATTATATTTGGTTTTAATTTTTTGATAACATTTGATACTGGTTTAAGCTCTAAGGCTTTTCTCTTATGGGTTTCACATGTATGATTCTTACTTCTTCATCTTCTACTTCTTTGTGCATAAACCAGAAGGAACAGCAAACTTCTGCATGCCAAAAGTTGTATACCCTTGCAGGTTCTTATCCCCTGCGATCGTTCCTATACTAGTTGTATTTAATGGTTCAGAACTGAATGGAATTGTGCATATTTAATGTCATGTCTCAATTTGATTGGCACTGATAAGTAAAGTTATTTCAAAAATCCAAATGTTATGGTAGGCCGATTTTGATGAAATTTTATATACGTATAATATATATATATATACAAGGTTTGCTATAGTAAATTTGGTAGCAATATTTTGACATATAATAAAAATTAGCCGATAGTTTGTATGGCAGCTATAGGATATATTGGTCGGGTCTGGCTCGTTCCGACATATTTACAGCGTGCAGTAATAAAAAGCATGTGTGTCAAGTTTCATCAAGATTGCTTTGAAACTCCTCCTCTGTTAATCCCGATTCAGAATATATATACTTTAAAAAGAGAGAGATGTCACCTAAGGTGTGTTGCAAACTTCTGGCCAAAATTAATATACTCTCTGCCTATGTAATATTGTATATTCATATTTTACAAATATGTCCTTCATATCACATAAATAGGTCGTTCAGCATGCACATAACATATTTTTAAAAAATATATTTAAGATATATTCAATATTTAATAACTTTTTCCCTCTTTCTACAGCTCTTTAAAATATTTCGTCTTCATATTATTAAATATTTCTTTAATCTCTTTAACCATCTTCTTTTTTCCAATAGATCTCAAATAAATTTCGAATTTTAATGCCCACAAAATCATTATTAAATATTTAATAACTTTTCTGCTTGATTGTTTATTTCTTATATTAATATTGAGTCTCTTTATGAGTCTGACTCTTTTGACAGTTTATTGAGGGAAGCTTATTAAAAGCAAAATGTTGAATAAATCGACAAAAATACACTGTCAAAATGAAATGTTAAAAGCGACAACTTTCAAACAGAGGGGGACAAAGAGAGAGGGCGAGAGAGAAGGCGAGAAAGGCCGCATTGAGGCGTGGCCAGAGTTGGCTGCTTTAGCCACCACTGCAACTGCAACTGCAACTACAACCACCACTAATGTGCAACAACAGCAACAGCAACAGCAACAACAACAACAACAGCAACAACATGAGCAGCAACAACAACAACAACAACAGCTGCGTATGGCTGCCTCGGCTTGGTTTGGTTTGGTTGGGTTCGGGCTGAAAAACAAGGCAGATATGATCCAATTCAATTTAAGCGCGTGTCGCATGCAAACGACAAAAACAGCAAATGGCAATTGTTGCTGTTGTTGCTGTTGCTGCTGTTGTTGTTGCAGTTGTTGCAGTTGTTGTTGTACAAATGCAATTACAACTAAATACACCGACACGAAGAGTTGACGCCGCCGCCAACGACGATGACGACGTCGTCGCACTTTTTTACTCCGCCCACTTTTCCCACACCCATTTTTGCAATGACGGCGCCGTCACGACAACAACAGCAACAGCAACAGCAACAGCAACATCGACAACGACAACGAATCGAAAAGAGAGAGGACTGCAGCAACAACAACTGCTTAGAATAATATTAATAATAATAATAGTAGGCGAAATGCAAGTGGCCACGGCGCTGAATGCGTTGCTAATGTTGCAGGCTTAATTAAATTGCGCATTAATTAATTAAGCTTAGGTAATTAATTAAGTAATTGCCTGAGTGCTAAGCACGCTAGCAATGCAGACAGCAAAGGGGCGAAAGGGGAACAACAAGCAAAGGGAATAAAGGAAAAGACAAACTTACTTCAGCAGAGCATTTAGCTTTGTCATTGCAGCCAGTGAAACGTTACAGAAGGAGAATGAAGCAAGGAGTTGTAATGTAAAATCAAATGAATCAAATGAGAGAAGGAATTCAAAGCGAGAAGGAATCAATTGAGAGTAGCACTCAAATGAGAGAAGACATGCATGTCACTGTCACTGCTGCTAAAGAAATGAGTAGCCAGTAAAACGTTACAGAATACGGCGCAAAGGAGATTGAAGCAAAGAGTTAAAGACCTCAAATGAGAGAAGAACTTTAATGAAAGAAGGAATCAAATGAGAGAAGCGTTACAGAAAACTGGAAAGTGTAACAGATCTGAAAAACTTAAGAAAGGTAAGCATAATAATGCGCAGTTTTCTTATATTGTATATTTCTGTCTCCCTTTTTTTTTTTTTTTCTTCCTTCTCTGTATTTCTTTCTCTTTCTTCTACATATAACTATCACTCAATGTCTCTCTATCTATATTAATCTCTTTCTCTCTCTTTATTTCTCCCTCCCTGTCTCTCGAGCTTTGTCTGTCTGCTATTTTCTCTCTCCCTCTCTCTCTCTCTCTCTCTCTCTCTCTGACTCTTTCCTATTCTCCCTTTCTCTCTGTCTTCCTCTTATAGTCTATTTTCCATTCTTTCTCCAACTTTTTGTTTCCTTCTCTGTTTCCTTAATCTAACTCCCTGTCTTATTGTCTCTCACTCTCTTCTTCTATCTTTATTTGTTACTCCTCTCTCACTTCCTCTCTTTCTCTCTCTCTCTCTCTCTCTCTCCCCCTCTCTATTCCTGTCTGCTTCTTATTCTTTTCTACACCGCATCTGTTGGTCGATCACATCTTAAGTTCACTTCGATTCCTCTGTTCACCTATCTCTCTCTCTCTCTCTCTCACTCGTAAGCCGCTTTGAACTTATTTTTCGTCTCGACACGAATCGTGCCTTTCTCTTCCCTCTCCCCCCTGCCACTCCACCTCTTCCCTTAATCTACGCCCTGCGGCGCTTTTCCTATAATTGTCTCAAATTTATGACGCGATCCACGAGGGATCACAGCAGGAAAAAGAAGGCAGGATGAGAAGGGAGAGTAGGAAGGGGGTGGGCTGGAGGATTGAGAGGGAAAGAGGACAGTGTGCAACTGTCGCTGACTTTCGTGGGTTGTTGGGCGGGTAACCAAAGAGAAAAGTGGCCAACAACAGCAACAGCAACAACAACTGACGCCATTCACACCTGAGCATCGTCGCTAGTTGTAATTTGTGCTCCGCTGTTGCTGTTGCTGTTGCTGTCGTCGTTGCTGTTGCAGTTCCTGTTGTTGCAGTTGTTGTTGTTGTTGCCTTACTCATTTTGGTTTTTCATTTTTGTTTCTCTAGTTGTTGTTGTTTTTTTCGCATTTTGTTTTGTCTATTCTCATTCGCATCTGTTGTCGTTGCCTGCCTGTCAACGCTGACGTTGATGAAAAGCGTTGCGGCAACTCGTGGGAAAATCTCCTCCTCTCTCCCTCTTCCTCTCTCCCTCCTCTCTCTCTCCCGCTCTCTTCTCCTCTATTTCTTCTTCTTCCTCTCGCTCTTCCTCTGCTCACTGTCTGCTCTGCCCCGCCCCCTTACTGCGCTTGCTTTGCGCGTTGTTTGCCACGTTTGCGGTTGGGTGTGATGTTGTTGTTGTTGTTGCTATTCTTGTTGCTGTTGTTTTTTGGCCTTTGCTTTGTTTTTTCTGTATCGTTTTTGGTGTGGGCTGATGAAAAAGTTTCGCCGCAATTCGTTGTGCTGCATTAAGCAAAGCAGAGTGCAGCAGCAGCAGCCACAACAACTGCCTCGAAATTTGCCATGCGAAATCAACGAAATCAGCGCATTTGCAGTTGTTGTTGTTGTTGTTGTTGTTGTTGTTGTTGTGGTTGCTGTTGTCGCACCTGGCTTGGCTCTGATGGCTGCACAGATCGCTCCCTCTCCCTTTCTCCCTCTCACCCTGCCCCACTCTGCCTCCTTCTCTGCGCTGCTTATCGCCAACACACGCAACGACAGTCGCTTTTTTCTTACACCTGCCCGTATCACCTTAGCACCACCTCCCACTACCTCTCTCTTTCTCTATCTCTCTTTGTCTTTCTCTTCCCCGCTATGCCGTCATCGCTTATCAGACGCGGTGGCGTTAACGCTGACGTCGCTGCCGGCGTTTATCGCCGTCGCTGTCGTCGCTGGCTGCATGTGCATTTTGTGTTGTTGTTGTTGCTTCTGCCTCTGCCATGTCTCTGTTTCTATTTCTATTCTCGATTCTATATTCATTTGCAATTTTTTTATGTTTTCTTTGTCTTCTTTGGCTTTTTTACCAATTTCGTTTCTAATTGAATTTCAGAGCTTGCCATTTCTTTCACTCTCCCTCCCCTCTCCCCTCTCTCTATCTCTCTCCGACTGATAATGACGAAGCTGATAAACAACAACAACTACAATAACAGCTGCAGCAACAACGACAGCAAGTCTGCTTCGCAAATTGGTAATGAAGTTTTTGTTGCTGAGGATATCGTAAATTTGCGAATGACAGTGGCAGGGGGAGGAGGAGAGAGGGACGCATTAGGTGTAGTAGGTATCAAGTATAGAGATAATCATTTTGTGCAAAGATATATCAGCAAGTTTCTTCTACTGCAGTCGGAGCAAAAACTTGTTGTGCTCTCTGTCTTTAGAAATAAAGTATTTGTTATATATTATATATAATTTATATTTATTTTATAACGTTTATATTATATTATATTCAATTATTCAATTATTACTAAAACATTCTCAAACTCAAGAATACAATATTTTTACTAGAATTAAATTGATTTATGGAGTTTTAATAATTCAATCAATTTACATCAATTAATTTTAATTTAATTTTAAATGTAGTTTTTTATATTGTTTTTACTATGTTGGATACTACAATTATTATATTTGTATTCATTTAATTTATTTTTTTTGTTTTTTGTTTTGTTCCACTTTAATGTTTCTTTCTATTTTATTTGTTTTATTTTTATTCAGGTATTTTTAATTTTTCGTATTTTATTTCTTTTTTTTTCTTATATTTTTACTCGTTTAGTTTATTTTTTGTTATTTTACGTTCATTAAAGTATTTTTTCAGTTTACTTAATTTATTTATCTATATTATATTTGAGTTTATTTTGAATTTTAATTAATTTTTTTATGTTTTCTATATGGAAATAAACTTTCAGTTCCCCCAAACCCAATTATGTCTTTCCGTCCATCTGTCTGCCCATTCTAAATATTATAACAATCTGTCTTGCAGTGCTGCAATTATTCACAAATTCACAAATTTGGCAAGCGAAACATTCACAATGAATAGAACTAGTGAATGAACTGGGCATGTTATACAGATATGAATATGGTATACATAATGGCATACACATATACAATATCTACATTACAGAGAGTGCAGTGTATATAGCAAGACATGAATTCAATTCGATATTCATACAAATAAATATATATTATATATGTATATTCATGTTCAAGTTGCAAGTGCAGCTTTAATACATATGTCAATTTGCAATTCTTCTCTAGATTCATTATCCTGCCAATGGCATAATTTCTCTGTCTCTTGGTGCGTATACGTAATTTCAGGCCGCATCACGCATACGCAGCCGTGACACGACTCAACTCACCCTGTTTGCTTATGCAGCAGGCAGCAGCAGCGACTGAAGACACACGTTCGCCGGACACACACACACACACACACACGCACACTCCTTCACACACACAGACACACACACACCGTTGATTGTTGTAAGAATATTACAAAATTGTTCACTTGTTTTAAGATTCGTTATAGCGCGCTATCTCGCTCGCACTCGCACGTGCGCCCGCGACTTTTCTCTCTCTTCTCTCTCTCTCAATTTGTTATAGGCAAAACGTGGCGTTCATTTCTTGTGCGCTGTGCGAACGAAGAAGAAGAAGAAGCAGTAGTAGAAAACACTCGAAAAAAATATGCACAAAATAATTAAAGCGACAACAACAATAACAACAATTACAAAGCGCGCTAACGATGAACGGTTAAAACGGCACGGACTGCGCGTCCCAAGGAATTTGCGCCTATGAACACGTAGACGCTGTGCAACGCTGTCGACGGCGACGTTGACGCCGACGCAGCAAGCTTAGAACGCGACACAGACCCGAAGATGACTTCGACTCCTCCAGCAACAACAACAACAACAATAGCAACAACAACAACGTGCCAATGCGGACAGAGAGACAGACAGAAGACAGGAGAGAGACGCAGAGAGAGCTGGAGAAAAGGCAGGCAGTTGCCAGTTGCCAGTTGCAGCTGTTGCAGAGGTTGCAGTTGTTGTTGTTGCTTGTTGTTGGTCTGTTGTTTGTTTTGCTGATTGGGTGGGTGCGTGTGCCCACTGTGCCCCCACTGTACTTAGAATGCAACGTCAGCGACGGCGACGACGCACACAAATAACTAACAGCGACTGTAGTAAAATGACAACTGAAACCGCAGGCGAAATGAAAACGAGTAACGACGACGACGGCGACTGCTGAGAGCGACTCGCACTGCGACGCCGACGACGACAGTGACTGCGACAGCGACAGCGACAGCGACTGCAGCTGCAGCAACAGCAACGATTCTAATGTGTTGCTGTTGCTGTTGTTGTTGTTGTTGTTGTTGATTTAGCGCGTTCTGTTTTTGTTTTTGTTTTCTTTCGCATTTTATTTTGCAAGCTTTTCACTTTTTGACGGCGACAATTGCACGCTCGCTGGCATTAGATGTGGAGCAGCAGCGAGAGAGCGTGGCAGAGAGAGACAGAGAGTGGGAGAGAGGGAGAGAGAGGGAGAGCGGGAGAGAGAGTCTCTGTGTGCGGAAGTGCAGCGCGGGTGACGCAGCGCAACGCTGTGCAAGGCCAAACGCGTGCGAAAGAGCGCGAGGCGCGTGTGCGTCTGTAAAAATGTGTGTCTCAGATTGGGTGTGTGTGTGTGTGTGTGTGAGTGTGGCTGACAAGTGTAACTGATCGCGTTAGAGAGAGCGACAACGCAGCGTATGTGCGCATAATCACACTCTCTACCTCCCTCCCTCCCTCTCCCTCTCGCTCCCTCTTGCAATCGCATATTGCACGCGCGTGCCCTTGAAAACTTGACCCAAACGCGGCTGTACGAGAGCAGCAGCTGCCAAAGCTGACGTTGCTGTCTTCTAACACCCACAACACACACACATACACACACACCAACACACACACACACCAGAACACACACCAACGTGATGTTTGCTAGCAAACAAAAGAAAGTGCACAAATTGTTAAAATTCTCGCAAAATCAAAACAAGTTTCCGTGCAAATGCGAAGGGAAAACAAAAGAAAACAAAAACACATTTTTGGGGGAAAATCGCAAAAAGCCACGAAAAATTCGCACAAATACGTGAGCCAAGAAACCCACAGTAAGTCTAAGTGTGTGTGTGTGTGTGTGTGTGTGTGTGTGTGTGTGTGTGTGGTCCAACAGTTTTCATTGCCAAACACAATTTGTATACAAATGCGGTTCGATTTTGTCTTCTTGCTTGGTCCACTAAATACCCTGTAGGATATACGATAGTCGTGCAGTTCAATCAGTTCAATTAAATTCTAGAAGGTTAACTTTGTGCCAATTGTCTGTACGTCTGTATATACACCTAGATCTCAGAAACTATAATAGCCAGAGCTATCAAATTTGTTGTCAATATGTGTTATTATTCCATGCGTAATTTGAATGCAGGGCAGTTCAGTTTTTGGTAAACACAATAACTATCAACGCACAAATGCTATCTGAAAATTTGGCTGCGATCGGGTAATTAATATAGAATTTATTTAGAAATAATTTTAAAAGGTGCTGATATCCAAACCGCTCCCTAAAGTATGCAACAAAAAATGGTTAAATAGTCAGGTGGGTAGCGGGTACATCACAGTCAAGTACACTCAACTGTAGCTGTTGTGCTAAGTTCTTAAAATTTTGTATTTAATTAGTTTATAGTCGGACTAAGGTCAGTCGACTGTTTAAAAGTAAAGAAAAAAACAATTAATAGTTATAATTAATAATTTTAAGTTAAAAGTAAAATCTTTACTGTGAGAAAAGAAAGAAAAAAGAAATTAATTGAATTGAGTTGACATTGAGTAGACATTGGGATAAAAAAAATGAAAGAGCCGATCCAACATTTGTTGCAGAGGATTGGGGAAAACCCAGAAAAACCCAATCAGATCAGGAGAGTTAGTGTTAGTAAGCAAAGCCTAATCAAAATAGCGATTAGAATGTTCAAACATGCAGTTAGTTAAAAAGTACTACTGTTACTAGAAAGAAGATAAGTATTTAACTAGTTACTAGAAAGGTGGGTAAGGATTTGTACTTTTAAGCAAGATGCAGAATTATTGTTGTTGTTAGCGATAATGTAATATAGTTTATTATAGTCCGAACATAATACCCTGAAAGGCTCATGCAGGGCATAATTCGAGCTACAATTGGAAAGTTTTAGAGGAAGATAATTACGGGTGATTCTACCAGGGACAGAGAAGTGTAGTCGACTAAGGTTAGAAATAAATACAACACCAAGCATAGTTTTACGATTGGCTAGGGAAGGCAGATTTAGTAACAAAAGTCTACTAGGATAGGAAGGAAGTTTCTTGATTATTCCACTTTTTTCTTATCTTGTTAATTTTAATAAGATTTATGTTTACACAATTGCAATTTGAATGAAAATAGTGTGCTACAGGGTATCTGCTAGCCTAGCTCAGAGTGCCACAAGAAAAGTTTAGCTATTTTTTGTTTAGTTGCGCAAAAAAACTAAGAAAAAAATAAACAAAAAAAAACCAAAAAAATGCGCAGCCAGCCCAAAATCAAAGAAGCAACGCTGCATGACAATAGGCGAATGAAGACTGAGATGAAGAGGCCCCGATAGAGCAAAGACAAGTGCAGTGGGAAAGAGAGAGGGAGAAAAAGCAATAAGAAATGGGAGATGGAGAGAGAGAGAGAGAGAGAAATGGAGAGGAAGAGAGACTGGCACGAGCCAGAAGGAGAGGGAGATGCTGCAAGTGTCAGTTCGTACACACAAATACAGGGTACACACACACATAGACTATAAACTATATACTATACTGGGTATGTTTATAGACAATTATCTAAATATTCACACATACGGAGACACACACACACACACACACACACACTCATACTCTCTGACGTGTGAGGGAAGTGCGCAAATGATATGAAACTGAAGAATTTCAATGTTGAAAACCGAAAGGAAAATTTACTTAATTAACTGCATTTCGATTTAGATGAGACTAGAGAGAGAGAGAAAGAGAGAGAGAGAGAGAGAGGGGAAAAGGGAAAGATAAATTGATAGAGATAGAGACAGAGAGAGAGAGAGAGAGAGAGAGGCTAGCTAGTTGCCCTACGTATGGCACATCCCGTCAATTGGTTCTGCTTACAATTGCTTTCAAGTGTAAAGGAAAATATATTTAACATGCAAATACTTTACTTTATTCTGACTTATGATATCTGTCTAACTATTTTATTATATTATATATATTATATATGTATGTATATTATATTATATTATATTCGTCTTCTTCGTTTTTTATCTTTTTCTTTCTTATTAAAGTTTCCATTCCCTTTCTCTTCTCATTTATTTCTATTTTGCATCTTTCTATCAGTCTAAAATATCTCTCTCTCTTTCTTTCTCTCTTGTAATCACTCTCTCTCTCTCTCTCTCTCTCTCTCTCTCTCGTTCTCTTTGTCATTCCTTCACTTTGTTGTTTTTGTGTTATTCACACGATCTCTCCCTTTCTCTTCCGGTTCTCTTCAAATTCTAACTCATTTGATTTTAATCCTTTTTCCTTGCTGTATTCCAAACTTTTCTGTTTCCTCTTTCTGTATTCTCTCTCGCATTAATTAATTATTTCTCTTTTTTTCATTATCACTTTTTATAGTTTTAATTCGCTTTATTTCGCTATATTTCTCTCTTTTTCTCACTTCGTCCATTCCATACTGGGTATTCCTTTGCCACCCATTCCCTTTTTTCTTTCTCTAGTTCTAGTTTTCTCTTTCTTCTGACTTATATATTCGCATATTTATCTTTTTATTTCACTCTTCTCTCTCATCTCTTTTTCTCCCTTTTTCCTCTTCTTCTTTCCCTCTTTCAATTACTTTTTGATTATTTCTCCTACACATTTCGCCCTATTTTACTTATCTGCACTGTCAATATGCTCTTTACTTTCCTTTGCAGGGTGCAGCATGAATATTTCTATGCGACGATCGCGAAAGTGCAATGAAAAAAGGCTTTCGTGGGGGAGGGCAAAAGTTCATATGCCTCAGATCTGATACACACACACACACATACACTTGCTGTACATCATTTAATGTGCGCACGCTGCCAAAGTCGTGGCGGCAATTGCAAAATACTCAAGGTCGCGCGGCGAATGCACCTAGCCCAATAAAAGCAACAACAACTGCAACAGGCACAGCAACAACAATTGCTAAAACAGCAGCAACAACAACTGCAACAACAATATGCACTACGCCCGCATACGCAGAATGTTTGAATGTTCTACAAATTGCAAACTAGTGTAGCAAAGCAACAACAACAACAACAACAACAACAAGAAAGAGTGCAACAACAACAAGAATAACAAAGCAAGCAAAAACAATTTGCGCTCGTAAATTGCAAAAGCGCCGCAGTCGCGCTGCCTCGGCAACAGTCTCCGTCTCTGTCTACGCCGTCTCCATCTCCGTCTCTGTCGCCGTCTGCGTCGACAGCAAATGAATTTCACTGTCAAGGTCGAGGAGCGTCGTTCGTTCTGATGCGCAACGCAATGCGATCGCTGTGCAGAGCAGAGCAGTGCAGTGTGTGCTGGGCAGAGGCAGCGGCAGAGGCAGAGAGAATGATAGAGAGAGGGAGAGAGAGAAAGAGTGCGAGCGCAAGCGCGTTCTCGGCATTGACGGAAACGACGCGCTGCTTATGTAAGCGCCGCATACGGGAACTGAGCAGCGCTGAGCTGGCATCGACGCGGCTGCACACAAATACGCACGCTGCCTCTGCCTCCCTCTCTCTTTCTCTCACGCAGTGACTGACTTCCTACAGTTGTTCGTATCGTTTGGCGTCTGTTTTTTGTTGTTGTTGTTGTGTCAGCGTCGCAGTTGTTGCTGTTTGTGTTGTTGTTGTTGCTGTTGTTGCTGCAGTGTGTGTGTTTTTTGCGCTATCCGCATGTTTTTCTATCGCCGCAATTGTTTTTCTCAAGTTTTCAGCTCTTGTGCAATTTGTGTACCCCCCTTCGGCACGCCCCCTCTAACCCTGAGCTACGCCGCCCACGCAGCGTATGCGTAATAATTCACAAAATTGCAACGTGCGGTAAACAAAAACATTCATAAATCACAAGTTGAGAGAGCAAAGCGGTCGAGACTTGCGGTCGCCACGCCCTGCAGAGCAGCCTGCCTCCCACAGACACTCCCTCTTCCCCTCTCTTTATCTCTTTCCCTCTCTCTCCACCTCTTTCTGCCTCTCTCTCTCTCTCTATCGAAATGAAGACATAATTTGACATAAGCGATGTTAAAGTTCAACGCGTTGTCGGCCCACAAAAGAGAACATCAAAGCGGGACCTGCTAGCCCCCTCTCTTTCACTCCCTCTCTCCGTCAGCCCCTCTCTCTCTCTCACACTCATTATGATCGTCATCATCAGCTGATGATGCTAGGCAATGATTGACTCGACTCGGCGTCGGCAGCGATAATGTCAAAGGCAGCGGAGCGAAGCAGGCGCAAGCCGAACGTGCGCTCCCCCTTACCATACCGCCCACCCCCCACTTCGGCACACCTCGGCTGCACAGCTCGGCTCTCGGCTGCACAGCTCGGTCGCTTAATCATGCTCAAGAAAAAAGCGCAGCGCAGCCGTCGTCGTTGAATGCAGTGCGCCTGTCAAAGCTGCGATTAATCTCACTCAGAGAGCCGAGCTGAGTGCAGAGCAGAGAGCGAGTGCATTCGCTGTCGCAGCGCAGTCGCAGCCTCCAGGCACAGTGGGCCGAGTGCGTGCTATTTACGTAGAGTAATTTAATAATATTAATAAAATACCTAATAAATTTGTTAAAAATAAGAGAAAGATTTATAAGCAATTAAATAAATATTAATAAATAAAGTAAGAATATATAAAATTATATGAAATTAATAAAATAATACATTTAATCAATAAATTCCAGATTTATTTTAATAAATTCCTGATTAAATATAGCAAAATATTATTTATATATTAGCGGTTATCTTTATTGTTAATTAATTATAAATAACATATTAATATATTAAATTAAATAAAATAAATGATAAAATAAAAAATAAATCATTGATTATATATAAAAATAATAATTACGTATCTACTGTTATCTTTAAACTGGTAATTAATTATAAATATAATATAAATATATATGACACAATGATATAAATGATAAATTAAATAAGTTAATCACTGTAATTTTTATATTGTAAATTAATTTTAAATAAACTTTGAATACATCATATAAAATTCAATAGAGATAAATTAAATAAAAAGAATCCCTGATTATATGTACATATATACAAAATATTCATTGTATACTTACTGTAATCTTAATATTGTTAATTAACACCTTTTGTTCATACAACACTTAATTCTTAAATATATTTTTATTAGAATTAAAATTTAAAATATTAAAATATTATGGATATAATTGCGCTACTCTTGCCACACTGTGGCGACTGCATTCATAATTGAGATATGAACTTGGTAATATTTCATAAAAAGCCTGGCTATCTGCACAGCCAAGAGACGACAAGGAAAAATACAGAGAGAGAGAGGGAAAAAGAGAGAGGGAGAGAGAAGGGAATAGAGAATAGTTCTGGCCTGGACTGGTCGGCCGACCTAGGCCGATCGGGGCTTGTTCGTCTAGAAATAACTTAATTGTCACTCAATTACTCAGTTTTCAGCTAAAAGCATTCATTGCTCTGGCTTAACGTCAGCCTGCACGCCCACAGAGCGAGCAGGGGACAGTGAAAATGAGAGGGTGAGAGGAAGAGAGAGGAGTAGAGTGAGAACTGGACGCTCGTTACATGCTGCGCGTCGCGGCCGAGGCGTGAATAATAGGCGAGAGGCCGAGAGTTGCGGCCTGAATGAAAATTGATGAGTTGCGACAGTTTTTGGCCAAAGGGCAAAAGCGGCTAAAAGAAGCCACAACAACAGCTAAGAAATAAAAAAAGACCTTATACATATAGTATAAGGTGGGACTATAGTGCCCAGTTGGCTCTATATATAAGGCTGGGCAAGAAAAACCATAAGGAGAATGGCGAAAAATACGTTTGTCATGGCTTTCAGTTTGCTCCTCGGGCTGCATTTGGGGATTGCCAACTCAATGCAACCATCAATCAAATTTACTTGTTTACCCCACTCGTCTCCCAGTGTGTGTGTGTGTGAGTCTCGTGGGTGCCATAGTTGTTGTGAGAGGTCGCCTCATAAGTTCAAAAAGCATTCGCAGAGTGCAGAAAATGTTTTGATTGACGCCTTAATCGAAGTGCCTTGATTGAAGCTGAAGCTGAAGTTGCAGCAGGTCTCTTGAGATCTAAAGATGCAGAGAGTCCTTGTCTGCCTCTACAATAGCTAGCAAGAATGCTAATGAGCTCTCTCTTAGTGTCCGCTGAGTTTGAACTTGAATGATTGATTGATTGAAGCGGATTTGGCATAGCCCTATTCATGGCTGACTTACTTAAATATCTTTACGTTCCTCTTCCCCTATTGGGCATGCAATCTGTTTGTCTAGCAATTGAGTAGTTGCACTTTTTGATTGATTCACTTGATTGAACTGATTGATTTCAACGGAGGAATGACGCTTGCAAGTATTATGATGGCTTATTGGATAAGCACATGTCTGTATAGAATGCTAGAGGTGTAGAAACTTTATACATCATGATTGTTCCAAATTCACATCATGATGCTTATAAATTATGAACAACTAAGCCTGTCTGCTGGAACTATTCTTAGCTTTTATCGTTGTCAAAAGAGTCTACATCATGATTGACACAAGCTTACATCATGATTGATGACAATTTTATAAATTTGTATACACGTGTTGCTCTCATTTATTGGGTTTCTAGACTCTACTTGAACATGATCTACTCATGATTGATTCGGTTAATAATACATCAACTGTCTGCTGCTTCTCTTCTCACTTTTTCAATGAGGACTACCCCACAATGGTGTACATCATGATTGATACAAGCTTATGTTATAATTGATAACAATTATCTAAGGTCTTCCCTTTCTCTCTCTTTGCGGCTTTTGCTGCTGTCACTACATCATGATTGATGCAATGCATTTAGCTGCGCCACCTCTTCAAGGGCTCACATGATCTTCCCACCACATAAATCCTAATCAAAACTGTGCGCCAACAAGCTTCCCAGCTGCGAGTCGGACTCGGAATCAGAGTCCAAGTCGGAGACGGAGACGGAATTGGAGTTGGAGACTCTGAGCGTGCATCTATAAATCCATTAATGCCATTTACCGCATAAACATAAAGAAAACGCTCCACAAATTCAGCTCGGCTCAACACTCAACGCGAAGACGCAGCGAGGCAGACGAAGATGAGGAAGAGGAGGTGGAGGAGGAGGACAAGGGCAGTGCGAGAGCATTGCAATTGCTCCATAAAGTAAAACTAAATTGCTCAATAATTTTGTCCACATTTGATTATGTCTTTTGGCCAGGGCAGGCGAGCTTGGGCTTTCAACTTCGACTCCTTCCAGCTGGCGTGGGGAAGGGGCAGAAGGGGAAAGGGGCTGGGGAACTGGGAAACTGGGAAACTGCGCAGCCCTGCGAATTGCAGTCACGACTGTTGCCGGCGAATGGGGCCCACAAATTCAAAACCCATAAAGACATCAAAGCAGCAACGCGTGTAACAATTTGCCAGCAACAACAGCAACAACAACATCAAAAACAGCAACAACATGTTGCCGAACTGGCAAACGCAACAAAACGCAAATTAACAACGGCAACACGAAGAAGACGGAGACGGAAGAGGCAGGACAGTAAACGGCAGAGAGCTGAGGCATA
The DNA here is from genome assembly GCA_018901815.1 of Zaprionus lachaisei. Classification (NCBI taxonomy): domain Eukaryota; kingdom Metazoa; phylum Arthropoda; class Insecta; order Diptera; family Drosophilidae; genus Zaprionus; species Zaprionus lachaisei. The sequence goes on along the minus strand of JAEIFI010000733.1, from coordinate 9,302,305 downwards.
GAAGACAAAGCTGACGTAGAGGGAAACTGAGGCAGAGACGGGGAGACAGAGACGGGCGACAGCTCGGGTCGTGTCTGGGAAGGCGACCTGACCAGGCATCTGCACCCGCACAACCAAAGAACCTGAGAGCGAAGAGCTACGCTGATGCAACTCCCAATGCGACAGACTGAATACCCTTTAAAAAGTTTATCAAACTGATCGCAGAGTACCCTGAAGAGGAAAGAGAGAGAGAGAGAGAGAGAGAGGGGAGAGTGTGAGCGGGAGAGAGAAAGCGATTGTAGTGAAGTAAAGCGCAGACTATATATAGATATACCTGTCTGTAGTTGGCATGGCAAGGGCATTTGCATAAGACCAACAACGATAGATCGATCAAAATGCATCGATCGGTTTTGTTCCTCAGGCGGAAGACGGCGCAACGTTACGGAACATTGTCTTCCCATAATTTGTGATAAGAGGTTCCGCTGCCACAGAGCGTGGCCCACCAACACACCCACACTAGCACTCACACACTAGCACTCACACACTAGCACACATGCACACACACTGGCACACACCCATCAGTCGATCGATCGATCGATGATGGCGCCTTCAATGCCGCCGGGCCACGATCGATGGTGCAGCTGAAATGCTCATTAAAAATGTAGAAAGCTCTCAGAGAGTTTAGCTCAGCGATCTCAGCTGGGATCGCACTGCGCTGTCAGCGCTAATCGCACGATCTTAATTTACAGCAACAACAACAACAGCAGCAACTTGTAGAAAAAGAAGAAAAGAAGAGGAAAACAGGACGACTACCGGCAAAGCGAAAGATCGTTGCGATCGCAAACGATCTTCGAGTTGGCCAATTTGGCGAACGCAACTTTCGCTTTTGCTCTGCCGCTGCTAACGATCGTCAATCGACAGCAATTTATTATTATGCAGCGTTTCTTAGTTGGCATTTTAATTCAATTAAAAGTCGGTTAGAGATCATTGTAATTATGCGGCATCAACTGCTATATATAGAGTAACGTACATATCTGCATATTCATCGTATAAAGTGATCCCACCCAAGACTGTTTAGCTCCAAGAGTTACACCAGATCGCGTAGGTGATCGAGGGATCGTATTACAGAGAGTGCATCGATAGTATTCATAAACAATGAGATTTAAATATTGATGCGACTACTCAATTTGTCTTCTCTTTTGACTGATAATCTTCAACAAATTCAATTTAGCGCAAGATCAAAGAGGAAGAATGGGTTTGTCTACCTGCTATATAGTGCATACTGAATAGTACATACTGCTATCTATATCTATCTACTATAATAATCACTACATACACAACTATGCTCCTCATGCTCTTTCTTCTCTTTATGCATTTTGAATTACGGATACTCAGAGATCAGTGTGCAGCTGCTTAATTAGCGTATTCTATGATATGTTATACATATATATACATATCTATCTATACCATATTTATGCATAATATTCGGTATATCGACATATTTTTACACCTACAATACTCAAACATTATTAATTATTATAAACAATATACACTACATTTTATAATCATTATGCATATATGTATTTAATACTCAAATATCATTTATATCTGGCCAGTGCTTCATTAGATTAGTTATATATCATCTATATACCATTTCAACCCGCTCCTTGCACCATTCTATTGAAAACTCTATTAAAACTGACTCCAACTAACAAACCGCATCTCGTTCCTTTTTGCAACCTTCTCCCCCCTCTCTCAATCTCCCTCTGTCTATCTGTACAATGAGGGACGACATGACAAAACGTTGCTAAAATCGCATAAAAAATGTTAAATGTTGCATGTTGTTTGCTTTGGGGCAACATCGTCAGCAGCAGCAGCAGCAGCAGCAGCAGCAGCAGCAACAGCAACAGCAACAACGACGCGTGGGTGCACAATAGAGTTGTTGTTTAACTTGGACTTGTTGCTGTTGTTGTTGCTGTTCTCAGTGGTTGTTCTCATTGCAGTTGCTGTTGCTGTTGATGCAGTTATTGTTGTTGTTGCTGTTGTTGTTGCTGTTGCTGTTGCTGTTGTTGGTTGAGTTGTGCCGCTGCGTTTTTGACATTTGGTAACACGCGCCTGCCAAACGGCATAAAAATTGACATATTATAATGTCATTGGCGTCCCCGATTTGCGCCACTGCGTCGACTGCCACGATTCGTCAATTCATTCGGGGCGGTCTGCGTGGGTGGGCAGCAGAGCTGCAACGCAGCAGCGTCGCCCATAGAGTTGCCACAGTTGCCACAGTTGTCGCTGTTGTTGCTGTTGTCGTTGTTGTCGTTTTGTTTGCTTTGACAGGCAGCGAACGCACTTCAACTTCAACTTTGGCTTGCACAGCGTGTGCATACCCTGCAATCGGTATGTGGGGTATGCTGCAGTTGCTATACTGTGTGTGTTGGCATCAACTTACAGTTTATCAGTGGGAGTGAAAGCAGAGAACTAGATAAGGTAAATCTAAGTTCAACCCAGCAACAAGTCGTGTTGAGTTCAAACTACTCAATACAGGGCATCATTTATATATCATTATTTATAATTTATCATACTGCATACACATTGTTGCAGTGCTTGCTTAACTGTTCTGTTCTCTGTACAGGGTAGCTAAGTTATTCCAGAGTATCTTGCTGTATATCAATGTGAATAATTCTTCAAAGGATCACTCAGCTCAGTTCAGATCTGTCTGTTTACAGGGTATGTGCTATTCAAGCAATATTAACACTCGTTTGCAGCCTAGTCGAGACACCAACCGCAGTCGCTGTCGCTGCCTCAGTCGCAGTCGCAGTCGCAGTCGCAGTTGCCGTCGTCGTCTCAGTTGTCTGTTGTCTGTTGCCTTCGCCAAGACACAACATTCTTATCAGATTGTTGCAATTTTCTGTTGCTCTGCGTTGCTGTTGTTGTTGTTATTATTGTTGCAGAGATTGCTGTTGCTGCCGATGCTGTTGTTGTCGTTGTTGTTGTTGTTGTTGCAGCCCGCACTCGAGTGCGAGAGAGATCTCTATCGGGCCGTAGGTTCAGGCTCGGCTAACAACAACATGGCTGGAAAATCAGCAACAACAACAACAACTAACAGACAAACACACAAAAACAAAACATGTAATGAAAATTATGACAAGCCGCATGCCCCACACACACACAGGGGGAGAGAGAGAGAGAATGAGATGTGGTGAGGGGGGGGGGCTGGCAGGCAGAGCGAGCGAGGAGATGAAAATAATGCCACAAAAAATATTGTATGAAAAATTATAATTCAATGGAAAATTGCGCCCACACACGCGTAACACACACACACAACACAGACGCACATAACACACACAACACACACACGCATAACATATACACACAGCAATTGTTGCGCATTGTTGTTGCTATCGCGAGCGGAAAGCGTTGTCGCTGTCGTTGTCAATGATGTTGTTGTCGATGTTGTTGTTTTTGTTGATGTTGTTGTTGTTGCTGTTGCTGTTGCTGTTGCTGTTGCTGTTGCTGTTGCTTTTTGTAAATGCTGTTGCATTTATATTTAGTTTGATTTCAGAGTTGTCAACTGCTTCGAACTTTGATTTACTCCTGCAATTTGGCAATGACACCTTAAGCAATGCGAGTACTCGAAATCAATCTGAAATGAGCAGAGAATGCTCGACTGGTGCATACTCTGTAGAGGGATATAAAGGCATTCAGCATGATACGCCATTCAAATTGTATCCATGCATATAAAATTCACCTATTCTTAACTGCAGACACAACTGCAAACTATTAATGGGTATCTAAATCAACGCAAGCATCGAAATTGAAATTGTTAAACAGCTAACAAGATCCATCAATCAGCGAGGAAAGGAAATTTCCATCGTATCGATAAGTTTCGCATGCTGCGCGAGTACCGAGTACCGAGTACCGAATGTCAAGATCAGACTGTCAAGATTACGATTGGAGCTCAGCCAGATCGGACATGATCGAAACTGGAACACTGCACACACAGCTGGTGATGGTTATGGTGATCGTGATCGTGATGGTGATGGTGATGGAATCGAGGCGAACTAAATCGCGGCGAATTGAGTTAGAAATGAAAACATTGCGACAAAGTTGCAGCTCCCAGCTCGAAGAGGCAGTTGCAGTTTGTAGCTGCACAGTCTATGAAGATCAAGAAGAGATATATATATGCAATTGTACATATGTATATGTATTGTATTATATACATACACAGTTCTATATAGCATCTAGTGGATGTAGTAGAGTGATATGTGAGAGAAATATATTTGAAATAGTTTAGTGAAATACGGAAGGGGATATATATGTATACATATATCATACATAAGTATGTATCTTGCACATATACGTAACTTAATGTAATGTATCAATTAGAGACATGAATAGTATTGGGATACAAAGAGTATAAAGCAGACAAACATATGTATTAATACTTTGAAGTAGAGCTACATTTGGAGTACAAACATATATAAAAGATATATAGTGTGTTAGACTGTCTCTGTTTTATATTATAAGCATATATGTGAAATACAATATATGGGCATAAAATAGTACCAATTTGCAATACACAAGCAAACTACTTCAAAGTAAAGAGAATCTCCTGCAGTCTAAAGCAAGCCTCCCTCTTTTGGAGATTCCTTCTACAAGTCAAGTCTCTTTTAGCCGAGTCAAACAAATTGTCTGATCCCACTCGCTATCTTGCTAAATACCAAACTGAAGCAAAGCACCTTCTCCTCATCTCTTTCTTCATCTTCTCTTTCTCCTTCATTTTCATCTTTTAAGCAAATTAGCATATCAAGAGCCTGTAAAGCTTTCAACCGGCGGGATTTACAAATTACGGCAACCGTTAGGCGCAGCCAAACCCATTGACAGGCGACAGCAGCAACAGCAGCAGCAGCAGCAACAGCAACAGTTGCTGCTGCAGCAACGGCAGCAACATTGGCATTGGCTCTGCTGCTGTTGCTGCTGCTGCCATTGCTGTTGTCGTTTATCACGCATCGCTGTCAAAGTGTCACTTTAGCTTAGCGTTGCACGCTGCAGCATTGGAAGATATCACAGACAATTCCAATCGAAACTGCCCCCTTCATGCCTGCCCCTCTTCCCCAATTGCAGCTGCTGCGCACGCGTAATAACGCATAATGTGCCAACAACAACAACAACAACAGCGACAGCGACAACAAAATCACGTTAATGACAGCGACGACGCAGCGCGCTGCCTTGCCCCAAGCCTGGCCTCAGTCGAAGCCTGCCACTGTCCCTCTCTTTTCCTCCATCTCCCTCTCTCTCTCTCTTTCTGTCGGCAGCCTTGAAGGCAGCGCAAAAGTCGCAGCCAAAGCCAACTGCTGTTTTGTCACATCATTATCAGTTGGTCGCCAGGTTGCACCAGTCCAGGCCAGAGCAGACCGAGCAGACCGAGCAGGGTATTGCCTGCATTATTATTGACATGACAGACATGGCAGGTGTGAAGGAATTCGCCACTAAATCATGTTGTGCGGGCCATTTTGATTGGACAACACTGTCGCCGTTTGGCGTCTTAATAAACTCATCTAGCGGTACACATTATGCGAGTGAACACTGTGCAACACGATGCAGTTTGATTCGGCGAACTCTTTGGCAATTGGATTAAGATAAAGCTCGTTTAGAAAACAACTTGAAGGGATAATCTGAAGAAAGGAAGAAACTTCTGCTATGATGGAGTAATGGCTTAAGAACTGCTTGCCTTTGAAAAGCACATAAAGCTTTATATTAAAAACAAGTTCAACTAAAAGCTTTGGCAAGTTTGTAAGTGAAAACAAGTTACACTGAAAGTTATAAACGTTTCTTTATCCTCTGCAAACAAATGGCAGATGAAAGCATTTAAGTGATAACTCGAGCTTAACACAACTTGCAAGCACCTGAAATCTTTGCAAAGTTTAAAGTAAGATCAAACTTCCCTTTCATTGCTATGTGTCTCCATCTTAGTCCTTAATAAGTTTGTGTTGCAAACACATGAAAAGCTTTGGCTTTAATTAAGCTGATTAAAGCTTTGCATATAGTAAACATCATTGCACTCTTTCTACTTCTAACCTTAGCCTTAGTCAAGCTGAATCCAGCTTTGTTTAGCATTTGAACTCTGCCTTAATCAGTTGAAAGTCATTTGGTAAGCACATGAACGCTCTCTTGACAACTCACTTTTCAAGCACCTGAAAGCTTTGCAAAGTTTAAAGTAAGATCAAACTTCCCTTGCAATGTGTATTCATATGTCTTAGTTCTTAAAGCATTGCATATACATAGTAAATAATATGGCACTCTTTCTACTTCTAACCTTAGCCTTAGCCAAGCTCAATCAAGCTTTGTTTAGCATTTGAACTCAGCTTTAATTAGCTACAAGTCACTTGGCAAGCACATGAACGCTCTCTTGGCAACGAGTCACCTAATTAAGACGACGCTGACAGACAACTTTAATCAAATAAATGAGATAAGCAGCCAAAATCATTTGTCCAAACATCCAGCAAGATGTGCAAACAACTATTTGGGGCAAGCAAAGAGCGAAAGCTTTCTTCGTTTTATTTTGGGTTTTCAAGCGATTGTCGCTATCTTGCGCAATTGTGTCGATCCACGATCCTGCAGCAGAGTGTAAGTTGAAAACGGTGTGGGGAATTGAAACGTTTAGTGTGCCGCAAACAGGCCAAGATGAAATTGAAGCCGCCACTCGCAAGGCGCAAGTCCCCGTGGCAGGTCCACAAAAAGTGCCTGCTGCCTTGTTGCCTTGGGCCGCATGTGTGTGCTTTGCGCCTGTTGCATGAATAATTCATAACAATGAACGACAGCAGCAGAGGCAGCAACAAGCGGTGGCAGCAACAGCAAGGGGGGCAAGAGGCAGGAGCAGTAACAGGAAAGCTGCCGCAGTTATTAACTGACATTGGGCACAAAAAGTGAAAGCTCATAAGGCAATCAGTCAAAACGTCATCAATAGAATTAAGTAATCAACTCAGTCGGGAAAAACTGACCACACACAACACACACAACACACACACACACTGACACAAATGGGCAGAGAGAAAGAAGGAAAGAAAGAAAGAAACACGCATTGATTGTGGTCAAAAAGGAGTTGGCCGGGAACAAAAGTGCCAGCAGAGTGGCAGGACCACCAGCAAAAAGAGCAACCAAGAACAACAGAGAGACAAGTGAACAGTCAGACAGACAGACAGAGAGGGGGACAAAGAGAGAGAGAGACAGAGAGAGAGGGAGAGGGAGAGGGGAACAGACCGCACAGCAGTTGGCACTTTTTTGCCAGCCTCGCCGGACTTCGTTTTATTTTTTGCGTGCTTTTTGGCAAGTTCTGTGGTTGAAACAGACAACAAAAAGAACAGCAAATGTCGATAAAGATAAAGAGCAGACAACACAGAAAGAGAGAGAGAAAGGGTAGAGAGAGAGGGAAGACAGAGGGAAGAGCTTAGCGAGCAACATGTTAATTTGACCAACTGTCCATGCGAATCAAAGAACTTTGCAAATGTTTTTTATACAAATTTATATACAATCATTCGTTCTTTAATTTTGTACTTTATCTCCCTTCCACTCTTTTCTGTTGCCATCTCTTTCTTTGGCTGCGCGTGCCGCGACCTTTTCTCGTGGCACGTTCCAGCTGCATGTTGCAGCCTGCCAGCCACACGAGCCACTTAAGTATGTTAATTTTGTACCTGCCCTGTCCTGCCCAACCCTGTCTAATTATTGGCTCGCCAGGCAACTGTGCTACCCTGTGAGAAACCCCGAGAGATACCTTGAGAGATACCCCGAGGAGAACCCCAAGAGCAACTCCGAGTGGAGACAAACAAGACCAAAACTGCCGCGCTACGCAAAATTTAAAGCTATAAAATAAAAATAAGTAAAATTAAAAATATGAATAATGAAAATATAAATAACAATAATAGTAATAAGAACAACAATAATGGCTAGAATAGTTGCAGTGGATAATAGTTTATAATAATATAATATGCTACGCGGATGCGCCGCCTTTGTGGCCATAATTATTGCAATTATTTTAATTGCAACTCGTTAAAAGAAAAACAAACAGCAACCAAATTAATATGCAACACATATGTACGTGTGCACACACAGAAACACACACACACACACACATAGAGAGAACAGCCAAGATAGACAAGATCTGTGCGAGACAGCGGCAGATGGGCAAAGTGGCAGGGGCAGGGACGGGGGGCAAACAGAAATTATAATCGTAAATTTTAATTAGGCAAGCGTGGAAATGTTAAGGTCACTCACTGGATATAATATAATATATATAGTATAATGTTTATATTATATAGAAAGACTAGTTGCGAATGGAAACACATTAACACGCCAAGTTGGCAGCTAAAGAGAGACAGCAAGAGAGAGAGAGAGAGAGACCAAAAGTAGCTTTAATGCGCTTGCAATAAATGAAAGCTTATAATCGATAGATATTATATCCGATGATACAATTTCGAAAAGACTATCGCACTCTTACATACAGCAAGAATCTTGCGAATGAGCTTTAATGTGCTTTAAAACTGTTAAATAGAATAAAAAGATAATAAAAACTTTATTCAGTGATTTATTTCATTACTTTGATTAATGGAAAAGCTCAAGTGGACATAAGATGTAGTGTATATGTATGTATGTCGGAATTAAGACGAATTGTAGAGCTTGAATGAGCTTTAAAAAGCACACAGATTGCTCGTCAATATTGGCTGAAGTCGGAATTGATTGTACTTTCTACACTGGGAATTAAACTAAAGGCAACATTTAAAATGAACACTTCAATGTACTTGCAAAGCTTAAATGAAATGTTGTAAGGTGCTTCCACGGCAGAAGACACTTTATACGAAAAGAGAAGAATGCTGGTGATGAGCTTTCAAGTGCTTTAGAAAGCTTTGCGGCAAGGAAGAGAGGAACTCTCTTGGTTATTGTGACAACTGCCTTCAACGAGAAGTCCAATAGGGACTGACTTTATGGATTAATCTGACAAGCTCTAGGGAGTTATCCCCTCCAAGGGATCTGCTGTGGTAATGCTCCACTTTGATACGCTTATCAGCTGCGCGATCTACGACGCGCGCGGCGAGCTTTTAGATGCCGCACAACACACAAACACACATACACACACAGAGCACACATAACTCAAGTGCGATCCATCTCGAATGCAAAACTCAATCCGAAGACACCTAAGGAGGCTCGCAACAACAACAATGGCCACGAAACAAGATGAAATTGTGCGGAGAGTGCAATTTGCAATGGCCTCGCAAGTTCAACTAACATTAAAGAGAAAAGTAGAAGCTGAGCAGGGATGGAGGAAGGGGGCGGACAAGGCAATACAGCTGAAGACGCGGCTCGAAAGATGTGGCAGCAACAGCAGCAACAGCAGTTCGGGAAAGGAATGCGGCGGCAAATGAAATTGGCAAGAGAAGAAGAGGCCAAGCTGGAAGAGCTAGAAGAGAAGATTGCATAGCTGAAGAACGACTGAGCAGACAATTTGAGTTGCGTGATTTGCGTGAGCGTCGTGCGTTGACTGACTGACAAACTGACGAACAGGCAGAGAGACAGACAGACAGACAGACAGAGAGACAGACAAGAAGACTGCAACAGCAACGCTGACTGGGGCTGGGACTGCGACTGCGACTGCGACTGCAACTGCGACTTGTTGCGGGAGTTTTTCCAGCTGCAGCAAACCCAAATTACGATTCACACACACACGCACACACACACACACACATAAACACACAGTTGCAGTTGCCCCTGAGTTGGCTCAGCTTGGAGTCTTCGTGGTACTCGGGGCAGGCAGGCACACACCAACACAATTGAAATTCCTTTGGCGCAGAAATTGCATTTCACGCTGAAAATGCGTGCTCTGCGTGCAGCAGCCCAAAGTGCAACGATAGCTGCAGCAGGAACAGCAACAACAGCAACTGCTGCAGCAAGAAGAACCGAACAAATTATACGAACTATTGCTAGTCGAATATTAGGTTCTCTACAGAGTAATCAAGAGAGTTAAACAAAGACAGAGAGAGAGAGAGAGAGAGAGAGACTGAGAGAAAGAAGAAGAGGGAGAATAGAGAATAAAACAGAGAGAAAGGGAGAAATATTATTCTCTGCACAACATAACCAACTTAAAACTGAGAAATCTCTTTCAAGTCAAACTCATTCTTAGTGGATCTAAAGATCTATTTCTATTTCTCTCTTCTATCTTTCACTATAAACTTTAACTAGAGCTGGTAGTAACATCGATGTAATATCGATTAATCGATGTCTTGCTATTTATAAAAACATAAATATTTGAATTTCTACTTCATTTACGAACAAACATTAATGGTTTGTTACGCACTGTTTTTCTTCCGTTAGGGATGTATCTCTAGGAATCGAATATTCTACAGAAACAGAATTTATTCACTTTGTTACTTTGTGAATAAATTTGATGTTATTTTTGAAAACGTCAATCAACAATCTTTGATGCAAACAATCTTTGATACATAGATTTATCGAGAACAACATCAAAACATCGATGCCGGCAAACTTCGATCTTTATCCATCTCTGTCTTGAAATTATCTAGGTTTTCATTTTAAAAAATTATCCAACAATTATCATACAAGCTATTTTCTAAATAATTTTCAAACTATTGCAAATTTATTTACCATCTATTGATCAATGAACTAGAACTAAGCACTCTAAGTTAATAAGTTCCAATCGTATTTCCAATCAACCCCCGATGCCGTAACTGAATTCTGTATTAAATATCTTGATCTGATCTCTATATCTATATCAATATCTCTAAGGCAGCTCTATCCACAAAGACGAATTCCCTTTCTGATTGTCCACAACAACCATAAACAACTTAAGTATAGTTGAAAATGATCTTTGTGATAATTATCGATTAGTTATAATCGAAAACGAATCCGAGTTCAGCTTGAATAGGTTTTTTAAGCAATAACTAACTAAAAATATTTTAAATTTATTGTTCAATCTTTATCTCTCACTCTCTCTCTCTCTCTGTCTCTCTGTCGCAGCGTGCGACAAACGTTATGTTGCAGCCGCATGTACTCGCCGCAGCTAGTGGCAACTCTGTTTGCAACACGACGCAACGAGGCAACGCACAAAACTTTATGGGATCAGAGCTGACTGGCAAACTTTATGACATAGTGATGTTAATCTCAGCCTAGGGAAAGGAGAGGGGGGAGGAGAGGAGGGCAGTTGCGTCGGAGTTGGAGTCCAAGTTGAAGTTGGAGTCGCAGTCGGAGTCACAGTCGGAGTAGGAGGCAGCCAGGTAGCATTCAGGGCGAAAGTGTAGGTGCTGCGCCTGCGCAACAGAGACAGCAACAATAACAACAATAACAACAACAACAACAACTGATGCTGCCGCTGGGTGGCTCTGTGTGGCATGCAGCAAGCAACATGTTGAGCTGCTGCGGTTGTGGGCTGCGCTGCCGCAGGCACAACACTTGCCACGCACGCTCGCTATCTCCTTCCTCCTGCCCCTCTCCTTGTCCCTCTCTCTCTCTCTCTTTCTCGTTGCAGTCACGTCTGTCTCTGTCCCCTTTTCTTCTCATTCCTTCTTCAATTATTAGTTTCAAAATTAGGCAAAAAAAATAAATAAGGCGAATGACTTTGTTGCAGCATGAAAAGAAAACGGAGACAGTGAGAGACAGAGAGAGACACTGCTAGAGGGAGAGCGAGAAGGGACTGTCTCGCTTTCTGCGTACTTGCACTTTTATCTCTGTCAAAGCAAAACATTTTCTGTTATTCTTTCGCCTTCGCCCTCGCCTCGTTTTGTTTGTTGACTTTTGACAACTTTTGGAACCACCCACGCAAAGTAATAACAAAGACTGCCGGACAACTTGCTGCATGAGGCAGCAGATTTGCCAGAGGCCGAAGGAGCAGAAGGAGGAGGGCAAGGGGAAGGGGAGAAAGGGAGAGTGACATGCAACTCGGTCGTCTGGAGAGGCCTGTCAGGTCAACAATCTAATTACAACTCACAAGTCGCTGAGAGCTATAGACAGATGAATTATACACATCTGATCTGGCATTGGATTATCTCTGTAAACTCTATATGTCCTATACAACTATATACATACGATCGCTCGACTTGAATGCTTAGTTTGGCTTTGCTCAACTCAGAACTAATCAATCAACACTTTTCAATAGGAATCTTCTGATCTGCATCTTGAATCCAACTGCATCATAGTATTTACATTAGTTCCTATATATTTCAGATCAATTGGATATTAACTGTCATTATAGGAGCTCAGTTGCTCCCAAGAAACCTAAACAAGAAACCTTTATATTAACTTTTATATGCTCTGCGAAGTTTAAAGAAATCAATTCCAATTAACAATCAAAGTCCGTTCCATTCTTCTTCAGATCTTTTCTCTTTGAACTATAGTTAGTTCATATATATCTTAATAAATCTAAGTTCGTATATAGCATATATATATATATAAATATACTTATTTAGATATATTCCGCATACTTTTTCCTCATTCATTCCCACGTATCCCAACACAATTCCAATTGATTTCCAATTAAATTATATTTTAAGTTTATCGATTTTTATGCATAGTTTTGGGATATATCCCTATATGAAGGGCAACAATATGAAAGTTAACTGTCATGATAAATTAAAGATTCTATCTTCACTTCTTTCCTCACTAAACTAACCTTAAACTGAGCAAACTAAAACTTTTCCAACTGATTCCGATATATCTTTTAACTATATGAATAGATAGATTAATTGTGAGCCCACAGTTCAGCTTGTAACCGTATAGATTGATGAGGAATCGAAGTATATAGTATATATTTTAAGGCATATTTAGATAAACTCATAGACTATATATATTTATAGCATTGTCCATTTACTTCTCACCTTCTCTCTCAGCTGATGCCAAGAATCGAATACATCGATAACAGTGCAAGGTGAAATGCCTCATGAATAATGAATAATGAATCATTATTCATTTAGTCAAGCGACCTTCCATTTTCATTAACCGAATATCGTAATATATTATATTTATTATACCCTTAGTGGACTTCCAACAGAGCGAGAAAGATGCAGAAAGAGAGAGAAGGCAAGAAAAGGACACCGCGACCTGTGGGCGTGTGTCCGTGTGGGCGGGGCCGGCTGACGCTTGTCGCGTTGTCGGTTGAATCCGATATGAGAAATCCATTAATAAATAAAGGTCGCGACGCGTTGACAACACTCACCTGCAAAGAGAGGGAGGGAGAGAGAGAGAGAAACATAGAGAGTGAGTGAGAGGCAATAAGGCAAATAAAGAATGAAAACAACATGAAAATGTGTTCAAAGAAAATGGAAAATAATGCTAAAAGGGAATTTCATTAAGTGTAAATGCAGCAAGGGGCAGCAGCAAAATGGCGGCCATTATGGGGCAGCACACACACACACATACACACACCCGCCACACATACACACAGAGAGACGAAAATAATAATGTTGCGTGTGTGTCAACTTTTACACTTGCCTCTCGCGTTGCACGTTGCACGTTGCAAATGCAAATCGTTAGCGCAGGTGAATGTGTGTAGTGTTTGTAGTGTGGCATGGGGCATGGGGCATGGGGCATGTGGCATGTGGCGTGTGGTGCCGGCAATGCGAATACGTTTTCACACGAACGCGATGGCCGAAACAGGCAGAGCCGAACCAGACGACGCAACGCTTCAGCGATTCGCCCTGCTGCGTGTGTGCGTGTGTGTGTGTGTGCGCGTGTGTGTGTGGCACAACTTCAATGGCCGTTGCAACTAGCAACAACAACAACAACAACAGCAAGCGAACGCCTACAATCGCCCTAAAAATGCAGACACATTCAACCCCAACAACAAATGTGCTGTGTCTGTATGTGTGTGTGTGTGTGTGCTGCGTGTGTATGCGAGGCTAGAAATAGTCGAAATATTTAAGCTGCTGTGGTAGGGGAATGTGAAGAGGGGGGAAGGGGGGAGAGTAAGGCACAACACGCAAGGAACCTCGCAGGCAAAGAGGCGTGCACTAGGCATGTGCGTGTGCGTGTGTGTGTGTGTGTGTGTGTGTGTGTGTGTGTAGGGTAGCTCGATTTCAAGTCAAGCAGGCAGCAGGCAACACCAACTGGACATACACCAGCAAGTAAGCGAGAGAAAGAGAGAGAGAGAGAGAGAGAGAGAGAAAGATAGAGGGAGTTAGACTGAGAGCGAGCGAGCAAGATGTTCCTTGAGGCAAGGCACCAGGCACAGCAGGGAAGAAAGGGCAGGGCAGGGCAACTCTGCACAGGCGGTAAGGGTTGCTCACACACACACACACGCAACACACACGCACAAGCACGCATGGCTGTGGCAGAGCGAGACAGCCTAGGCGAAGCGGGCCTAGACTAGGCCGAGGCGCGAATAGAGACGCAGACAAAAAAGGTCGCTGTGGTTGCCTCGCGGTCTCGACGGTTGCGGCTGCCATTTTAGTTTGCCACAGGGCGGCCATAAGTCGCATTACAACACTGCCAGCATTTCCAAATGGTGTCGCAGCTAATTGCAGAGAGAGTGAGGCAAGGAGAAGGGAAGAGAGAGTGGAGAAAGAAGAAAGGAGAGGAGATGAGAGAAGCACAATTAAAAGGTGCTCAGGTGTGACTCAACTGAAGTTGCTCAAGTTAGTTAACTAGAACTTATGCCGATTTATTGATCTATATGTTGTAATATATATAATATATGAATGTAACTTAGTCCAGCTTATTTAAAACTATTCTAGAAATCTAAACCTGAATACTTTTCTAAAGAAAACTTAGCTTTTCTACGATATTTGTTAGCTAAAGTGAGACTAGAAATGGAAATGATCTCTTTCTCCTTTGTGGGTCTAGTACAACACTTAGTTATATGAGTGTCTGTCCCTCAATGAGTGTGTGAGTGGTGTGAAGTGTGTTGAGTTGCAGTGTGAGTGGTGTGAAGTGTGTTGAGTTGCAGTGTGAGTGGTGTGACGTGTGGTCAGCTATAACTGTTGTCTCTGTGGTAAATTCTTCAGATAAAGCCTTTAAGAATCTACAAATGTTCCATCACTAAGGAACTTCTTCTTGTAGTAGATGACTAGTAAATAAAGTCCTAAGCATCTGCTAACAAATTAACCATTAAGCGCACTCAAGCTCTACCTCCCTTTGGCAGTCCCCCTCTCCTCTGCCTTTCCCCCCTCCTACTGCGGCGGCCATTGCACGCTTGAGTAGCTCGCTCTGGGAATCGGGAATCTTCAGCATAATGGCAGACGAAATGCAAATACCAGAGGGTTGAAACTACAACCACAAAGGGAGGATAAGGCGCCATTAACGATGCAGGAACTTTAAATACTGAACGATCTATCAAAGAAACTAACCTCAAATTCATGGACAAAGAGACAATCAAACGTTGCTTGGGGTAGTACAACAAGTCCAGCAAGATATACAAAGTATTATGGTAAAGTCCATAATAAAGCAATATGATGTTACTATACATCTAATAATCTATGCAACTGTCTACCCTGCCCTTCCCTGCCCCATTCCCCCTCCTTTTACACCTCTGACAACTCGCTATAATTGTCAATAATTGTTCGTCGAACGGGAAACCCGATTTGTCTCTCTCTCTCTCTCTCTCTCTCTTCCACTCTTTCTCTCTCTGTCCCTCTTCCACTGTGCCAGTTAGATCTGTGCATAGAGGGTACTACCTACTGTACTACTCTAATGGAGCATTAAGGCGTTTGGGGTGACTAATGCGGCCAGATTGCGAAACCACTTTGAAAGTCGACTCTATTTACTGCGCCCGGTTTCAATGAGGTCTTTTCTTCTCGACTCAACTTGAAGCTTGAAACTACTGCCCTCTCAGTTGGGTCTGTCTGTCTTCTCTCTCTGTCTGGTGCCCGCGCTGTCCTTGTCTATACTGAAATTAGCCTTGCCTCCTTTTCCCATTTGACTTTGACATTGAATTTTTCTGCTTTGGCTTTGCTTTTTTTGGTTTTCATTTCCTTTCGTCTCGTCTCGTTTCGCTTTGGTGACGGAAGAAACAAAAACAATGTGAGCGAGTGTGTTTGTATATATGTGTGTGTGTGTGTGTGTGTCGTGTGTGTGCATGTTGCGCGCGCGAATTAAATTCAGCCTCAGCTTCAGCTTTGCGTTGCCCTCCCTCCCCGTTGCCCCGTCCTTCCTCTCTGTGCACTGCGCCTCCATCAATCTCTCAAGCAACTTCCATCCGATCCATACATTAAGCCACCCTGTTGCGGTGGTTTTTTATGATTATTGTGGCTGGTCGTTGTCTTCTTCTTCTCCTTCTCCTTCTTCTTCTACTTCTCCTACTTCCACTTATTGTTGTTGCCGTTTTTCCTGTTGTTGTTGTCTCGGTTTCTTTTGTTGTTGTCGGTTTCTCTCAATATTTCATTTGTTGTCCATGCGCCTGCTTTGATTTTCTTTATTATATATTTATAATGCTTGCCTCTCCCTCACTCTCACACACACTAGCTCTTTCTCCCTCACGCACACTCTCTTCCTCCCTCTCCCTCTCTCTTTCCCTCTTTGCTCGGCTGCATTTCGCGCTGCGCACGCGCAGAACTTGTTAGAACTTTTCTGTTCTATTCTTAAACAGCATAGGACAGAGGCGTCTGGCAGAGGGACGGGGCAGAAGGGGGAGAAGGTGCGATCACAGAAAGTCGGGTAGCTTGTTCAAGGTTAACAACGCTCAAAGCGCTCAAGCGCTGCGATTCGAGTGTGCAGCTTAGCTTTGGCTAATGGCACGAACAGAGGCGTCGATTGGCAGGAGGGGTGTGACTGAAGGGGAGCAGGAAGTGCGCACTGTGAAGTGTGTTGTCTTAGGTATCGTTGTGTATCGTATCGTATTGATAAGGCGCCCCAATAGACGCATATATGAATGCTTCTCTATCAGTCCTGTAGATGTGCTATCTCTTTTGCACTTGTGTTCTATTCCGACATTCCAGCGAATACACTCTTCTCACCTCTTTAATGGCGACATTCCAAAATGCTTCAAACAATTCAGTGCTGCATAATGCGCGCTAACAACTTTCCCCCTCTCGAGAATAACAAATGATAACAAAAAAACCTAACCTATTACAAGATTTATCGACTCAATGTTGAGTCTAATTTATCGATGTATTTTTAAGCAACTTTCGTTACTTTCCAACACTTTGCACAAGTTCCAACTCTATCGAGCCAACATTAGGTTCTCCTAATAGGTTCGATATATCGATACACCTAGAGAAATTCTGACACGTTGCACACAGTACAATATAATAGTTTTCTTAAAAATTAAAAGTACAGAGAGGTAGGCATTGCTCCGTTTCGACAAATCTCGATTGAAATCGACAGACAGACTGTGACAGAGGGAGTCTACAGAGTCGTCTCCCTCTCAAAACTCAACATATTTGATATTTGAGAAAACCACGTCTCTTTAAATACTTCCTATTTCTACTTTTGCAGTAAATTTCAAATCATTTGGCATTTATAATTTTGGTTAAATCGTATGAAGTGATAATTTATTAACTGCATTGAATAAGTTTTTGCAAATCTTCCCAAATCGACAAGACATTAAGTCGCATTATCCATGCCAGAAGTAATGAAACAGCAAATGGATATGCCGATGAATAAGCCCGAAAACTCATCGGCCCGGAGTCAAAAGAACACACCGAGAGATGAGACAAAGTCATCGCCGTCGCCATCGCCGCGTAAAGAGCCTGCAGTGACGGCGGGTCTGTCGCCCGAGAAGCGCTTGGGCCTCATCACAGCTATGGGCCAATTCAGACCGAAGACAGCCACGCCCATACAGTTCTATAATTTCGTACGTGAGTTTTGTATCATGCACAACTGTAGTATCGACGAGGCCATGGATAGGGCGCCCATCGCCTGGATGGAACTCAGCAAGGCTCAGACGACGCTCTACAATTCGGTAAGTAGTGCTGTGGTTGTAATAATAATATATATATGTTGTTTTATATCAGGAAAAGAGTTGACATACAATATCCGATATGTTCTTGAACAATACTAATAACTTATTGCCTTTCTATTAACATTTTACTAGTCTTTGTTCTCAGAAATTGCGATATCATTCGGTAAAACAATCATTGGAATAATGTCCATTCCTGGAAAGGAATTCTTGAACAATCGAGTGACTTAGCCAATATTGCCTTACTATTATTATTCCTTTATTCATTTTACTCCCAAGCTAGTCTCGGGAGAAATGTCTTTGACAAGAAACTGGTTTACATATGCTATACATATGTTCTATATACTATATATTCTTGAACAATCGAGTGACTTAGCCAATATTGCCTTACTATTATTATTCCTTTATTCATTTTACTCCCAAGCTAGTCTCAGGAGAAATGTCTTTGACAAGAAACTGGCTTACATATGCTATATACATATATGTTCTACAAACTATATATTCTTGAACAACGAGTTACTTAGTGGATATTGCCTTACAATAATTCTTCTTTCAGTCTTTATACTCGCAAGTTAGGAATGTCTAAGACAGGAAACTAATTAACATACTATTTATTCGATATATTCTCGAACAATACTTATAGCCTTGCCGATTCTTCTAACTTTCTCAAACTATGTCACATGCAGTTATATGTATATGTCAGTTATATGTATATGTTTTGATATAAACCGATTTAAACCTTACCTATCTGTAGCTTCATGCAACTATATCCCACTGAGGAGAGGACTGACTTTCCTGCCTAAAGTTTCTCATCTGTTTCAACAACTCAACACTTGTCTTTTTTTTTTCATCCCCTTCCCCCCTCTCTTGCACAGGAGATGCACGCCGCACTGCCCATCCCAGTGCCACATCACCTGATCTATCGGGCCATTCAGATGGAGCGCGCTGGCCACTGGAAACTGGCATCGATGCCACCCACGAAAGGCAGCTGCGGCTCCAAATACACCGTGGAATCGTTTGTGCCAGCCCCCAAATTTCCAAAGATCACCAAGAAACAGTTGGCCCGGCTAAACCAGCGACCACGCTGGGACAATCTGGCCGAGACTTCGCCCTGCTATATCAATATACCAAGGGCACGTACACTTCAGCCGCCGCCACCATCGGCGGAGCGCAAGGTGCGCACGCTGACGCCGCCAGAGCAGCGGGCACAGCTGGCGCAGCAGACGAAGAGCGCCATCTCGTTGACGCGCATCCTCACCCAGACAAGCCTCAAGGGTCAACAGGGTCGTAACAAACGTGCCAGGAGTAACCATCTGAAGCCAACCAAGTCTTCTATGGCCAAGTGCATTAAGTTGCCGCAGGAGCCTAAGCACGAGACCAAGAAGCAGCCCAAACTACCCAAGCTACCGAAAGTAAAGAAGGTCGACAAGAAGGTGTCCAGTGTGAGCTCCAAGACGGATAAGACAGAGAAGCACAAGCGCGTAAGCTGCCTCAAGAAGAAGCTCAAGAAGACGTGAGTAAAAGAAAAGAACCCCCATCTCTTCGCCTCCTCATCCTCTCTCTAACTCTGCCAAAAGACACCAGCGTTAAGTATTAGTTGAATATATTATTATGGAATACATGAAAAGAACGAATACCTTATAGCGAAAACCTTACACTGAGTGATATCCGACAAATCTTTGGAAGACTTAATCATATCAATATACTACGCATAGAGTATATTATGAAGAGTTAAAACTTACTTCATATACTATAAATCAAGTAAATTGAGGATAACCTAAATTAGCCCAGCATCTGACATACATATGATATAAAGATATTATAGTTAAATGTAGACAAAAGAGCTGTAGATAGAGAGTCTCCAATTCTCTTGATATTAAAATTAAAATCATGTTTTATATATTATATTAAAAGTCGATTTTCTATTGTCTTCTGCTACTCATTTCTCTTTCCTCTGCTCCCTCTTGCTCTTCTCCACACTCTCTTCTTGTTTGTTGTGCGAATCGCAGAAATGAAGTCGCATTTAGGAATTTTGCCAAGAGACTCTCAGAGCAGGTAGCCAAAAATGCAAAAAAAAAAAAAAAATTGGAAAACCGCAAAACACAAAACACTTATTAGTCTGTTTTATAGCTTCTTGAAGCATGTAAGAGTGTGTACAAATGTGTGTGTGTGTGTGTGTGCATCTGTTTCTGTGCCATGATGTTCATTGCTAGCTGTGTTGATGAACCGTTATTTAAGCAACGCACACCATAGGCAATAAAACATTCAACTTGCTGTTGTTATTGTTCTTGTTGTTGTTTTTGTCTCTAGACAACTAACAACATCAGCAGCAACAAAAAGATAAATTAAATCAGCAAGAAGTAGTAAAAAAAAAACATTTCGCAAAAAAATTAAATTTTTTTTCGCTTCTTTATTTTGTTTTTGCTTTTTTTTGCCAATCGGCACGCAGCGCCAGTTGAGCAGTTTGACCTAAATACGCTGTGCGGCCTGCCTGCCTGGCTGGTTGTTGTAGTTGTAGTTGTTGTTGTTGTTGTTGTTGTTGTTGTTGTTGTTGTTGTTGTTGTTGTTGTTGTTGTTGTTGTTGTTGTTGTTGTTGTTGTTGTTGTTGTTGTTGTTGTTGTAGTTGTAGTTCTCAATAGGCTAAACTTAACGCGCTTTTGTGCGTCGCCATGGAAGACAAAAAGACGCACACACACACAAAGAGCAAAGTCAAATAAATTGGCAAATGAAAAGAATTCGCTCGCTCTCTCTCTCTCTCTTTCTCTCGCTTGCTTAGCTGTTCTTGTTGTTGTTGCTAATTTCGCAAAAAATAAAAGAAATAGAATAGAAAGTAAAGAAGCAAAAAGCTAAAACAGAATTCCGCGTGCGGCCGAAAAAATAAAGGCATGAAATGAACAACTGTACACAAAAGCGAAAAGTCACTGTCGATGGCGATGCCAATGCCGACGCCAACGTCGAACGGCAACGCCAACGCAGCAGCAGCGGCGTTGGAGAGAGAGAGAGAGAATGAGGAGAGGAAGAGTGCGGGAGAGCGTAGTGAGAGCGGAGAGCGGGAACAGCCTACGACGAGGCGTTGTTGTGTTATCACTTTGGTAAAGTGAAGAGTTACTATGGCAGGCAGAAGGTATATTAGTTCGATCTGGGCTGAAAATCAAACTTAATGCATACAGTAAGTCAAGTTACTATTTACACATACATACATATGTATGTACATAATATTAATATAATACATACATAACATAACCATGCACATACATTTGCATAAAGGGTAACTTGACTAACTATGTATATGTATTAAGGCATATAAAGCTTTATTATTATTATATTATTTACTAATGAAATTCCCCTTGATCGCTTTTCTGGCCCACTGTGCGAGGTGACGACTCTCGCCTCTTGTTCTTCTGCCTGCTTAATTTATAGTCGCTTACGCATGACGCCAAAAAGCAGCTGACAAAAGCTCTCAGCTACACGCACACACACAGGCAGACAGAAGCACGCATACATGAGAGCAACAACAACAATTCGCAAACGACAAACGACGAAAGTTGTCGTCATTTCGACAGTTGCCATTTGACTTCTAACTGCTTACACACACACAGACATATTAACGCATGTATACATATGTTTGTGTGTGTGTGTGTGGGTACACACTGACGCAAAGGCGCTAACTAGGCGGCCAACTAAAAGTTTAACTGGCGCCCTCTGCCGCGTGTTGTCAAGTCGCAAAGGCGCAGCAGCAACAGCCTCGCTAGATTACGCAATGCGTTCGTTGTTTCACTCACACACACGCACACACTCTCGACACACACAGACACACGCATACACAGACGCAGCTTTGCGTTTTGTTTCGTTTCCGCGATCGCAAATTTGCAATAGCAAAGTTTTTTTTTTTTTGCGACCCAATTGGAAATTTGACATATCAAAAAGTCAAAGGCAAGGCGAGAGAGCAAGAGAATGAGTGACAGCTGCTGCAGCAGCTTCTTCTTTGCACTCTGCACAATGGAGTCAATTAGAGATATTTTAAAAATGCTAATCAAGGTATTTTTACATATTAATATAATATATTTTGTCTCCTTAATTCGTTTCTGTACATTGCATTTTTTTAAAGGGCAATAATAAATAATAAATACCTTAAAAATTGATAGTAAAAAATCTTTTTAGAATAGAATTTTACAACAAAATACAATTTTTTTATAGTGATTATTCAACTGATTTTGTTAAAAATGTTTTAAGAAAATTAAATATTATTTACAACATTGTTTTCCTGTGGTGTTTTTCAGTAATTTCAATGTTTTGGAATATGTGCATATTGGTTATTAAGAAGTGGAGCCAATTAGCCGACGATGAACCAGATAAACCTATTTGAAAAATGCTAAACTTGTAATACAAATTAATATCGAGTAATTCTCTTTTTTAATTCATGTTTGTTTAGATTATATAAAATAGTTTAATAAATATGTAAAACTTATTTTGGATTAATTATAAATCAATCTAGAAGAAACACTCTTTTCTAGTTAAATTTTTCAATAATCATAATCAAATTTTTAGAGCGAAACTTTGAAATTAGCTTTTTCTTTGGCTTTATGGAACAGAATAAAACAGAAATGAACAGATCAGTTGTTTCTTTCTCTTTAAAGCCAAGCAGCCTTGTTTATATATCAGTTTTAATCATGTTTGCAATAACTCATATTAATAACTCTTTTATATTTATTCATGAACTATTTTTAGAGTGAAATTTAAAAACCCTTTGTTCTTTTTATGAAATAAAATAGACACGAACGGATCAGCTGTTTCTTTCCCTCAAGCATCCTTAAATTGTTTGAAATTTAATCTTTGTAATAGAGCAACTGAGATTCGTTTAGTTCCGGAGAGAGAGAGAGAGAGAGAGAGAGAGAGAGAGTAGCGGGACCGTTTGGCCTGTCATGTTGCGAAAAACTGAAAAGAGAAATTTAGCAGTTGGATCTGGCTGTATGACCTTTGGCTTGACCGTGGGCGTGAGTTGTGCGAATAAAGCAACAACAACAACAACAGCTACAACTAACTCAAAAAAGAAGCACAACAAAAATTGCGAAATATGTTTCTAGTGGGTCTGAAATTCAATGCTATCTAAGCGCGCACACATCCACACACGCTGAGAGAGGGCGTGAGAGAGACAAAGAGAGAGAGAGAGAGAGAGAGGCGCAAAATGTGCGCAAATTAGTTCAGTAGGTACCCACTGTTGTTGTTTGCTGATGTTGTTCTTGCTTTTGCCAGCTGGCGCGGCGTCATTTAAATTTAGCAGTCGCAACCGACGCCGTCAGCCGGCAAAATTGAGCATTGAAAATCATAAAGCGACGGCGGCGGCGGCGGAGGCAGAAATTCGCACATTTCTGTCCTTGACACACATTGCGTATACGCAGTTTACGCAGCCCGCGCTCTCTGTTGCGTGAGTGCGTGCGAATTACCGGCGTGCGTGCGTGTGCGTCTGTGTGACCTACTTACGTATCTGACAGATACAGATAAGAACATATGTTTTCGGTATTCGCAATTCGCAATTCGCAATTCGCAAAGTCGTCGTCGTATTGCCAGCTGGTTTTTCTTCCCTCCCCACCCCCTCTCTTGCTACACCCCTGGCACTATTCCCTGCAGGGCGGAAGTGTTTCTTGGGGGTTTTTTTGGCTTTATTTTCAAGTATTCGACTGCATGAGTGCAGGGTGTGCACACTCGCACACACACAGGCGTCTCTATTGCCTGCTTTGGCATTGATTAATGGCGGCGCTTCGCCCGCAGTTCAAAAGGTTCGACACAAGACAAATTATCCATATGAGTGCGTTCATGAGTGCCCCCTTGACAACAACAAAAGCAACAACAGGCAACGCGTCTTGACCAATAAAATTTCAGACAGCTGCAATCAATTTTGACCGCAGATTTTGGCCAAAGATCGTGGGGCGCAAGAAGAAGAAGAAGAAGAAGAAGCAGCAGTAGCTTTGGGTCAACCATGGCTTGCTGTCTCGCTCTCACGCTGGCATAACCTGTTAATAAGGCCCCGATATTCATTATATTTATTGTCTAATTGGGTAACTGTGCAAACGAGTCTTCTCTGCGAAGCCTGAAGTTGAGTTCGCATACAAAGTGATTCTTCAGGAAGGTATACAAACATATAAGAGATGCATGAAGATTGTTCATGAAGATATACATATAATCCACTATAATCGCATTCGATTGAGTAAGATCATGTTGATCTTGCTATATAAGGTAAAGACTGAGTTAGTTCATGATTGACACGTTACTTCAGTTAAAGTTTAGCTCCTTTCACTGCTGTTCCAATCTGGTATGTCTGCCAGTTTTATATGATATATCAATACATACATATATGTATATGTATATACCTACATAATTCTATTGGTCAAACAAAATGTTTCCTATGAACTTATCAAAACCAGCGCAAATCGCACTTTCAAATAATTGCACTGATCGCATTAGTTAGGAAAAAGATGGGAATGTATACATATATACATAGATAGTACTGTGATCAGGATAATTATATCTGCTCTGCATGGATGTAAATAAAATACATATACCATATCTATCGACCTACGTACAATGAAGATTTTATAGAGCTTCATACATACATATACATATTTTAAAGGAACTAATTGGATATTTCAAGGCGTATGGAAAGTATTGAAACATCTCAACATCAATTTGCTCTATACGGTTAATAATTGAACGGGAGCTATAAAAGTCTGCTCTTGCGTTCATAGAACCTGTAGGTTTTATATTGGATATGCATATGTAAGTTTATATAGTACTCAATAAAGTAAGATCGTGCTGAACTTAAGATCCAGAGGGATCTGATGAAATCGCATATGGAGTTAGTTCAGCATCAAGTTTAGTTGTGTTGATCGTATATTGATTATATTATGTAATTTATTATATTATATTATAATGTTTTGGCGACCTTTGTTATTTTTCATCTTGGTGGCTGGCCCGAGGTTATTATATTATATGTATATCGTTATGTATATAATTATATATAGAATGCATGTTGGATTGTGCTTGGAACTTCCTCTATAACGTTTCAAAGAGCCAACACAGTCCAGCTGACAAATTTCAACATGATATATAAAGTAGATCGACGTCTGGCATTGCCCTCTCACTCGTTCACATGGCTGCAAGGCTTGTGCAGTGGGTGGCACACACACACACACACACACACACACACACACACATGCTGATAAGAAGGCACTGGCAGAGATGTGTGTGTGGGGTGGGGGAAGGGGAAGGGCTATTTACAGCAATTGTTGCTGATAAACTCAAAAATCTTTATTAGCCCGTGTGTGTGTGTGTGCGAATTTGTTGCTTGCTCGCTTTTGTTTTATTGCCCCACACACATGTTTGCCAAACATACGAATTGCGTAAGCGACGTCGACGGCGACTGCGACGCGACGCTGCGCAGCCGACAAAGAGAATTCGCAAATTAGGCAAAAAAAGATCTCGAAACAAAAGCGCAAATGCACGTACAGGCATACAGTCAATCACACTCACGCACACACACATGCAGACACTCACACAGACGCTGCGCACAGACAGAGAGTCGGCAGCGTCGTTTGCGCTCTTCAACTTGACTTTGAAATAAATGTTGAGAGAGCGCGAACGACTCAAGGTTTGCCAATTGTGCGTGCGAGAGAGAGGAGTGAGAGTGTGAGTGCGAGTGTGAGGGAGAGAGTGAGCCATAAAGAGAGCGCGTTCGCTGATTATTTTGGCAACATTTTCGGGGCCGGCCTCATTTGTTGTTGCTGCTGCTTTGTGCGTGCGATCTTGCGAATTTTCATCGTTGTTGTTGCTGTCGTCGCTGTTGTTGCTGTGGTGCGTTCTCTTGTTGTTGGCGCGTGGCTCACGCACTTTTTTTGCCAACTTCGACGTCGACAGCGACAGCGACGCCGAGAGTTCGTTGCCTTTTATGCGTGCGTAGCGTCGCGTCGCGTCGTGTCGGGCCTATGCCGCGGCGTCGCTGCTCTGCTGTGTGTGTTGTTGTTGTTGCACACACACTATTTGTGCGTGTCGTTGATCTTTCTAGCGAAGCGGGCAGCAGCAACAACAACAACTGGAAGAACCGACGCGGGTTCAATGAACTTTTTTGCGTTTGTTTCGCATTTTGTGCCGCGTGTTGTTGTTGTTGTTGTTGTTGCTGTTGCTGTTGTTGTAACAGTAAGTTCAATAGACTCACGAATTTTGTTGTTGTTGTTTTTTTTATAGTTGGCGAAATTAGGCAGAGACGGAAGAGCAACTACAGGCAGAGACAGAGGCAGAAAAGCGGAATAGGCTCAGCCGGCGATATAAACTGAGTATGTGTGTGTGTGTAAAGATAGGCATATGTGTGTGTGTGTGAAGATTGGCATGTGTGTGTGTGTGTGTGTGCCAAGAAGGGGGTCGACTCTCAGTTTGCCTCAACATTTTCACTTTGAATTATCATGAAAAAAAAGCTAAGAAGTCGAAGTCAAAGTCGAATTTGGCGAATAATTATAGACCTTATCGACATGTCGAACTTAACATGTGTATAGCTAGTGTATTATCTAGAAAATATTTCGAGTTTCTTCCCTTGACAAATTTGCTTATAATGGTCACACCAACATTGAACTAACTATGTTCATAAATCTTTATAGAGATTATTGCATTGCTTAAAAGATTTGTAGGCTGTTTATTAGTAGTGGAAGTGGCAGTAGTATAAGTAGTGCTAGTATAAGAAGTAATTATAGTAATGCTAGTAGAGTGAAGTTCTAGAAGTAGTCAAAGTAGAAGTAGAAGTAGAAGAATAGGAGCAGTGGAGCAGTAGTAGTAGTAGTAGTAGAAGTAGACGTAGTAGTAGAAGTAGACGTAGTAGTAGTAGTATAAGTAGTAGTAGTAGTAGTAGAAGTAGTACTAGTAGTGGAATTAGAAGTAGTAGTGTAGAAGTAGTAATAGTAGTTGTAGTAGTAGTAGATGAAGTAATAGTCGTAGTAGTAGAAGTTGTAATAGTAGTAGAAGTAGTAAATAGTAGTAGTAGTAGTAGTAGAATTAGTAGTAGTAGTTGTAGTAGTAGTAGATGAAGTAATAGTAGTAGTAGAATTAGTAGTAGTAGTTGTAGTAGTAGTAGATGAAGTAGTAGTAGAAGTAGAAGTAGTAGTAGTAGAAGGAGTAGTAGTAGTAGAAGTAGTAGTAGAAGTAGACGTAGTGGTAGTAGAAGGAGTAGTAGTAGTAGAAGTAGTAGTAGTAGTATAAGTAGTAGTAGTAGTAGTAGAAGTAGTACTAGTAGTGGAATTAGAAGTAGTAGTGTAGAAGTAGTAATAGTAGTTGTAGTAGTAGTAGATGAAGTAATAGTCGTAGTAGTAGAAGTTGTAATAGTAGTAGAAGTAGTAAATAGTAGTAGTAGTAGAAGTAGTAGTAGTAGTTGTAGTAGTAGTAGATGAAGTAATAGTAGTAGTAGTAGAAGTAGTAATAGTAGTAGTAGTAGTAGTAGACGTAGTAGTGTAGAAGTAGTAATAGTAGTTGTAGTAGTAATAGTAGTAGTAGTATTAGTAGTAGAAGTAAAGGCAGCAGGAGTATTAGTAACAGTAGAAGTAAAAGCCGATCAATAACAAGGAACAGTAAAAAAATAATTGTTGGTGGAAAAAGTAGTAGTCGTTGGAGAAGTAGGACTAGCAGAAATAGTAGAGGGAAAGTAGTATAAGCATAAATGGTAATAGTAGAATGAGAAGTAGCAGGAGTAAATGTCGAACAGATACATATAAAGTAGTGTCGAAACCTTTGAAGAAGAGAGAGGTAGTGTTAGAAAGTAAAGTCAAAAGAGCAGTACAAGCAGTAGTAGTCGTGGTAATATTCATATCCATGTTCTTTATCAAAATAATCAGCTCATGAAACAGTAGTAAGAAAAGTTTGCGTACCAGTTGAAAAGGTAGTCAAGAAGGTAGCAGTACCTGCGACCTTATCAAGCTGACATGGCACACACAATCATCAATCTTTTGCATTAACGCCTGTCCCCAACTCCGCCTGCTCTCTCTGTCTATCTATCTCCTCTTCTTTTGCACCTCTTTCTTTCTTCTCTCCCCCTTTCGCACTGTCTTCCATCTGCAACCTTATCTGTTTCGCATCTCTTTCTCTCTCTCTCTGTCGATCGTCGTTGAATTTCTCAAACGCAGCTCGCATAGGGAAGCGTCTAGCGAAGGGATCGAGGAAGGGAGAAATGCCAAAGGGGGGAAGGTACCCTCTATAGAGGGTCGCGGGGTAATTCATTATTTATGCCAAATTTATGCAGTTTTCTGAATGCCAAAAAAAAAAAGCTGAAAAAACTTTCGAAAGTTCTGCGCGGCATGTGAAGTGCCATGAGAAATTTGCAATGACCGATGATGTTGCCAGTTGTTGTTGTTGTTGTTATTGTCTTAGCTGTAGTTATTTCAGCTGTTGTTGTTGCTAGTTCTCATCGTCGCTTTGTTTGGTGAAATTTCAACGCCTAATTGCCGCAGCTGTTTCTTCTTTAACTTTATGTTGTTGTTGCTGTTTCTTCTTCGCCATCTCACTCTCTCTACTTGTCTCTCTTTCTCTTTCACACATGTCACACAAGCACAGAGTCAGCCCCTTTTTACCATATCTAAACTATTTCTATATAATTTATTTTTGTTGCTTAGCTATTTAGCTGTTTTTTTGCACACGCATTTAGCTGGAAAGTTGTTACAACCGGTTGGGAGGGTGCCCGAATGGCCGTAAAACGGCCAAAAATGAAATTTCATTTAACTGCCAAGGTGTCAACGGGTTTTCCTTTTCTATTTCCCAACAGGGGATGGGGGGGTGAGTCTAAAGTAATAAATAAATAAATAAAATTTCGCTATGCGTGTCGCTGCTGCTCTCAATGATTGTGTAATGCGAGCGTAATTAAAGCAACAACAACAATAGCAGCAACAGCAACAATGGCTAACTGAATTAACCTTGTTCTGGCCCAACGGAAATTGCACACACACTGGCAGACACACACAGACAGAGCACAATTCGCACACACGCAGCGCGATACGAGCGCAGATACATTTGTATCTTTGTTTGTATCTTGCGGGTCCTTGGTTATAATTAATCCACAATTGCACACACAGCAAAACCCACACACCAACACACACACACACAGCGTGGCACGCAAGCGTCGCTGTCCAGATCTCTTGTTGTTGTTATTGTTGTTGTTGCTGCTGCTCTGCTTGTTGTGTGGGGCGTCGTCAACTGTACCCCGAGCGATCAGATAAATTTGCCATTGGCACCTGGCACCAGCCCCTCCCCCCTGCCCGCTTCAGCCAGCTCCAGCTCCATCTCCATGCCCAGCTCTAACTCGGACTAGAGCGCGGTCTCCCCTTTCCTCCCTCCTTCTCCTCCTTCTTCTACACTTCCTTCTGCGCCTCCTTGTGCGCCTCCTTGTGCTCCCCATGCTGCATGCTAATTGCCATTGGGTCAGTCGCGGCTTGCATGTCAAAATTGCAGTTGTTGTTGCTGTTGTTGCTTTTAGCTATTTTCAAGCTATTAGCTCAAAAGTCAGCCACAGAATGTGTCACGCAGCAACGTCGCCAAAGTGCAGAGCAGACAAAGCTAACACGCATACGCAGCGTGTGCACACTGGGAACACACACACACTAATATCGATATGTAGTTATCGCAAAACGATTATTAATCGCTTAACAACTCTATTGATTTGGAAGAGAGGGGGGAATAAAATTCGATTGACCTGCCATGGAGCAAAACACAGAAGAAAAGACTAAGAAGGCAGAAGACTGGGAAAGCAGAAGACTGAGAAGGCAGAAGACTAGAAAGGGTGGAGACTTGCAAGGCTGAAGACTGTTGAAGACAGAGGGCAGAGCAGAGCAGATAGTTGAAAGGATCTCAGACTCTTCTCACTATATCGTTACCATCGTTGGATTCGCCTTCAGAGCAAGGGAGCTCCCATCACTCTGAGTCTTTATTTGACTTTGCTCTGCCTCAACGATAACAAATAGTTTCTCTTAGCGATAACGATTTATTGCACCCTTGGCAATAGGTTTGCTGTAACTAACGATAGCAATCGATAGATTTGGCTGAGTTGCGATTACCGTTAGATACATTTATTCACTTTCCATTTGAGCCATGCATCTTATTCAACTGACAATAGTACTGCCGATAGTATCGTTATTCTCCTCACTTATTTCACGTTGTTGTGCCACTAATTTTATGCATTATTGCTGTACAATGTTTTCGTTGTTGCTGTTGTTTCTGTGTAAATTAGAAGGCGGCTGCCAGATAAAAGAAACATCAACAACAGCAACAGCAACAACAACAACAACAACAACAACAAAAAGCAGCTACAACAATTGAACAACGCAACTGAGAAATGCGCAATAATTGATGCACGCAAAATGCAATTACGAATTGAGGTGCGAGCGAGATGGCAATGCATGCAAGAGCAAGAGGGGGCGCTGCATGGGTAATGAGTCGTAGGTAAGTGGGGCGAGGGCGAGGGCGAGGGCGTGGGCGGGGGAAGGTTGCATATAATTGCGTTATAGTTTGTAGTTTTTGCTTTGCCAACGATAACACACACGCACACGCACACACACACATAGACACGCACACAGACTGCATTTTAGGGTGACCATATTGTCGCAATGCATGCGCACGCTCTCACTGCGCTGCACTTGGTCTCGCCTTTGTCTCCCTCTCCCTCTCCTTCTCTCTCTCTCTCTCTCTCTCTCTATCCCAACCACCCACTCTTTGGCCCCCTCTCTCCCTCTCCTTCTCCCACTCACATGTTCGCTCTTTCGCGCTGCATTTGCATTTTCAGTGCAGTTCTCTTTGCGGTCTCTTAAGTCACCGCTGAACTTTTCAACCTTCTCCCGCTTTACCTTCTCTTCCCCCTTCTCCTTCTCCTTCTTCTCCTTCTCTTCTCCTTGGCTTTTTCTACACATTTTGTTTGCCTTCGTTTGCTTATTAATCACTTCCTTCTTGCGTTTTGCACGCGCTTCGCCTGCTTCCGCCCTAGTGCTGGCACCCTCCTTCTCCTCCATCTCCTCCCCTCTTCCCCCTCTCCCACCCCTTAACCAATAGTTCCAATATTCGTGCCCAGCCCCAATTCGCCATGCGGCGACATGCATTTTCTGCATTTGTCAGCAAACGACAGCAGGCAGGCAGGGAGGCAGGGAGGGGGAATGGGGAATGGGGAATGGGGAGGTAGAAGAAGGTGCTGTAGGGTACTCAAGGACCCTCACTGTAAGGCACCCCCGCTCGTCTCCCGTGCACCGTTTACGAATGGAAAGTGGAAAGTGCAGTAGGCGTAGAAGTTATCGCTTGTTTGCTTTCGATCTAATCTTCTCTTCTTCTCGTTGAGTTATCTCAAATATTTGCGTAGAATTTCATTCATTTCATTCGCATCAATCAGCTGCGTTTCGCTTTCATTCACAGCCATCTCTCCCTCCCTCTCTATCTCTCTCTCTCTGTCTCTCTCTTTCATTCACTTCCGCATTCAGTGCGATTTTGGACGCATCGCGTCGCGTGGTTGCCAATTGCACTCGCTGCCAGTGTTGCCAATCGGCTTTATGCAATTGCTAAACATGTGCAGCGAACTGTTTACTAACTACCCTGCTGCAGTTGACAGTGGGGTTGCTCTAGATGCCACAATGAAAGGGTTTGTTGTTATCGATTGTCAACGAAATATCGATAGTTTTCGATTTCTATTCATTTATAAGTCTACATTAGCCTAAACTTAGTCTAGGTGCCAGACTGTCTAAGGTTATTGTTATCGATTGTCTAAGAAATATTGCTAGTTTTCGATATCTATTCATATTTGAGTGTTATCAATGCTTGTTATCGATTTGCACTAATTTATCGATTTCAACACATGAGTGGTGTCATAATATGTATTTATTTATTTATTTTATTTAAAGTCGGCTATAGCAGTCGACTGTTTAACAATAACAATTAAAATTAAAATTTTAATAATTTAAGATTTAAAATTCAATTCAGGCAAATTTTATTTTTACATTTAAATTAATTCAAATTTAAACTGGGCTAAGCAAAAATTAACCTATCCAGCATTTGCTGCCAGGGATTGAGGAAAACCCAGAAAAACCCAATCAGATCAGGGAAGTTAAAAATTAATATATCTAAATATGTATAAGGTACCCTTGCTATCGGCTATCGCCTTACTATCGATAGTTTTCTTACATGTTATCGACATTAAGTTAAGTTCCTATTCCCCTATACATATGTATGTATATGTATTATACATATAAGGTAATATCAGCGCAATTTCACCGAGAGTATGGACACGTCTGGCGATTTGCATTCGATTTATTTATATTTTTTTATCGAAAACGCGTGCCCAGCTGTGCACAGCAGTGCCACGCCCACCGTGCGCATGAGGCGCCACAAGCAGCAGTGGGTAACGGCAAACGGCACGCAGCACGCAGCACGCAGCTCGCACGTCGAGTGATTAACGGCAATTACATTTCACAGTTATGAAAACAACTTGAGCTTTTCCACGCCGGAACGTGCTGCGTGGCACCTTGCGCACACTTCATGCACCTCGTGCGCCTCATACAGCGCATACATACGTACGTACAGCTCATGCACCTCGCGCCGATTGCGCCAGGCACATTTCGATATGGCGATGATGACGACGTTGGTATCGGTTACCTCTCGCCCACGCATCGCCGATTGCAGTTGGATGGAGGAGGGTGCCGCAACGATAGCTAACAGTGCATTAAAGGCCGAGGAGAACCCACTGACAGATCAATTAAAAGTAACTCCAACCTCAACTTTAACCCGTCATTGCAACACTCGAAATTCTCCAAAAAATAAGGAATGTTTTTATCGCAATTTCTCATTTATCGATACAAGAAAATGCATTTATTTACGAGTTTATCGAAAACTTATTTTGTTTTTACTAATTAAATTAAACAAGTCGAAGATTGTATAAATTGGGAAATGTCTTGAGTAATATATATGTTTATGTACAGCACAGTCCCTACCTCACTAGTTCCTTCTTTCACAAGATTGCTAAATATTGTAGTTGTAATTAATTTTCCGATTTCTATTTTGGCAACACTCTCTGTGGCCTCCAATGTGGATCGAAATCTTGATTGCAAACTCAACGCTTTCAGCTTGAATTATGCTAAAAGCCATGCCCAATTGTCGCTAAAGATCAATGATCAATGCAGATCTGCTTGTGCTTGGCGGTTTCCATTAATTTTGGCCCAAAAAAAGAGATCGCAATCAGCGAAGAAGCGGGCTAAAGAGATAAATCAATGCGAAGTGACGACAAAAGACGAGAGAAGAAGACGGAGGAGATGAAGTGTTGAACAAAGGCCAAGTTGATGAAGTACGAAGTGTGATGCCCTTGCATGGTGATTGTTGCTAGGGTCAGTTATAGCAAAGAGTACTGCGATTTAGGGTACTTGTATTACTATATAATAATGCCACGATATATACTACAGTTGTATATATATATCTTGTATCTACACATATCTGATATATGTAGCTGAATAGCGAGAAATCTTAGTGAAGTAAAGAGAAGACGCTGTAAACCTATTTGCTCTGCTATATGTGTATACCTGTGTGTGCCTAGATATATATACTTTATACTGCGCTACAGTTCAAGGTATTATATACACTGCCACGCCCTCATTGAGGCGTTAAACTTATCGAAAATGATTTTCATTGTTGGAGTCTCATTGACGCCGCACGACGGCAACTGTAATGAGAAAACAGTTTGGTCTGCTGCTGCTGCTGTTGTGTCTGTTGTTGCTGCTGTTGTTGCTACTGCTGCAGTTGCTGTTGTTGTTGCCACTCGCTTGCAGCAGCAACAGTCGCAGCAGCAGCCGCGTCATTTGCCATTACTCGTAAATGTCGCATATTTATGCTGATGATAACGGCGCTCTTAGCTGTTTGCGAGCGTGCGAAACTGGCAACCGCTCAACCTACTTGCCACTGCACCCCCCCCCCACCTCTTGTACTTCTCTCCCCACTCTGTCGCTGATCATGCAACAATTTGCTGTCAACAACAACAACAGGGAAGAAAACGATGGCAAAACTCTCTAAAAATGACTAAAGTAAAATTGATTTGTCACGCTGCGCATAAATTGCACAAAAGCCAGCAACAATTGCTGCTGCTGCTGCTGCTGCTGCTATTGTTGCAGTTGTTACGGGTAATGGTTGCTGTTGTTGCTGTTGCTGTTGCTGTTGCTGTTGCTGCCGTCATTGCACTCACTTTGGCCAAGCTTTTCAATCAATAGTAATAACCCTTTTTCCTTGACGATTTTCACTGCTTTTCCTTAGACATTTTTCTTTTCTTTCTTCTTTTCTTTCTCTCATCGCCTTCTTCTTTTTGCCATTTCATCAATTAGGCGTTAATTTTTCGCCTAACGGTGCTAACGTTTTATTAATGAGCCAACGCATTTGGCGCCTGGGAAACCTCAGAATGAGATGCCAACAGTGTGAGAGGGAGAAGGGGAGAGCGGCTGAATAGACGCGCAAATTGAGCGGACAAACAATGCGAGAAACCGCCAAGGCCAAGGTCAGTGCCAAAATAAAAAGCTATAGACGGATCGTATCTCGGAACGGATTGGCTTAGATTGAGCACCGAAAATTGCAGGGTACAACAACAGCAACAGCAACAACAACAACAACACTGGCAACTGTTGTTGCCGGGCGGAAGTGAGCGACGTTTTCGACAATGGGAAGTGAATGCAAAAGATCACAGCAAAAACTGGGCAAATCACATAGAGGTGTCACTATTTGTGTGTGTGTGTGTATGCGTGTGTGTATGTGTGTGTGATAGTGTGTGTGATAGTGTATTTGTGTGCCTATTCATGTGAAGGTTTCCCACTTTAATTGAAAACTTCTTTTGCACGTTTTAGTTTTTTGTGCAATTGCAAAAATTGATTTAATTAGTGCAAATGACAAGTGTGTCTGTGTCTGTGTGTGTGAGTGTGTATCTATGTGTGTGTGTGTGTGTGTTAATTGCACTATCTAAAACTAGACAGCATTACCAAACTGACAGCTAAGCTGAGCTGTGGGACACGCCCACAGCAAACTGCAGCCCAGTCGCCTGTCTTACAATTTGCGGAAGGGAAACAGGCATGATTTGCAGTAGATTGTATATATGCGATGAATGTAGTTATAATATATATATATACCTATATAATATACCATATACTTAGAGGGTATTTCATAGTATGTTAATACATAATATGTATTGCCTGGGAAAAGTCCAGCCAAATTCACAACAGAAACCTTCAAACAGTCAATTAAGTTATCTATTGGTTTTCTGCTGTCTTTTATCTACAAAATCATTAAGATCTCTGCATTTTTAAGTGCTAGAATTATGAAATTAAGCACAAGCAATCTGCGAGTGCTAAGCTAACAGAAACTGATTGTACACAGTTGCCATAGAACCTTATTGCCCATATAGGATCATAAGTATAATATGAAACCCGTCCAACTCGAGTTGAAAAACAAAAAATGAAACTTTTCGCATTAATTTGATTTACTTTATATAGTTAACAGATATCAAAAGAATCTGAGGTCGGATTAAGTATAAATTGGGCATTATATACATTCATATTATATGTATATATATACATATATATATATTATAATATCGGTGGGTGCAACTTACCTTAAACTAAAACACTCGCCAGTCGGGCGTTACCCGTCCAGCAATCCATAAGTTTTAATTTTCAATTGATTTGTTATTTTTTTGTTTTGTGTTGTTTGTTTGTTTGTTTTATTGTTGTTGTTGTTGTTTTGGGGCCGTCCTCTGGTTGGTTTCCTTGTATGGGTTGTTCTTGTTGTTGTTGTCGCTGCAGCAGTTGTTGTTGTCAATTTGTTTTTTCTCAGTTTGTTTTGTTCTTTTAATTTTAGCACTTTGTTTTTGTTCTTTTGCACACCGAAAATTGTCGCTGAGGGCGTTTTACAACACTGCTAGTCCGAAAAATAATCGTTTTCAGAATTTGATCTCGAAATTGTTCAATTTTTTAACATGTTTCTTTTTCTTTTTCTTTTTCTTTGTTTTTTCTTTTCTGTTTTTGTTTTTGTTTTTGCTTTATTTTGTTTTGCTAGTTGATTTCTTACTATTTTGTTATCGATAAAAATTGTATTGGTCCAGTTGGTTGCAAATATTTCGTCGCGTTTTCAATTGAGAGAGAGTGCATGTGTGTGTGTGAGAGTATGTCTGTTAGTGTGTGTGTGTGTTGGTAAATGAGAGACTTGGTTTCAATAGCCAGAGAGCGCTGCCAGAGTTGTAGCGTGTTGCTGTTGTTATCGATAAGCGTTTTGCTGAGTTGCTTTTCGATTCGCCGAGATTTCGTTTTGTGGTTATCTTTTAGTTTTACACGCTTTCTTCTTCGTAGAAATTTAGAATTTTGAAGAATATGCTGCAATGAGAGGAAAGTTAAAGAAATATGAATAGATTAGAAGAGTTTTAAACAAAACTGTGAGTTGCATTAGGTGATAATATAATAGAGTTCACTCAGAAGAAGAGTCTCTTTGTCTCTTTGTTTGCCTGAAGGCTTCTTGAAGAACTCTTGAGAACTCTTCGTTAAGCTTGCCATATAATCTACCCAACTATCATTGCTCTCTCTCACTTCCCTCTCTTTCTCTCTTAACTGTCTACAGTTTCATATTATGTTCAAGGTCTTCAATTCGAATACGGTCACCTTAATGAACTTTCAAGCCAAACAAAAACAAAACAAAACAAACTTCTGCGGCAAACAAAGCGCAAATGTAGGCTATGACAAAAGCTGAAAAGAGAAGGAGAGAGAGTGAGCGAGAGAAAACAGAGAGAGAGAGAGAGAGAGCCAGGAAGAAAGGGAGCGAGAGAGAGAGAGAGAGACAGAGGGAGGGATAGAGGAAGGGTGTGCGCCAAAACAACGACGAACAATTTGCCGTGAAACTTTCACTATTTTAATTACCTAAAGCAAAATTCTCTTGTTTTGTTGCCGAAACAACCGTAGCAACAGCAATGTGAGCTATTGTTGTTGTTGTTGTTATTGTTGCTGCCTTTGCTGCTGCTGCTGCTGCTGTCTCAAAAGTCTGGCAACTGTCTGCGGTGGCACCTCAAGTGGCCTGCAGCACAAGTGCAATGTGAAAGAGACAACATGAGGAAGAACGAGCGAGAGGCATGGAAAGTTTTGCTGCTGCTGCTGCATTGTTGTTGTTGTTGCTGCAACATGTGGCATGCTTAATTATGACGTTGAGAAGTCACAGCGACAATGTCAACAGTTGAATTATGGGCGCACACACACACACACACACACACACATAATAACAACAACAGCAACAACACTGAAAAGTTTTAATTTTTGCCAACTTTTTGCGTGCAACATGACGTCATCGCCAAGGCGTCGCCATTCCCATCTTCCTTTCCCTCTCTCTCTCTCTCTCTCAGTTGCTGCATATTTTAATCATCTAACGTCAGCAGCAGCAGCAGCGAAGTCGGCAGTAGCGTCGGCAGCATCTCTATCAACTTTATCAACATCTGAAAGTTGCACTGTGGCATTGAAAAACTTTTACTTTGCCGCATAAGTAGGTTGCCTCACTGTCTGTCTAACTGTCTGCCGCAGTGTTTACCCCCCTTCCCCCCATCAGCATCCCTCTCTCCGCACGACACTTCTGCAAAAATTCAAGTTCAGGGCAGAGCAGAGCATCTTTACAGCGCCACATTGAGCTGCATTAAACAACTTTAGTTAGTGTTCCTTTTTTCATTCCCTTTTAATTTGTCTATCTTTCAATATTTTGTTAATTAAATTCATTTCAAGCTCTAATTTTGTAAAGATTTAGTTAATTTTCCATTTTGCTGAACTTGATTAAAGCTTTCGTTTGTCTTATGTTTGTTGAAAGTTCTCAGCCAGCTTGTAATCTGATTTACAGTTTCTTCCTGTCAGAAAATTGCAGAAAACTCTAAAGTTACGGGCTGAAGAAGTTCACACTTAAATAATCTTGAAAGTTACTGGAAAGCTGTGCAGCTTGAGCTTTATATGATGCTTACTATGTCTTATATTGTTAAACTGAAGGCTCTGCCTTTCCCTTTTACTACAGAATCTAATTATAATATACAAATAATACAAATTATTAAAATATATAAATTAAATATAAATATATGTAAATAGCATAAATAAATAAAGCTTTCTGAACTTCTAAAAGCACATTAGGCACTATGGATCTGCAACTGAAGCACTTTTTGTACTTATTTTGTTATATTTGTATTATTTAAAAGTTAAACAACTTCTGTATGCTTTAAAAGTTTCTTTCCATCTGCTTTAGGCATTAATTTTATTATATTCCCTATATATATTGTATGTATATGAATTCTTCTACATCATTCCCTTCCTACTGCAAGCTTTGCAAGCTCTGCCTCAAAAGCTTCTCTCTTTCAGGTGCTTCCAAGCCGTTGGCTGCAGTCAAATGAAATGAAAAGCGCCGCAGTCAAGACTGTCACAAAGAGCCAGTTAGTTAGACAGACAGACAGACAGACAGACGGGCAGTTGAGGAGACAGTTAAGTTAAACCAAAGCCAGACAAACAGACAGACAGACAAAGAGACGGACAGACAGACAGAGAAAAGAGTCGCTGTGGCCAGACAAAGGTTGTTGGTAAATACCAAACACGGCAAAGAATACATATGTCTATGACTAGACGCCGTCTGTGGCAACCCCTGCCCGCAGCCCGACTGCCACTCCCCCTGCCCTCTGCCCCCTGCCCCATGCCCTCCACTGAAAGGGGCTTGTGATAGCGACTCAGACAGGGGGCAGAGCTGCAGCCGAAGCTGACGAAGACAGCACGATGACGAGCTGCTTAAAATGTCTGCACAGCTGTTTGAGAAGTGTCGCTGTGTGTGTATGTGTGTCTGTGTGTGTGTGTTGCATCAACAGTTGAAGTTGCAACAGCTCAGCCAGGGGCATGCACAATGCCATCGACATATTTTTTAATGTTGCCAGACAGACAGAGATAGAGAGAGAGAGAGAGAAAAAGAGCGCGACAGTCAGACAGGACACCCCACGAAACTGAGTTACACGTGAAGTTGCAGGTGAATTCGTTGAATGCAACATTGTGTGGCAAGGCGAACATGGTAAACGGAATATGCAACTTGAAATGGGGCAAGCCAGAACGCGTCGCGTCGCATCGCGTTGCAATTTTGTTTTATTCGCCTCGGCGTCTTTTAATTTCGTTTTCTTTTGTGCATATTTCTCATTTACTTTTCTCTCTCTCTCTCTTTCTCTCTCTCTGTCTCTACCGCGACGTTCCATCGATTCGCAGCTACTGTGTCTCGACTTGAGTCTTCGCTTTCCCCTGCCTTTCTTTCTGCACTTCGTCTACCCCTTCTTCATTTGCTGTTCTGATAAGCTCGACAAGGACATCGATTCGCTGGGTTCCTTCGTATCGTCTTCGGCTTCAGCTTCGTCTTCGGCATCGGCATCGGCAACGGCTTCGGCTTTGGCTTGTTTCGGCTGTTGCCATGCGTAACCGACACTGTTGACAATAAATATTCTTGCATTTCGATTAGGTTTCCCTCCATATCATGCAGAAAACCATAAACTCGTTGAAGATACCCAAGAGAAACGAAGTGAAGCGACTTACTGAATCTTCTCTTTGGAATCTCACCTAGAGGACAGTTTCCTAACGATCCGAACTTAGTTAACTTAGGAACTTTACTTTCTGTAACTTACTTTAGGTGTCTACAAATCGATTGAGTGCTCTCTTCTTCTCTCATATCAGTAACCCAGCCAACATCATAAGATTTCTAATCTAACTTGATTATTTAATACTCATTTCTTATGCCACAAGTCGAACTAACTCAGTCAGTGTATCCGCCAATCGATCACTTATTCTTCTCTCCCTGTCCCTGTCCCTTTTCCACTCCCTCGCTCTTGTTCTTCTCTTTCTGGAGAAACTGCCTGTCTTGCCGTTTATTAGAAACTGCGGAATTTCTCAGTCAAGCGTTGACGGCTGCGCGACAAATTCGTTGAATTTATGAAATTTTAGAACTTTGCCTTAAACAACAAAAACAATACGCAACAACAACAACTAAAAAACGAAGCGAGTGAGCAGTTTATGGAGCTCGAGTAACAGGGCACATGTCACGGAATTGCAGTTTGCATATGAGATAGCTGGAAAACACAAAAACAAAATGAAACAAAACTAAAAAAAAATTGTGCAAAACAGAAAAATAGCGACAACAACGTATTGCAATGGCATCTCGCACGATTTTATGGGGATGACATAAGCCTCCAACACACACACACACACATACACACACACACACACACACACACAAGTGTATAATGCATGTATGCAACACACATCAGTGTGTGTGTGTGTGTGTGTGTGTGTGTGCGTGTATTTCACACAGCCAGTGAGCTGTGCTCGCTCCTCCATTTAAGTATGCTACAGTAAGGGAAGAGTTACGAGCTACTGCAATTGTTAGATGATAATTAGTCGGTTTTCTAATTGGGGAATGTCTGGCTAATTTGAAGAACAGACTGTTATAGAGTTACTTTCGGGGTGTAATGAACAAATACTGTTGGGAAGGTATTATAGAATGTTGAATGACAAGTGGCTAATTGAAATTGCCTTTGAATACTTAAGAGATATTGTTATAGCTTAACAAACCTGTACATTTATTCGTTGTTCGATCTCTATTGAAGCAAGAAATATTCAAAATTGGTTCAAATTTAATGCAATATCGATAGTAAGCGATAGTATTGCAATGTTAGCTCTGAATCGATTGCATATAATTCGTTTATTTGGATTGCAAAGCAGTTTGCATGCAAGCCTTAGATAAGATCAGATCTGCTATCGAAAGTACACGATAGTTTACTATAGCTTTACTCCTAATTGTACTAATAAAATATATTTAAATGTTTGAATGTTTGTATGTTATCGATAGTCAACGATAGTATCGAAAACGAACACTAAACAATACAAAATTAGCAAATATCAGAAATTTAAGAGTATTTCCATATCATGTGCTGTTATTATATCGATAGTAAACGATAGTTTTACATATACTTTGGCAAACTTAGAAATCTGAGGGAAAATACCAAAGTTCCATTCTGGCATCGTGTGAAATCTGTTTACAGCACCAACTCGTATATAACTAGTATATTAATTATTGTATTATCGGGCGACGACGACGAAGCGATCTGCGACCGCCCGCTGTGAAATGCTGACACTTGGCTTCTCTGTGCTGCTCGTGGTCGTGTTGTCTGT
Source organism: Zaprionus lachaisei (assembly GCA_018901815.1). Taxonomy (NCBI): domain Eukaryota; kingdom Metazoa; phylum Arthropoda; class Insecta; order Diptera; family Drosophilidae; genus Zaprionus; species Zaprionus lachaisei. The sequence goes on along the minus strand of JAEIFI010000733.1, from coordinate 9,261,211 downwards.
TCGTGGTCTGCTCTGGTATACCCGGTACACCTCCCCCGCCATCCAACTTCACCTTCCCCTGCCACCAGCCCCCTTGCCCGCCTGCATTGGTTTTGTCAGTTTCATATTCTTTGCTCGGCAGTTTTGCTGTTGTTGTTGTTGCTACTGCTGTTCTTATTCCTCCTCCTCCTCCTTCACCTCCTCCACCATCACTTCTTTAGGTTGCAGTTGTTTTTGCTTTATTTTGAAATTGTAAGTGTGGTTGTTGTTGTTGTTGCTGTGTTTCTTTCTTCTCTCTTTTTTTTTGGTTTATTTTGTTTATTGTATTTTGCCTATGTGTTTTTCCAGGAATTCCGTCACTGATACGCTGCCATAAGCCCAACAACAACAGCAACAACATTATTGTTGCATTTTTCACAACGTCATTTTCTGGAAAATAAATGCAGCCAATGCAGCGGCAGGAGGCGGGGGACGGGCGTTGTAAGGCAAGGGGAAAAAAAATTATTGTTTGTTGTACAATAATTTATGCAAATATTGCAGACGCGCTAAAAAGCAGCAAGGGCTAAGCAACTTGGGGACACACACAGAGACAAATACACAGTCCCACACACACACACACACACTCACACACAAGCACACACTCTCATACACAGTCACACACAGTGACAGACACACACACACCCGTTAAGGAGTCCGGCAGGGGCAACTGTCCGTCAGTGCACAAGTCTGTCAGTCAGTGGCGTCACTCAAGGGGGAGCAGTGACTGGGAGAGAAAAAGGGGGTATGAGAGAGAGTGAGAGAGAAAGAGAGATAGACATAAAGAAAGAGGGAGAGGGGAAGAAGTCAACAAGGTAGCTAACCAACGTCATTGAAGGGCGTCAGTTGCCTTTCCCTCAAGCAAGTTAACATTCTGCATTAGTTCTCCAAATTGCAAATACTTTACACAGAATTTCACTTAAACAGTGTTGTTTCTCAACACTTATTGTGTATAAAATACCAAATAATATTTAATGATAAGTACTATATATTATTATTATTTATTCATGTAAACTTTACCGCGACCTTACATATCTATTGTACCCCTGCCTGATCTATTGTACTCCAATATCAGCCTGGTTCTGCTTATAAATTGTAGGAAGGATTATCCTGGAAGGATTATCCTTATGTCTATATATCTCTTTTTTATATCTTACTGTTTCGTTTTTTATTATTTATTTCAATTTAAAACCTAAATGACAGTCAATACTCTTGGGATTCGATAATAAAGAATGAGATAGATGAGATTTAAGATAGCAACAAGTAAATCATGTTGGATTTCATCCCAATAGGTACTATATACTTTATATATATGTGTATAAATGTATACTACGTATATAGTTAGTAATTGACGTTGGGATGAAAACGAGAGAGAGAGAGAGAAAAAGGCATGTTTTCATTATTTTTTGCGTTTATCTTTATTGATATATCTTCATATATTACATAATTATTATATAATTATTTATCATATAATTATTCTTTATATATTTTCTGCATTTATTGCTTGATTATCATGAAATTTGAACATTCTTCTTTCATTTTTTCTTGTTCTATGCCAATTTCCCCAACCTTACCGATTCGTTAAGGGATGAATATGAATTAGAACCTTCCAGAAATGAAAACTTCAACAATAGCTGCCTGAAATGTTGGTCTGATCTGGACATATATAGCACACATACATACATATATAGCATATCACTTTATAAGCTTTATATCTATCATATTTGTCTTGTTGATGAACTGCATTGAACCCAGCAAGGGAACCTGGTGAGGGGAGCAGGGAGGGAGGTGTATTGCGTAGGCTCTTAACAGGGCGCCACTTGGGGCATTGTCACTTGCGTGTAAAGGAGTGTGCGTGTGTGTGCGAGTGTGTGTGTGTGCATCAGGCTGCCTCTTCTTCTTCTTCTTGCGCACAAACACTTGAGCACGCATTTGGCGGCATCGTCAGCTGCCACTTGGTCGTTTCAAAATGAAATCGATATGTGGAACACACGCATCCACACACTTCCACTCGCACACACACACACAGAGTCGCTCTAGCTGCCTCTCAAATAATTAATAATAATTTATGGCGCAAACTTTGTCGCAGGCACAGCAATTACAAGTGGAAACACAAGCTAGAAGAGGGGGGGCATTAACAGTGGCAAGAGTGGGGGTGGCAGAGAGTGTAAGAGGGTGGGTGCAGGACACACAGACTGCGTCGAGGGCAGACCCTACAAAATTATGCATAAACGCACTTTACTGCGCCTACAAGTAGGCAATGCCCAAAGTCGGCGCAACTACAAAGCGCACAAAGCGCAGCGGGCCAGGACCAAGGAAGAGGTAAAGGAGAAGCAAGAGGCAGGGGAAGATGGTAAGGGAGTGGTATAGAGGAAGGGGACGGGGAGAGTGGCAGGCCGTGTGTGTGCGCGCTGCTTTTGTTGCAATGCGTTGCTTTTTGTTCAAGTGCACTCAAAAACGCACTTCTCTTTCTCACACACTCGCCCCGTCTCCCTCACTCCCTCACTCCCACTCTGCCTCACTGCCTCGCTCTGCCTATCCCTCCCTCTCTCTCTCTCTCTCTCTCTCTCTCTCTGAAAATAAACTAAGATGCACGCAAAGCACGCCTTTGATCCTGGCGTCGCTGTCGCCGTCGCCATCATCGCAACTAGCTCACGCAATTTGCAAAAAGAAGGAAGAAAATTGTGGAAAATATATGAAAATGGGGAAAAAGGCAAATACAGCAACAACAACAGCAACATCAACAACAACAATAACAGTGAATGAAGAGTTTCTCTGTCTACTGTCTTCTGCTGCTTCTTCTTTTTCTTTTGCTTTTTTGTTGTGCTGCTGACAAAGGCAACAAACAACAATAAACTCGCAAAAACAGCCAAGGGGGACAGCTGCCCATCTCCCGCTCTCTCTCTCTCTCTCTCTCTCTCTCTGTGTGAGTCTCTGTCTCTTGCTTTCCCCTACTGTCAAGATAATGAAAGGTCGTCGAAGTGCGTCGCAGTTGATGCTGCTGACAGAAACATCCTGACGTGACTTCTGTCACGCAGCAACAGCAACAGCAGCAGGGTGTACCTCACTGTGTGTGTGTGTGTGTGTGACTGAGCTAATCAAGTGTTTGCACAAGAGCAGCAGCAGCAGCAGCAGCAGCAACAAAACTATGCAGATTGAAAGCTCTCAGGCAAATCGCGCAAAGCTTCGCGCCGAGGCTGCTTAGGCAAATGGAGACAACAGTAAACACTCGATGCGAGCGACAACAACAGCTACAGTAATCACCAATTACCAACAAGGAGATAAATAAACATTAAGCTAATGAGTTTAACATGTCAAAGAGACGAGAGGAGAGGCAGAAACTGAGATTGAGAGAGAGAGAGAGAGAAAAAGACTATGATATTTGAGAATGTAATTGAGCTTGAACTTGAACTTTAAGTCGAGTTTTTACAGGAGCTTTTACTTGAGCTGCAGATGCAGCTTCAGCTTAAGCCGATCATTGCTGAAAGCTTCTGCAAAGCTATTGACGAACACACTGTACTTTTAATTAAAACACATTTAAATAAGCCATATGAAATAAATATGTAGTAAACAGTTTGTTGGAAGCTTTCGCTTAAAATCCTTTTAACTTTAAAGTTTAAGTTACAGTGAAAACTCTCTTGGCCGGACTCTTCAAGCCGGGCAACTTAAGATCGGCCAAGAGAAGCAGAGATAATACTAAACACGTTCTAGAAAATGTGTCCGCTTCAATGGGGCGTTCGCGTAAAAGAGGTGTCCGCTTTTGAGAGGTGTACGTTTAAGAGAAGTGTCTGTTTAGAGAGAAGTGTGCTTGAGAAAAGTGTCCGCGTAAGAGAGATGTTCATTTTGTTGAAGTGTCCGCTTAAAAAAGGTGTACACTAGTGTTGTGTCGTTCGTGAACGAACGAACTAAATTGAACTAATCACCAAACTGAACGAACGAACTAGGTCTCTCTTTATAGTTCAATATAGTTCGTTAGTTCAATTTAGTTCACTTAGTTCAATATAGTTCACTTTTTTTTTTTAAGCACCTTTAAGCAAGCTTAAAAAATGAACGATTGAACCAAATGAACGACCTAGTTCATTGATTTTAAATAATTTTAATTTTAAAACGAACTTATTCCTCAAATTGAACTAGGATTACCCAACACTAGTGTACACTTTACGAGAGCTGTTCGCTCTAGAGAAGTGTTCGTTTAAGAGAGGTTTTCGCTTAGAATAGGTGTTCGCTTAGAATAGGTGTCCGCTTTAGAGGGGTGTCCGTTTAAAAGAGGCTATTGCTATTTGAGTTTTCACAGTATTTCGGCTGATCACACTTTTGGGAGTTTTCAAAGCAACATTTTAGTTTTCAATCATTGACTATCTCTCTCTCACTGTCTCTCTCTCTCATTCTTTCACTCTCTCTTTCTGTTTGTAACCTCTCTCTGAAACTCCTATACATCTTACTATCTTTCTCTATCTCTTGCTATCTTCTTTCTCCCTCTTTCTCTCTACTATAATTCATTCATCTCTCACTTGTCCGACTTTCTTTCATTATCTCTCTCTTTTTTGTGTTCTTTTCTCACTCTCGCACTGTCTCTCTGGACTTTCACTCCCTCTAGAGCTTGATCTGCCTCTCTATGTCACTCTCTCTTCATATATGTGCATATATATCTGCTGTTTACTCTCTCTCTCTCTCTCCCCTCTGTCTCTCTTCCCTTGATCCTTGCGCCTTGTCGCGGCACACGCACTCAACCTGCCTGCAGCTGCTCCTCCATCAACTCCAATCATGTTGTTTATGAGAATGGGCAGTGTTGCTGTTGTTATTGTTGCAGTTGTTGTTGTTGTTGTTATTGTTGCAGTTGTTGCTGTTGTTGCAGTTGCAGTTCATTCAGTTGCTGTTGTTGCTGCCTTGACGCACAGCCGACTGTCAAAGTCGATTTGTCTTCACTGTCAGCAGCAGCAGCCGCTGGCCTGATAAGCTGCTGCGTAGCCTTGCACAAGGGCAAGAGGGAGCGTGCAAGAGCGAGTGAGGGACAGAGGGTTAAGAAAGAGAGGGCAGACAGAGGCCAAAGAGCTTTCATTTCTCATTGTGCTCGCATGCAAAGACAATCAAAATGGACAGCGCGTGCGGCTGTGCCTTGCCGCATGCCTCGCCTCTATCTGCCTCTCTTTGTATCTCCCCCTCTCTCTCTCTCTCTCCTTGTTTAGCACTTGAGAGAAATCAACAGCGCAACAGCGCGGCGACAAGTGCAACACGCGGCAAACAACTTGCAGGACATGTGTGTCCTGTTTGCAACCAGCCGCATTGCTTGTTGCAGTTGCAGCAGCAGCAGCAGCAGTTGTTGTGGTTGTTGTTGTTGTCGTTGCTGCTGATGCCATTTACCTTTTGTCGTCTGCGCTGCCCTCTGTCCCCCCTTTACCCCGTCTCTCTCTCCTTCTGCTGCAGCCCGTTTTCGGCCAGGGCTAATAAACTCAACTGAAAATGCGGCCGGAAGTGCGTGCAGCGGCAGCAGCAGCAGCAGCAGCGGCGCAAATAAATGTCCCAAAAGCAACAACAGCAGCGACAAAAAATGCAGGCCCAAAAAGTCGGCAACAACTGACTGAAAGAGCTGCCCCCCCTTGGCTGCCCCTCAACCGTTCCCCCTCCACCACAATGCTGAATGCAAACGCGAACTCAAAGTGGCATTTGGGGTCGTCCTGCGTCCGCCTCCCCTTCCTCCTTCCTACCTACCTCCCTCCCTCCTCGTCCTACACGCGTTCCACTTCACAACGCACAACAAGAAACAACGCGGCACAGGAGGGGGTGGGGGAGGAGCAAGGAGAGGGGGCAGCCTGCACAATTGCAGTGTGTGCGCTTGTGTGTGTGTGCGTGTGTATGTGGTGGACATCGCCAACCCCGAAAAATGCCCGAAAAACAAAAGCATACGAAATAAAATGCAAAAAAATGCGATAAAAAAGGAGTAAAAATCGAAGAAGAATTGCCAAAAATTACCGAAAAATACATGCGATATACTATATATATATATATATATGTATATATACATACAGGCCGGGTAAGTGTGTGTTGCATAGGGGTGTGTGGAATGCGCCGACAATGCAAGGGGGGAGTGCAGGAGGGGGGCTGCCTCATTGTCGGTTATCCTGGCGTCGTCGTCGTCGTCGTGTTTAACCCTTTTTTCAATTTTTGTGCAGCACACACACGGAATGTGTTACAAACCGGCCACGTAGACACACACACACGCACACACATACAGGCAGGCACACACACACACACACACACACAGAGAGAGGCACACACACACACACAGAGGCATCAAAAGAACTCTCTCCTTCTGTCGTCGCGTCTCGTCTCGTCCAGACGCGCTTTCAGTTCTTTCTTTTCTATCTCGATATACGATATATACAATATATTCTATATATGATATCATATTGGGGGAGGGCAAGGGATTCTGTCGCCATCCCACCCACTTCCCTACCGCTCCCCCTTTTCCTTCTTCTGTGGTGGGTCAACAAATGCACACAACAATTTGCGCAGACTTAATCGCAGACTTCGTCGATTTTTGGCCATTCAGGCAGGTTGTTGGATGGGAAAGGGGGGGCGCGTCTGAGGTTAAGGGTTGCATGCAGTCCGACCGAGTGCAATTTGGTTTGATTGATCGTTTCGGTCAACTGGAATATGATAAAGCCAAAAGAAAAACAGGGGAAAACAGAGAAAATTATAACAGAAAAGCAGAGAAATAATAATGAGCAAAGATATCGTATACGATATAGGATAGTAGGATAAAAGGAAGATCAAAGATAGAAGAAGGTGTGGAAGAAAGGGAAGCAGTAAGCAATTGACAAACTGGATTATAATTTGTGTTATTATAATTATCATAATATAAAGGTTACTATCTACTCAGAACTCTCGTATAGTATGAATATATGTTACTGGACCCTTTCGGAATCGATAACCTTCATTCTTCCAACACTGTGAATGACATAAGCTAGTCACTGTATTGTTTTCTACCCTAGCAGAGGGTTACGCACCTTACGATCTATAAAGTATATATATATTCCTAATCAGAGTGAACAGAGCAGTCAAGCTGTCCGTTAGTCCGTGTGTCCGCTTATTGCAAAGCAAACTAGTCTCTCAGTTTTACAGCTATCTTAATGAAACTAGGCACACATGCTTCTTATTGTTGCACGCTGTAAATATGTCGAAACAAGCTGGATCGGACTGATATATCGTATAGCTGTCATACAAACTATCGGCCGTTATTTGTTATTTTGCAAGATATTGCAACCAAACTAACTTTATAAGACTTTTTTTTGAAAAATAATATGCATATGAATTTCATCAATATCGGACTACTATAACATATAGTTCCCATAGAAACAGTTGGCCGAAATAAGGTTTTTGTAGTGGAACTTAACTTATCAGTGTCAATCCAAGTAAGACATTAATCGACGTATTATTATTGAATTCTGTACCATTATATATAACTAGTATAGGAACTGTTGGAGGTTAGCAGAACCTGAAAGGGTATAGAACTTTTGGCATATCGCAAGTAGTCCTTCTTTCTGGTTTACTCATTTCAAAGGAAATAAACTCCTGCATATCATACAATATGTAGAGGAATCTACTCTTTACTATATTGAATAAGATTATCTATATATATCTCAATGTATATTTATGTCTTTATTTGTAGCTGTATATCTTATACAGGATTCTCCCAGAAAGGCAAGAAGCCCTTTTCTTTTCTCTCACTATACTCTCTCTCAAACAGTTGAAGCTTTCAGTAGGGCATCATATCATTTAATTCCTTGCTATATATATATCTGGGAATCTCATTAATGTTCTTTTCTTAGCCCAAACATCTTGACTTCCCACTCACAACTCTCTCTACTAAGCTACATACTACCCTCTGTAGATGTATTACATACCCTATATATGCCGTATAGGGATACTCAGTGTACCTTCTCTCCCTTCCCTTCTCTCTCTACCCATCTAGGCCTATTGCCATTCGCTAGTCCCTGTCCCCACTCTCTGCCCCCTCCACCTCCACCTCCTCCGCCATCTTTCCCTTCTTCAGTCCATTCACTTTTCGACTGGCTTTGCACATGTTTTGGTTCCACTTGGCTAGCAAAGCTCAAGAATGCCGAAAGTTGCATTTGTTTTCGGGAGGGTTTTTTTTTTATTTTGGGCACCGTCGGGCACCGAAAATAATCCCCTACCCGATGAGTGGTCACGGGGGTGACTAGGGGACTAGGGGGAAACCTAATAAAAATGCATGGAGTACACGAATTTATGCACAAGCACGAGGAGAGGGAGAGGGAGAGAGGGGGAGAAGCGAAGAGGAGGTGAGGCAGCTTAACCAAGTTACCGCAAAAATTGCGACGAGGGTCCCTGGCTTGTTTCTGGGGTAGGGGCTGCATGAGAACTGCCGAAAAAACGAACGAAAATAAGACTGCAAGAGAGAGGGTGGGGGAGAGAGTATAGAGGGGAAGGGGGAGTAGCAAGAGGAAGCAAAAAATAAACGAACTTCGCACACACGAAAAATTGGGACAAAACAAAAGTTTGAACGGGTCGAAAATGGTGTTGATATTCTCATGGTGGCGTCGCACTCCCCTCCCCTTCCCTTGCCCCTTGTCCCTTGTCCCTTGTATTGCTGTCCCCTTGCCACATTTGGTTGCCCCTTGCCACCGCCGGCCTTGTTGCAGGCCAGCTGCACCGCTGGTGGTTAAAATATGCTGCGCGCCGTCGCGTTTCCCGCGTGGAATTTTAAAGCCATCATCAGCGTTGCATTTGCCGCTTTCTTTGCGTGTCTGTGTGTGTGTGTGTGTGTGTGTGCTTCTCTCACTACCTCCTTCACTCTCTCTCCCTGTCTCTCTCTCTCTCTCTCTCTCTGTCGACTTCTTTGTGTGTGTTTTGCTTTGCGCTGCCTGGCGGCATCTTCGTTTTTATTTTATTTTATACAATATAATTCGTCGCCTTGCCCCCGCCGCAGCGTTGCACACGCCACCCCGTCTACCCCCTCACCTTCGTGCCAGCCCCTGCCCCTGCCCCCTGTCTGCACACGCTCTGCCACTCCCCAAACAGTTCCACTTGAGGCCGCTCTTGCTCCTTTTTGCGACTGTTTTTTGGCAATAAGCTTTTTTGCCAATGCCGCAGGGTTGTATTTGCATTAGCGCGCTCTAAGGGGTCATAGAGGGAGGGGGGAAGGGGGCAGTGCAGCTCACGACATCATAGATACGTATATATATTTTATACATATCCCTCACTCCCTCTTGCCTCTTTACTCTCATTTGACGCGCTTCTTCAAGCGTTGCATCAGCAGCTTGTCTGATCTGCCTGTGTGCGTGTGCGTGTGTGTGTGTGTGTGTGTGTGTAAGACAAATCTTTGGGGTTTACGAGCTTAGATGACTGCACTTAGTCAGCGGGACTTTAATTAAGAGCCAAAAAACCAGAAGGGGGAAAGGCAGCATTCAAGCCAAAACTGAAAACAAGCCAACGGGGCGTGTTATACCCTGTAGCGAGACAAGGCGGTAACTGCGCTAGCATAGGCATTGCTAAAATCATTGAGAATTGAGTAATATTTGAAATTTAGATTATTTACAGGGTATCTTTGGGCGATGTTGGTGCAGTTTTGAGGCATCTGTAAGCCTTATAGCTAAATTAAATAATTATACAAGTCTAGTCGGTCTTCTAGTTGAGGCGCACGGTACCTTAGCAAGTGATTTACAGGGTATCTGCGGCAGCATGCAGTCATTTGCATGCATCTATGCTAGCTTCACAGCACACAAGAGCAATGTAAGAACTGTGATAATAAATATTTCAGATAGTTAAGACTTAGAATACATTAATACAAATTACAGGGTATTCACATGTCAAGTAAACCTGTTGTGCAGCTGGAGAATTCATTGAACTTTACTCTGGCAACTGTGCAACACATTGGACAGTCTACAGGGTAGCTGCTCGTCGTGCAGACACAAGGAAATAATGTTTTGTTTCGTTTTCGCTGCGTTTTCCTTTCGTCAACTTCAATTTTGGCACACCTGACGATCTTCTGCCAACTGTTGCTGCTGCCGGTGGCAGTTGCTGCAGCAGTTGTTGCTGTTGTTGTTGCTGCTGTTGGTGTTGCTGCTGCTGCTGCTGTAGCTGACATATTTGTCACTCGGCCTGTTGTCGTTGTCATTGTCGTTTTGCATTGTTGTCTGACATAACCCGGCCGCAAAACTGCACTCCACAACGCTCTCCCTCCTGCCCTCTCCTCCTCTCTCTCTCTCTCTCTCTCTCTCTCTCTATGCAACTGCACCTCCCTACTCATCCTCTGTCCATTGTTGCCCCACACACGCTTGCAACATGCCCGTCCAGCCTCGTGTGCGTGCCTGCGACTGTGTCTAGGCGCTCTTGCCTCAGCTAACTGCATGTGCCGCTGTCTGTCTGGCTGTCCCACTCTGCCTTTGTCCCCCTCTCCCTCTCCCCCCCGTCTCCCTCTCTCTCACTCCTGTCAGCCCCCTCTGTCTGTCGGCCTGTCCGCCTCTCAGCCAGATAGCGATATTATTTCATATTTTGGCCAAATTACGAGGCACAACTTGCGACTTGCGATCGCGTTTTTTAACTGGTCGCCGCGTGCGCGCAACCCTCGATAAGGCAGGGTAGGCTGGGTGGGGGGAGGGGAGGGTCAAGGGGTAAAAGGTAAGTACCCTATAAACCCTAAGCAGCAACCCCAACGAAAGGCAACGAGCCATGGCTGACGACGACGCTGTGGTCTCAGCGACTCAGTCAGTCCCTCTGTCTCCCTGCCTGTCTGTCTCTCTGTCTCTCTGTCTCTCTGTCTGTCTGTCTCTCTGTCTATCTGTCTGTCTGTCTGTCTGTGCTACCTCTCGTACTGCTTTAATGCTGTCCTGCTGTCTCTGCCTGCATTCGGTTCCCCCCTTTTCCGTTCTGGCTGCAATTCGCTTCATACACCTGACCCTGTCGCCATCGTTGCCGCTGTTTGTTTTCGTTGATTATCTTTGGCGTATTTAGAGCGTAAAGCGTAGTCAGACAAAAGAGGAACACAACAACAACAAGACCGACAACAACAACGACAACAAGACACACAGCAGAAGGGACGTGTGCGAATATGATAATGATGGGGCGCAGGCAGAAGCCAAGGAGAGGCCCTTCCCCCGCTCATTCACTGTAGAAGGACCTTCGCGGTGCGACAAGCGGCCAAATTAAAAGTGAAATTGCAATTTATATTTTCGACAAATTTTCGATTGCTGCCACCTGCAGCCGAAACAGCCGAAAAAAATGCCAAAAGGACAGGCGACTGAGGCACAAGGGTTAGCCGAGGCAGACCGTACCGCGCAGATACCCTAACCAGGAATGCTTTAAGGTGCGATCAAAGACTACCAAGTGTATGCTTAGCGCTATAAAGACTATATACATTTAAATATATATAGGGTCAGGTGTATATATATATATATATATATATTCCAGAGCAGAGCGATATACAGGCAGTTTCACTCTAGAAAAAGGTCCTATATTGCTATCTAGGTGCTGCGTCTTGCAACTAAACAAGAAACACGCCATTCAATATTTATATATCGATAACTCAGTGGGTGTTATGCCTAGCATAGCCAAACTTAGAAGTTAGGCACATAGCTTGTATCTAGTACTACTTACCAAATTTCAGCCAAATCAGTTGACTATATAGTGCCATATTGGATTATCAAAAGCAAGGTCTGAAGTGGATTTATGCATTTTTGAAGACATTCCTTGGTTATCGATAACTCATTCAATTTTGTACATATTTAATCCAAACTCAGAAGTTAAGCACAATACTAATTTGCGGTTCTAGTATGCAAGTTTCAGTCAAATCGGTTGACTATATAGTGCCATATAGGGCTGTCAAACGCAGTGCCTGAAGAGATGTAGAGCATTTTCTCTACCTTCACCACTCCCTCTCTGTCTCTCTTTGTGGAAATACAGTTGCGCCTTGGCACCTTGCAACAGTCGAGTGTGGCACCACGATCGGCCGAACAATGCCCCGGCAAGGTGCCTTGCTGCTGGGGGAGATTACATAATCGAAGATTAAACCGGCACCGGCAGCAGATGCGCGCGCTGCACTGCGAAAGGGCACGAAACCTGAAACTGCCAACCGCGAAGGGAGAGAGAGACAGAGAGAGAGATGGTAAGAAAGGGGGCATGAAGAAAGAGAGGGAGATAGAGGGGGGGGACTGAAAGACATTTGCAGCATCCACACACGCTGCTGGCATGGCACACTTGCCTCATGCCTACACACATCATCGCGAGACTGCGAGCTGATGCTGCTGCAGGTAAGCCCAGTTGCCCAGTTGCCCCGTGCCGCACCAGGGCAGCTGCGTCAGGCTGTGTGGCAGCAGCAGCAGCAGCAGCAGCATGCGAGGCAAGTCGAGCCGAGGCGAGCCGCATTGCGGTAGCATTGATTTAATCATCATCAATTATATGCAGCAGCAAGTTAATATAATAAAAGCGGCGCGTCTTCGCTTCGTTTCTCCCTCTTCCGCTCTCTCTCTGCTTCCCTCTCTCGCTTGGCGCTTAAATGCAATTAACATAATGACAAGCAACACTTGTGAGCATGCGCATTTCACTCTGCCCCCTTCCTCCCAGTCCTTGCCCCCCTCCTGGGAGCGCTGTCAATAGTGCACATAATTATATCATAATTGATCTGTCCGTCTGTCTGTGTGCCGTAAAACCGGTAGCACATCTGCATCTGCAACTGGCAACTGGCAACTTGCAACTGCAACTCATAAACTTGACACTTGACGCAGCTTCCCATCGGCTTCACGATCACGAGATCAGCATCACGATCGGCATCTGCCTGGGCCTGGGCCTGGGCCTGGGCCTGTCTGTATCATGGGCGTGGGCGTGGGCAAGTGGCAAATCCTGAGTTATGAACTGCGAATGAAACAGGCTGCCGGGCAGCGTGCAACGTGCAACATGCAGCGTAAACTGACAGCCAGATTAATTGCAATGCGGCTTAAGCTGTGACTTAAACTGCGACTTAAGCTCGCACTAAAACTGCGCTTTAGTTTTGAGCTCATTTAGGCATAGGACAATGCATTAATAATGAATCTCATAATGTAAAATTAGGTTATTAATCAATTATATTCTATTATTATTTTTATTATTATTATTATTATTATTATTATTATTATTATTATTATTATTATTATTATTATTATTATTATTATTATTATTATTATTATTTTTATTATTATTATTATTATTATTATTATTTTTATTATTATTATTATTATTATTATTATTATTATTATTATTATTATTATTATTATTATTATTATTATTATTATTATTATTATTATTTAAAGTTCAACGTGTATCAAACATTATTAATGTATTGTTAATGCACATTAATTCGAATTTACTGGAGTAAAATATTGTAATGACATTGACAATTACTTATGAGCAGAATTTGAGCATTGTTTATATAGTAATTTATTAAATGTAACACACTATTACGACATTATTAATGCATGGTCAATGCAATTGCAAAAGTTATGTAAGTCTTGTGAACTATTTACACTATAAAGCGAACAATTAATGAAACAGACTCTACTAGCTCTTACAAATACATTATTAATGCATTATAAAGGCATTATTAATGCATTGTTTTTGATATTTTAAATAATATTAAAATAAAATTACATTCTAAGTCAATAATCATTGTATAGCCATAAATTAATTCATTGATAATGCATTGTTAGTGCATTGTTAATGCATTGTTAATGCATTGTTAATGCATCATTAATAATTAAGTTTCGCCGAAAGAAACACTGCGTACAGTTGAGTTAACAGCTTAAAAGGTACTTCAAGTGCGTGGGAGGGATACAACCCGAAAAAAAGATGAAACTTTTAAATAGAAAGAAATGAGAAATAAGCGAGAGAAAGAACGCAAAAGAATTATAATAAGGAATCGAATAAAGTAAAGCAAAACTCAGAGAGAAAAACAAGCACATTTCAAACCGGAGTCGCTTCCTGTTGTTGTTGTTGTTGTTGTTGTTGCTGCTTTAGCTTTGAGAGCTCCTTGCGGAAAAAACGCACACACACACAACGAAAGTCCAGAAACGGCACGCAAATAACCAAATACTGAAATGCCACCCCACTTGCAACAGAGCGGGGCTTGCAACGGGGACAACGACGACGACGATGACGAACACGGCAACGCGGACGCTGAAGCCGACGCCGACGCCGACTGCAACGTCTGATTAATTGAAGTGCGAGTTTCGAAATGCGAAATGAGAAAAGCGAGAAATAAAAACTAAAAAAACGTAAAACAAACCAAAAACAGAAGCTGAAATCGCCGCCAAATTACGTTGGGGCTGCAGGTTGCACAACGCGGCGTCCTGTTGCCGGGTTCTTGATGCCTGACCTGCCTTCCCTCTCCCCCTCCCCAGCCTGCCACCTTCCCTCCTTGCCCGGCTGCCTGCCACGGGACTGTGCTGGCCAGTCCAGGGCCAATATGGATTCAGGCTTGCACTTATTTTGTCAAATGCAAATATAGACGTTTTATATATTTACGTATTCTATATAGATACTCCCCCACCCCTGCTTGCTACGTACTCCTTCCATCCCTCTGTATTGCGTTGCCAGACAGAAAAGGAAATCGCCAAACTGAGTCTAAAAATTGTTTAATTTGCCCCGTTGCATTTTTATTTTATTTGATATCCCTGCAAACGAGTCTGGCGCGGTGTACGCTGCGTATGCGTAATATTTTCATGTAGTTTTATTTCCACGTCTGGATTATATTGATTTGTACACAGAGCGTTGTCCGTTGACATGTTGCAAGCGCACTAAATGCGAATCCAGCATATATGTTTTATCCCTCGAGCTGTGCTCCACCTCGCTTCCTCTCTCTCTCCCCTCTCTGATCTCTTAAGCCCTGTTTCAATATTAAATATAACTTTCGTTTGACTATATTTCCAGGGGTTTATTAGCACAGCCTGCAGCAGTTCTGCTTTGTGCATCGCATTCGTAAACGCCTGCTGGAGACTTAACTCCTTAATCTCCTCCTTTCTTTACTTGTTCTACCTGTTTCGTTAGCAATCCACTGGCAGATAGGCAGTAAACGCTTTGCCCTTTTCCTATTTCTCTTTATTCGCAAACGTTTTGCTGGCATCCTTTCTATTTCCATGCTGCCACCACTCGCTTTCTATCTCTACTTTGTACTCCATTCGTTAAAGTTTAGCATTAGTTTCGAATTTCTTATTATGCTTCCAGGTTTTTCTACTTCTTTCCTTCCAATCGTGAACGTTTTACTGGCTAAGACATTCTGCAGCTGTTTCTTTTTCTAGTTCTCCAAGTACTTTCAGTTCTCTTCCTTCTCTTTCTCCCACTGCTTCCATTTTCATTACACTTTTCCCTTTCACTTGTGTCACACTTCGCACCACATTCGTAAACGTTTCACTGGCGTCGGCATTGGCCAAACGATGCGCTTGTCAGGCGCAGTTGAATTATTTCCCCAACTGACTCATTAATATGAATATCGGTATGAATATGAATATAAATATGAGTAGCAACAGCGGCTGCCACAGTGTGGCACAGCTGGAATCGCATGTTCGACGCGTTCATTAGCCGATTCTGGCCGTCTTTGCTTTTCCATTTCGTTTTTATGTCGGCCAGCGCCGCAGAACTTCGGAGGCTACAAAGTTGCCTCACCTCCTCGTCCGATCGTCGGGCCCTGCGACCCGAAAATAAGTGCATGCTGCATGGGTCTCGGACCCGTAGATATTAAACGGTCCGTAAACAGTTTATACAGCCCCAGCCAGGGCAGACAAAATAATAAAACACTCGAAAAGCATTTGCTCATTAGCTGTGCGAACCAACGAGGAGCGAGCAACGAGCCACCAAAAATGGTAGTAAAAACGAAAGGAAATTGAAAAGAGGTAAAAAAAAAACAGCAATTATGCGAACACTCAATGAAGTTATCCATTCTCTGCGTTCTACGTTCGCGCATGCGCATGAGATGCCAACGATGATCTGAGTAGGCGTTTTATGTACATTTCTAATTGTAGAGGAGGCTCTTCTAATGCAATCCTTAGTCTTTTTATTCGAAAAAGGTGTTGGAAATATGGCTAAGGCTTTACATAAAAAGGGCACGAAATATCTACTGGCATTTTGAGGCAAGAATTTTCGATAAGTTTCTAGTTGGAGCTTGCCAAAACTTAGCCTAAAAACTGCTAAAAAGTATTGCTGTAAATTGAGCAAACTGTAGAAACGTCAGCCAAACTTTTTTCCTGTTTCAATCTAAAAGAAAATCCACAATGATTTCCCAGCTAAATTTGTGCAACATTTTCGGCTGAAAAGTTCTCACAAAGCTACACATTATTGGTTTGTTTCCCGCTGGTTTCGACTTTTTTCTCTTACAGTTTTTCACTTTCATTTTCCTAACTGATTCTGGCGCTAGCAAATGTATTCATTACAATTTTCGTTGATGATTTCTTTTATACTTTTTGTCGAGCTTGTAGTTTCAATGCCGGAAGACAAAGCAGTCAGTCTCCATCTCTGTCTCTATCTGCCTGTCTGTCTCTCTCACTCTGTCGACAATTAGTTCCTAATTCTGAGCAAGCATTTGTTCGCCCATTTGCCACTTTCCTCGTTCTCTCTGCTTCTGCTTTTCTTGCACTTTTCTTTGGCCCACTTCTTCCAACACCCTCTCTGTCTGTCCCTCGCCCTTTCCCATTCTCTTAATAGCGCGACACATTCGCTAACATTCAGCAAATATTCGCAGCACATCCGCTTCTTGTAAAGCATTTCGACCATCAATCGATCAGTTTGCCAATATTTCAAGAGGAAGTCGAAATATTGCTAAAGTTTGTAGAAAAATTTTGCCAATCGTGTAGAAAAAAAGAAGTAGGAACATGAAAGATGCCATTGAAGTAGTTCCATAACTTCCAAATTTGTCTTGTTATATTACGGATTTTTCTCATAATCAGTATTTTTAAACTAAGATCTTTAGAGTTTGAATTAGAACTAATTCTATGAAGTTTTATGTCGATTTTGCCAATCGTGTAGAAAAAAGAAGTAGGAACATGAAAGATGCCATTGAAGTAGTTCCATAACTTCCAAATTTGTCTTGTTATATTACGGATTTTTCTCATAATCAGTATTTTTAAACTAAGATCTTTAGAGTTTGAATTAGAACTAATTCTATGAAGTTTTATGTCGATTTTTGACATTGTTCCTATAAACTTGCATCTTCAAATTGAGAATCTAGCTAGATGGCAGCAAATATCCTCACATTTAGCTTCTTTTCTGGAGAAATTTGGCAGTTTAAGCGAATTACCACAAAGAACATACATATACTGCGAATTGCTGAGCAAATTCTTTCGACAGTTCTCAAGAACTATCTCCAAAAAGAATCCTAAAGGTAACAAACTCAGGTTTAATCAACTACATAAATAACTATTGTATAATAATGAAATTTTAACTAAGTAATTTACATCATAAAGTGCTAAATTGAATTGAACGTTCTTAGGAAAGTTCTTTATAAGTCTCTCCAAGACAAACCGCAAACAAATCGAACTCATTAATTCAATTTCGTCATATTTTTAATTGATTGATTAAGATGATAATATTTTGTAAACAACTAAACGACCTATTTGTGTGATGTGAGTATTTATATCTATAGGTCAATATTTCGGTTAGAATTCGCATTGCAGCTGAGAATCTAACCGAAATGTTCTGCCAAAACAACAACAAACTTGTCAAATTCCGTAATATTCCGAAATATTGATCGAGAGTTAGCTATAAATAATATTTTGTATATTATATTATATATTTATGTATATAATACAATACTTCCTATAAAGTTTCAACTCTAAACTGATTTTAGATATTCTATTCTTATATTCCCAGTATTATGTTTCAGATATTTTGGATTTGAAAATACGCACGATTCGGTTCTGCTTAGTTAGGATTAAAGACAACATTGTAGGACATGTGTTAAGAACAGTTATTCATTTAAGAAACTGTTGAGAAACTGTTTAGGTATTGCAAATCAGCAACGTCCTAAGCCAAAACTCAACTCAGTTCACATCTTAAGCTGTTTTCTTATAAATCTATTATTTCTGATTCTTTTTTATAGCAACTTATTATAGCAACACTTACCATAAACGCCAAACACCGCAGTTTAATACTTTGTTGTTTTATCTGCACGTTCTTGTTGTTGTTACTGCTGTTGTTGCGACAGCAATTGTTGCTGCTGCTGTTTCAGTTGTTGCTGTTATTGTTGTTGTTGTTGCCTCCTTTTGCATTTGGTTAGATTTCGAAAGAGTTGACTCGCTTCTAAAATTTTCAAATTCTTCTCCACACTTTCTTCTCTTCCTCTGCCTACTTCCCTCTTCGTTTCCAGCTTCCTCTGCTGCTTCTTCTTCCTTTTCGTCTTTTTTTCTTTTGTTTTTCAAAATTATCTCGAAATGGAAATTGTTGCCTAAATGTTTAGCTTGTTCTCAAAGAAATTCAACATTTTTCGTTTTGGAATTTTGTAGTTTTGGTTTTTTTTTTATTTTGTTTTTTTCGCTTTCTTTCTACAAATTTTTGTTGTTGTTGAAACAAAAACTGAAAACGAAATTTGAAAACGTTTTTTTCTTGTGTTGTTGTCTGTCTGCCTTTTGTTGTTGTTGTTGTTGTTGTTGTTGCTTTTACTGTTTGGTTCTACAGCATATTGTTGTTGTTGTTTGATCGAAAGTTCAAGTTGCTTGTGGGCGTAGGTAGTCGTAGTAGGCGTGGCCGTTTAGTCAAGAGTCGAAAATGAAACGCAAAGAACCAAAAACTGAACATGAAAATTCTTGCAACTTATCGCGATGTTGTTGCTGCAGTTGTTGTTGTTGTTGTTGTTGCTGGGCTTTTCACACACACACATGAAGAATGTCGCGGCGTTGTTGCTTTGTTGCATTTATTTCTTGTTGTTGTTGTTGTTGTTGTTGTTGCTGCTGCTGCTGCTGCCCTTTTTGTTGTTGTTGTCTTGTTGCATTCGCTGTGATTGCTGTTGTTGCATTGCAGAGTTGTTGTTGTTGTTATTGTTGTTGTTGTTGTTGCAGTTGTTGTTGTTGTTGTTGTCGGTTGTTTCTTGTTTGAAATAAATGAATTTTTGCAGATTTTGTTGTTGTCGTTGTGTTTAATTTGTTGTTGTTGTTGTTTCGGTTTAAAAACGCTTGTGTTTGTTATGAAATTTGTTATAAAACATTTTTGTTGTTGTTGTTGTTGTTGTTGTGTTTTGAGTTTATGCCTGCTTGAAGAAGGTGATCGGGCGGGGGGGGTGGGGGGTGGGCATTGAGAAAAGAAATGAATTCAAAACTTGTTAGCCTTTTTTTTTAGAGATATTTTTGTTTATCGTTTGCCGACGCTAAAAACACGACAGAAAAAAAAGCTGAGCACACTGGAAAAAAAACACGCACACAAAGTGAACACGGCAAAGGACGCGACACAGTCAGACACACACACACACTCAGCACACACACACACACACACACACACACACACACAAATTGCGCGCGCTGCAACAACAACAGCAACAGCAACAAGCAGCAACAACAAGAAGAAATCCAAAAAATGAAAAATAATTTTGTTAAATGAAAACAACAAGCAATTGATGTTGTTGTTATTGTTGGCAGTTGCCAGTTGCCAGTTGCCAGTTGCCGTGTTGCCGTTGCCGTGTTGCTGTTGCCGTGTTTGCAAGTTGCCGTGTTGCAAGTTGCAAGTTTGCCGTGTTTGGTTGCCGCTCAACGCGCTGCAGCAGCTCGGCAATGGAGACGAAACGAACGTTTGAAAGTGTCTGCAAGAACTGCAATCGCATCGCGTGCGAAATCTCTGCGAAAGTCCAAAGCGCAAAGAACGTGCAAAGGCAGCGGCAGCGGCAGAGGCAGCGACAGTGGCAGAGGCAGCGACGCTGACGTTGATGTTGCTAGCGAGGCGAATGCGAGTGCGAGTTGCGCTTCGTGCGCGACGACGACGACGCGACGTCGCCTTTGCGTGCGTGTGACTGTGTCTGTGTGTGTGTGTGTGTGTCTGTGTGTGTGTGTGTGTGTGACTTAAGAGCGCCGCACGCGCTGCAGGAAGAGCAACTGCAGCTTGCAGCGCTCTCTCACTCAAACCGCACTTGCTCTGCCTCTCTCCCTCCCTCGCTGTCTCTGTCTCTCGCTCTCTCTCTCTCTCTCTTTGACTCGAGTAAGCGTCGCACGCAAATCAGCTGCCTGCAGTCAGCGCTGCTGCTGCTGCTGCTGCTGCTGCTGTCGGCGTATGCGGCGTATGCGTAATGTGCACACACATATGCATTCGTGTGTGTGTGTGTGTGTCTCTCTCCATCTGTGTGTGTGTGTGTGTCGCACAGCTGTGAAACAGTTGCAGTCTAAACAAATTTTCAATAATTTTTGAACAGATTTTGCATATGCTAAACACACTCAAAAAAATTCCACAAATAATACCACAAAAATACCACAAGAAAATACCACAAAATAAGCAAAAAATCACGCGCAAATACTGTTTAAAATATTATCAAATTTTGTGTATTAAATACTTAATATTTATCGAGCAAAGTTCTGCAATTTCGAAAAGAATTTCAAACATTTTTCACTGGCAACGAGAAAAAATACTGAAAAAATACGTAGAGCAGCTTAAGATCCTCGCAGATCTTGAACTTTAAAATGCCGTCGGCTAAACTGCGCTAACTATCGTTCTCTCCCCTCTCTCCTCTCTATCACTCTGTCACTTCCTTTCTCTGTCGCTTTCTCACTTGATAAACTCTGTTTATGTTTTATTTATTTCTTCAGCAAATTCCTTGCATAAAAAAATACCACAAAAATACAACAGTTCTTTCAAAAAAAACACACACAACAAACAAGTTCACAAAATTCGCAAAATGTTTTCTATTTTCGATTTTTTTTTCTCCTTTCTTTCTTCACTTCTCAACAACTTAACGAATGCACTAAAAAATTTGTGAATTTCTCTAGAAACTCCAAAGATTTTTTTCAATATTTTTTATATACAATAATATGTTGTAGTATTTTTCTCGTATTTGTTTTTTATTTTCATATTTTGTTCACCAGCACGTTAAAAAATAAAACTCAAACACAGCAAAAAAAAAAAAAAAACAATTTGAGATTTTCTTTCAGTTTGTTTTCTTCATGAGGATTTTCATGAAGATCATTTTTTTTTAAGGATTTTTGAGTATTTTTTTGAATTGGCGCGCGACGCGTTTTAATTTATTTATTACTCGTTTTGTTTTTTTATTTATTTTATTTATGGTTTTTAACATTACGTGAAATTGAAGCGCCGCGCTCAAGAGATGGGCGTTGGGGGCGGAAAGGGGCGTGTTCGAAATAATTTGAAATTATTTCTTTTTTTGCGAAGATTTTTCAAATTTTTAAATTGTTCGATTTGTTCAAATTTTTGTATTTGAATCTCGAATTCGAATTGAATTTGAATTAGAATTTGTCGCCCAGTTGTTGTTGTCGCCTTGTCGCTTTGTCGCCTTGTCGGTTTGTGGCTTTGTTGTTGCTTTGCTGCTCCGCGGGCTGCGTACGTGCGCGACAACGTGCGGATCTGTTATGATTCAATACGTTTTCGATACGTTCCACGTTCAGCGGCGACGCGACGTCAACGGCGGCAGCGCGACAGGCTCGAACACACACACACACACACACACACACACACACACACACAGAGGCACACAGAGGCACACACATAGGAAGGAAGAGAGACGCAGCGACGCGCAGAATGCAAAAAAAAACAGCAACACAACAGGCAAAGGCAGCTCAGTCGGCAGCGACTGCGGCAGAGGAAGAGGAAGACGCGCTGTGCCTGAGCGGAGTCGGAGCTGAGGCTGAGGCTGAGCTGAGTGCGCTCAAAACTTGAGCGCAGCAGCGACTGCGACGCCAGCTTCGTTGCAGCGGGGCAATGCGTGGACGCGTCGCTGCAGGCAGCGGGAGAGCGCAGCAGCCCCCAAAGTGGCCACCCACACGAACACAAGCGCAGCCACGAAAGAGCGTGACACACGCGACACACACACACACACACGCGACACACACACACACACACACACACACACATGCAGGCATAACGATAGCGACAGCAGCAGCAGCGCATACGCTCTCAGTGCGAGTGTGTTTAGTTTGAGTGCCTGCGTGTACGTGTGTGTGTGTGTGTATGTGTGTAGTGTGTGTAGTGTGTGTAGTGTAGTGTGTGTGTGTGTGAGTGCGAGCCAATCAACGCCAAATGAGTCGCAGGCGCAACACGAGAAATAATTAAATAGTTACAAAAATTATGCTTACAATTTTGGAATAGGTTGAAGCAAAGGGAGCAAAGTGAAAGAAGGGGGAAGAAAGGGAAGAAAATGCAGATAAATAAACAAATAAAATAAAAAGGAAACTAAGCTTGAAATGGCAATGAATCAAAGGAAAATACAATTAAATAAAAATAAGAAAAATAAATAAAAAGAAAACAATAATAAATAATTAAAATAAATAAAAGCAAAAACACATGAAAATTATAATAAAATAAAAAGAAACAAATGTAGAGCAAAGAGTAAATTAATAAATTAAAATAAATGAGTGAAAGCCATAAAAATAAATAATATTCTAACAAACTAAGTTTTCCAGAATTGGAAAAATAAAGAAAAAAAAGACAAAATAATAAAATAGAAATCAAATATAGTTTAAAAAATTAAATGAAATAATAATAATATGAATGCAATGAAAATTGACAAAACTGAGAAGAGTAAGAAAATACAAATAAAATAATAAGAACCCTCTCTGACAATATTCAAATGTTCGACAAATAAATGAATAAAGAAATGTTAAGAAAACTAGCATCAAATAAATATATTATATTATTATATATAAAGAACGGAATCTCAAGAAAACTAACACAAAATGATGACAAGACAAATTAAAAGAAAGGAACAAAATCAATGCAAAGAACTTAATGAATTATATTGCCAGAAGCACAAGTTATTATAACAAAAATCAGAGTTTAATAGAGTTCTAACAATACTTTTTAGGATCATCAAATAAAAGTAAAGGTGATAAAACACACAGAACACAAATAAATAGTTTACATTAAAAACAACAGAAACTGATAATGAGAACAAATAAGAATCGATCAATCGATTAAAATAGACACCGATTTCAATTGCAAAGAGATATTATATGGGGAATCCAAAAAACTATTGCATATTTAGGCAAACTGAACAAACTTTCTGATGTTTCACATAAATGTTGAACAAATTCTGCATTAAATCTTAAGGAACCGGAACAAAAGAAGGCGGAACTTATGCAGATTACGGAACTAAGGCAATCTTAGATGATCACACACTTTTTGAGGGGATTCTGTCTCTCTCTTTCTTTCGCTCTCTCTTTCTATGGTTCCAGAAGATTCGCGGAGCGATAATGATGGCGAATTGTTTGATGGAGAAGGGGCAGAGAGGGCGGGGGTGAAGAATTGAAATTGCAAGTCTTCTACGCGTGGCAGAAGAGCGCGAGAGAGAGAGAGAGAGGGAGAACCGACATAAAAATGACGCACAAAAAATATTCGGCAGCGCGGGAGACGAAGGCGAAGAAGAATTCTTCTGCACACGAAATTTGCATTCTGCCAGTAAAACAGAAAGTGAAATAGCGGAAGAGACTTAGAGTGAGAGAAAGAGAGAGAGAGCGGTAGAGGGAGCCAGAGAGGGGGACCCCACGGCGCGACAATCGCCCCCAATGCGAGCGACCCTTTCTCCCCCACCCCCATCGTTGATATCACAAAGAAAGTTGACCAAAAAAAAAATTTGAAAAAAAATGCTGAACTTTTTTTGAGCGTGGGCGTGGGCGGGGGCGGGCGGAGTGGCTTCTTTTAGATTTACACTTTGTTTATTTTTTGTTCGATGCTCAACTATTTTTTATGCCACGCAGCGCATTGCGAAATTGTGCGAAATGTTTTTTGTAATTCGCAAATTTTTTTTTTGAATTTAAATGGATTTTTTTTGCTAATTTTGGTTTTTTTTATTTATTTCTGTGATTTTTTTGTTGTTTTATTTATGTTAATTTTTTTTTAGATATGTTTTTTTTTTGAATTTCTTAGCGCTTTTCACTCACACACAAGCGACGAGGAGCAAACGAAACAACCGAATGAACAAACTGAACAACTCTGAGCTGAGGCGACGTTAACGGCGACGGCGACAGCGGCAGCGCTGCCTTGTCCACTGCGCTCCAAACCAAAGCAAACCAAATCAAACACACACGCAGAATAAACTCACACACACACACAGAGGCACAGACAAACACTCAGACACTCAGACACACGCACACAGACAGAAGCTGGCGAATTTTTTGCAAACTGCAAAAGTCACGCACACACACAGACGCACGCTCAGTTCGAGTGCATTTGCAAGAGAGAGCGCCACTGAAAGAGAGTGGGAGAGTGGGTGAGTGAGTGAGGGAGAGCGAGATCCTCCAGCAGTGTAAGAACAACAGCAACAAATGTTGCCAAGCCGCGTTCGCAACATGCTGAGAGAGACAGAGAGAGAGAGAGAGAGAGAGAGAGAGAGCGCGCGTCACTGAGTGAGTGAGAGCGGCGTCGCAGCCAGCAGCACAGCGACGGCGACGCGCTTTGCCATTTGCGAATTCTCTTTTGTTGCAAATTTTAGTTCGTGTGTGTGGGAGAGAGCGAGTTAGCACAGGCAGGCAGGCAGGTGTGTGTGTGTGTGTACGTCTTTATCTGTCTGTGTATGTGTGCGTGTGTGTGTGACGATGTGCCAAAGAGATCCCAGCGACGCGTCTCTGCTGCTGCTGATGCCGTCGCTGTCGCTGCTTGAGCGTGCGAAAAAATTAGCAAATAAAAAAGCAACAACAACAAGCAGCGCACGCAGCGACACACACACACGCACAGACACACAGACACACAGACACACAGGCACGGGCAGAGAGAAGCACATGGCATAGAAAAAAGTGTGCAAAAAATTTAGAAAACACAAAGCACACACACACACGCACACACACGCACACAGTTCACTTTTTCGACTGGCAAAAAAAAAAGCAAGAGAGAGAGAGAAAGAGAGAAAACATAAATAAAACGCGAAAAAAAGCAATTCGCGCAGATATCGCGCGCTCGCTAAGGGGCCACAGCAATGAGCAACAACAACAACAACAACAACGAAGCAAACTTAACCAACAAATTCGCAACAACATTTTAGCAAAGGGTGGGGGGAGGGGGATAGGCGAAGAGAGGGTCCTGCTGCTGCTGAGGGGGGGTCAGACAAACGACATAATTAATCACCTGTGTGTGTGTGTGTGTGTGTGTGTGTGTGTGTGTGTCTTCTGCCACTGGCGCTGCTGCTGCGCGGCTGCGATCGCAGCGCAACAGTTTGGCAGGCGCAGGCTGCGTGTGTGCTGCAGTTTGAGCAGCACTGCAAGGTGGAATGTCAAACTGTAAAGTGCGTGATTAACTGAAGAGAGAGATAGAGATAGAGAGTGGGACGGAGAGAGAGAAAGAAAGATAGAGAGAGAGAGAGGAAGAAAGAGAGAAAGAAACAGAAAGGGAGAAAGATAGAAAGAGAGAGAGAGAGAGATAAACATAGTTGAAAAAAGAGGGAGAGAGAGGGAAAGAACGGGATAGAGAGATGTAGACGGTATAAAAAATGGGAGAGAAAAGGGGAAATGTGAGGAAGATAAAGCAAGAGAGAGAGAGAAAAAGAGAAGTGAGAAGAAAGTGAGAGAGATAATGGGTAGGAAAGAGGAAAAGGAAACAGGGAGAAAAAGAGAAAGAGAGAGAGAGAGAGAGAGGGGATGGAGTAAGTGTACAAAAGAGAAAGGCGAAAATAAAGAGAAAGAAGAAAAGATAGAAAGTGAGAGAGAAAGGAAGACGGAAAGAGCAATTAAGAGAAAGACTATAAACAAGAGAGAGAGAGAGAGAGAGAGAGAGAGAGAGAGAGGAATAGATAAAAAGAAAAAGAAGAAGATTGTGAGAAAGAGGTGGAGAAGGAAGAGTGAGATAGAGAGAAAGGAAGGGGTAGAGAGAGGAAGGGGTAGAGAGAGGAAGGGGGAGAGAGAGGAAGGGAGTGTAAGTTGAAGAATGAGAGAGAAGAAAGTGTGTAGGAAAGAAGGTGACGGAAAGAGGGCTTTAAAGCAGGGGGAGAAATGAGAACAAGAGGGGTGAGAGAAGAGAGAGGGAAGAGAGAGAGAAGAGAGAGATAGAAGAAGCATGTGAAAGCAAGAAAAAAGATATCATGGAATAAGATGAAGAACGGAGAGAGCAAGAGGGAGAGAGACACAGACAAAAATGTACAGTGAGAAAGGGAAAAAGACAAAGAGAGAGGAGAGAGGAGAACAGAAGATAAGAGAGAGCAGTCAATTCTCGCTGTCTTCTTCTCTCTCTCTCTCTCTCTCTCTCTTTGTCTAGCTCTCTTTTTCTCTTCCCTTCCTGCACTTCCTGCACTTCTTCTCTTTATTTCTCATTTCTCCATTTTACTTTCATCTTCCTTTTCTTCATTTCCTTTCAATTCCTTCGCTTGTGCCCCTCCTTACAGTTTGAGCAGCACGCGCACAGTTTGCCAGTCACTGCCAGTGTGCAGATCGACGCACGCACTTGAATCTCTCTCTCTCTCTCTCGCTCTCCCTCCCCCTCTCCTCCTTCTTTTTCTCCTTCTTCCTCCTCTTCTCCTTCACTCACTTGTTCTCTCTTGCTACCCCCCCAGCCCGTCCCCTTGTTGCTGCTGCTGCATGCGTCGCTGTCAGCGTCGCTCTTGCCTCCCCCTTGCCCCTTCCCCCTTCCCGCCATCCTTCCCCGTCCTTTGTTCAAATTTCTCTGCTTTTTTTGTTGTTTTGTTTTGCATTTTCATCGTTGGTTTTGTTTTTATTTGCGCATTCGTTGTTTGCTCAATAAAATCGAAATGCAGCCCCCACCCCCTTTCGCTTGGCTTCCCCCCTCCCTCCCACACAGCTGCTGCTTAGTTGTGCCCTGCTGTTCCCTCCGCTAGATGGCGCTTTGGGCACGTCAGCAACCCCAACGCACGGTCTACGGCCGCCACTCCCCTCCCCCCCGCCACCCTTCACAGTGTGCACCCTTTAGGCAGCACGCAGTCGCCACACACACACACACACACACACACACACACACAGACACAGACACAGACACAGACAGACGCAGACAGACGCAGGCACGCAATAGTCAAATAAACTCAGCGCAGACATTGACTCCAAAACAACAACAACAACAACAACAACAAGTCTGCACTGTGTCTGTGTGTGTGTGTAGGCACAGAGTCCATTCACACACACACACACAGCAGAGACGACGCGACGCAGCAGCAGCAGCAGCAGCGCAGCGCAGTCGCCAAGTTTCGTCGTCCTTTGCCTTCTTCTTCCTTCCTCCGCCTCGTCCTTTTTCGTTGCTTTTTTCGCCTGTTCCTTTTTGTTGGCCTGCGTTGCTAAGGGTTTCCTTTGTTCCCAGCACCCCAGCACCCCAGCACCCCCTCTCCCCCTCACAACCATCCTGCCTTTGGCGTCTGTTGCACTGCGACCCCAACGACAACGTCGCTGGCAGCGACGCCGGCTGCGCTGCGCCGCCGTTAATGACTAACGGACACTTTTTTATTTCGCCTTCGCCTTCGTCTGCGCTGCGTGCCAAACTTTGCAGCACACACACACACAGACACACACACACACACACACACACATGCACAGAGTATCCCCTTCCTGCCCCTGCAGACCCCCTGCCCCATCTTCCTCACCTGCCTCAACAAACAAAACATTGCAAATTTTTTGTGTTTTGCATTTTTTGTTTTGCTCGTTTTGTTCGTTGCGTTTTGTTCGCAGCCGCTGCCGCCGACAGCGCTGTCAGCGTTGCAGCTGACGTTGACTGCGCATTGCGCTCTTCATGCAGTTGACTCAAAGAGAGCGAGAGCGACAGAGACAGAGAGAGAGAGAGCGCGTTCCTTTAGCAACATGTTGCGGGCAACATGTACCTGCATTTTTGGAGGCTTAATCAGATGCGTGTGAAAGGAATGTGTGGAGAAGGCGGAAGGGGGAAGGGGGAAGGGGGAAGGGGGAAGGGGGAAGGGGGAAGGGGGAAGGTGAAAGAGGGGAGAGAGAAGAGAGAAAGGCAAAAGAGGAGCTGGTGGGAAAGAGAAGGGAGTGGGGAAGAAGAGGAGAAGAGGCCAGCAAAAGTTGTTTTTATGAATGCAGCGCGCGAATTTTGACAAAAAGTAGGAAGAAGAAGAGTAAAAGAGGAAGGCAGCAGGAGCAGCAGGAGGAGAAAAAGAGAGAGAGAACGAGGCTAGCAAATGTTAATAAACTGAAACACAAAAGCCAGGGGGAAGGGGCTGGGGGAGGGGCGGGGCAAAGGAGGCTGCCTCTTGTTGAATTTTTGGGCATTTTCACAGTGAGAAAAAGCGAAAGCAGAGCAGCGAGAGAGAGAGAGAGAGAGAGAGAGGCGCAGGCAACAACAATTGCAGTAAAAGGAGAGCAACAATAACTTCACAACTCACACACACACACACACACACACGCACGCATACTGACACACACTCACGCATTTGTTTCAAGGCTGCAAGGAAGAAAAACAATTGAAATGGAACAAGGTAGAAATGTTTATCAACGTAACTCTCTCTCTATCTCTTACTATCTCTCTCTCTCTCTCTATCTCTTACTATCTCTTACTATCTCTCTCTCTCTCTCTCTTTCTCTTTCTATCTCATACTATATCTCCCTCTCTGTCACTCTCGTACTATCTCTATTTATCTTACCTTCTCTCTCTTTCACGCATCTTCCGCCTGGCCTTCTCTCTCTCTCCCTCTCTCTCTCTTACTCTAACTATCTATCTTTATCTTACTTACTCTCTCTCTTTCTTCCTGTCTCTCTCTCTCTATCTCCCTGCCTTTCTCTTTTGCACTCGCTCTCTTTCCCTATCTTTATCTAACTTTCTCTCTTTCACGCACTGTCTACCTCACTTTCGCTCTCTTTCATTGCCTCATTCTCTCTCTCTCTCTCTCTCTCTCTCTCAAGTTCCAAATTTTCAGATTATTGGAAAGAAAAGAAGAATTGTATAGAGAGAGAGAGAGAGAGAGAGAGATAGCGACAATTAAAGTCTGTCATATGTTTGCAGAATCGTCTTCAAGTAGAGTTCAAATCTGGAAGAATATAGCAGAGATTCTACCAAGCAGAGAGATTCTTTACAAATACAGAAATATATATCAAGTAGAAAAGATGACAAATATTCATTAATTGTGTGCGGAAGAATTCTTCTTCTCTTCTATAAGAAAGAGACTAGAATGTGATAATGATATTTACTTTCTTCTGTTCTTTCTTCTGTTTCTTCATGTAAAGAAATTAATAAAAATCGCTGATATTTTGTGATATAGAAATATATATGATATATTCAATATTAATATATAATTTAATATATCAATATATAATATTAAATAATCGAATAAATACATATATAATAAACTCTCAACCTTTCTCCCTTCCTTCCATCTTCAAGCTTTAAAGATCTCTATACCCAAAAGTTTAGAGCATTTCTCCCCTACTTGATGCAAATTGAGAAATAACTTTGGAAATTTCGAAAACTATGATATATTTTAAAATGATATATCGACAAATTTAATTGTAAAATGTTAAAGAAAAGTGTTTAATAAAATACAGACAAGTTTTTCATAATATAGTGTGATAAAGTCCTATAAGGTATGATGTAGTGTGGTATAACATGGCAAAGTATAGTACAGAGAGCCTTATAATAGTAATAATAATAATACAAGCGAAGTTATAGCTCGATATAGTATGGGAATCAGATGATAAACTGCGCTGTATCATATATTTCTTAATATGGAAAGTAATAGTGTGCTATAGTATGGTATAATATGGTTTACAACACTATAATAATAATGTTGAGGTTAATCATGAAAAATAAGTGATTTATTGAGTATAGCATATATTACCAATTTAGTAACGTTATAATATGATATAGTGGGGGACAATGGCAAAGTCTACAAGGCTGGGCAAACGTATGGTTAGAGTTGTTGATCTATCATAATATATGGCAAATGATTATTTTTTATAATTTGATCTAGTATCCATTCTATAGGGTTGTGATCTTTGAAATGGAATGATATTATGATTATTTGTATGTATATTATTATTTGAAAAGCGGATCTGTACTGCGATCTATTGTATCCCATTATTAATCAAGTGTTTTCTTTGATTTGATTTGCATAGAACAAAATCATAATATTGAGGTTATGTCAATATACATATGACATGATAAATAGTGTAAATATGTATGTTTGCTATATAGCACAATATCATCAATGTGTCAAAATAAGAATCTCTTATTTAGGCTCCTCGTTCTGTTGCCCTCCTCCCCCCCCTCAGTCGGTTCTTCAACTGACGTCCGCCATCGCAAAGTCGGGAGATGAAACATCAAAATGCTTTGCCTCTGCCTCTGCCTCTGCCTCTGTCACTGCCTCTGTCACTGCCTCTGCTGCAGTGCTGCTCTGGCTCTGCTCTGAGTCGGCAACCTTTGAATATGATTTTACACTTTGCACAGTTTGCAACCACTTAACCTCAACCGGGCAGAGGCAGCGACTGCGACGGCGACAGCAAAGGGCAACCCACCCTCATAGATAAGAAGAAGAAGCAGAGGGAGCAGAGGGAACAGAAAAAAATGCAACGTAAACTGCGCCATATTGAAAACTGTCAGCCATTAAAATTTATAGGAATGTGCGAAGAACGACGCCGCCGCTGCCGACGACGACTCTGACGCTGACGGCGACGTCAGTGCCCAAAATGCGTGCAGCAAAAGGGATCAGCTGAGCGCTTGAGGGAGACGTAGTAAAAAGTAGTAAAAGCAGCTGCAACTGCAACAACAACAACAACAACAGCAGCAGCAGAGGCAACAAGAGAAATAAACACACACACTAACACACTCATACGTACACGCACTAGAACTCAACTCAAGAGCAAATAAAGGTCGCCCAACAGCTGCGTAGCAGCGCCGCCTGCAGCTGCAGCAGCAGCTGAGCGCAAGGCAAAGGCAAAGTCAAAGGCAAAGGCGAAGGCAAACTGTAAAGCGCGCGTACTCCCTCTCGCAGCTGCACTCACTCAGTTAACTCACGCGCGCTATCCCACTCATGCACTCACTCATTTGCAGTCGATGATGGCGATGGAGAGAGAGGAGAGAGAGCGCGAGTCGAGAGAGCGAATGCAAACGACATCGTCGTCGTCGTTGTCGTCGTGAGAGTGGGCTGGGTTTTTGTGCTGGCTAACTAGTCGCCGTCGCCCAGCCTAAAGGCAGATCGCAAGTGTGTGAGTGTCGTCGGCTCGTCGTACGACGAGTGTGCGAGACTGCGAGAGTGCATGTGTGTAAGCAGGCAAGAGAGTGAGAGGCTGAGGTGGGGCAGAGTTAGTGCATATGGCAGCTGCCTATGTTGTTGTTCTTTTTGTTGTTTGTGTTCTTCTTGTTGTTGTTGCTGTCGTCTCGTTTTGTGTTTGTGCGTCCATTGGGCATTGCATGCACACACAAGTTTGCGCGTGTATGCATGTGCATGTGAGTGCTTGTGGGTTCGTATGAGTTTGTGTGTGTGTATGTGTGTATGTGTGTGCCGAGGCTCGGCCCGACGACTGCCCAATGGCCTGTGCGGGGGGCGTGAGAAACGCATAAATGTTGATTACACACAAATTGACATTTTTCTTTTTCAAAAAAACGCGGCTCTCGTTGTTGTTGTTGTTGTTGCTGCAACGACGACGTCGTGGAGGCGTGTGTTAAGTGCGCGCCTATGTTTGGCCAGCGCTGCAGCCGTTGTTGTGTGCTGTTGTTGTTGCTGCTGTCGTTCGACTAGCTTTATTGTTGCTGTTGTGTTGTTGTTGTTGTATTGGTTCAATTGCAAATGACCAAACAGAGGGACGCAGCGTAAATATGTTTCGCATGCGACTCTGAATGTGTGTGTGTGCGTGTGTATCTGTCTGTGCGAGTGTGTGTAACTCCCTCGCTGTGTGTGTTTTATTATTTTGAAACAAGCGCCACGCTGCCGATGGCGTTGAAAGCGACGTCAACGTCAATTGCTCAAATGTCAAGGAAAGCGAAGGAAGAAGAGAGGTTATTTTGTTTTTAAAGATACCCTGTATTCTTTGTTTTCAGTTTGTTTTAAATGAAATTGAATGATTCGACAGAGTTAGAGTTGCCAAATCTACTAAGTTATCAGTAAATCTATTGATTTTGAGCCTGTTAACGGATTTAACGATTCTGTGAGATCACTGACTTTACTAGACAACCCTTCACAGAATGATGGCTTCGTAGAAC
This sequence comes from Zaprionus lachaisei, assembly GCA_018901815.1. Taxonomy (NCBI): domain Eukaryota; kingdom Metazoa; phylum Arthropoda; class Insecta; order Diptera; family Drosophilidae; genus Zaprionus; species Zaprionus lachaisei. The sequence goes on along the minus strand of JAEIFI010000733.1, from coordinate 9,228,916 downwards.
GTAGAAATGATAAATAGGCGTTACAAATTTAATGCTATTTTACCAATATATGTATGTATGTTTTCATACCAGCATTCAAGTTTATCTCAAGCTTCATTTTTTTACCTTTTATGGCAGCTTCAAGACTTGAAATTATTCAAACGAAAAGCTAGTGAATTACAATATCTATATTGATTTTACTTAAATATTTGTATTTCTACTTGTAGAACAATTAATGCCAATAATATAATAATATTTATTATGTCATTAATAATACATAATTAGGGTAATAATAAATTGAATTTGTGTTCTTTAAACTTTAAACAATACTTAACCTCCAAGTTCTTTGATCAATTGCATTGTAAATTAAACTCAACACCCGACATTTTCCTACTTAACGTTAATAATTAAAGGTGTTCAGTATCAAAAGCGAAAGAATTTCTTTACTTGCAACACTTTCCCAATCATTTCTTATTCCCACTGGTAGTTCTAATTGGAGTATGAATAATTCAATATCTGACATTTCGTTTTGTGTTCGATCAAACATGACGTATACCATACAGAAAGTAGTACGTTTATATGTGCATATAATTGCTTAAAAACCTCAAACACAATACAAATTAATAAGAATTTATTTAAATTAAATTCAATTATAATCAAATTGGAGTTTAATTTCCAATGAAATTGCCAACCTACACACATCTAATTGGTATTCAAGACAGCGCAATAAAAGCTGACGAGCGCGAAATTCAGGCTAGCATCGTGTCGCAAAGCTGATTGCTACGAATGTAGCGCACATTTGACAGTCGCCGGTCAATAGTGTTGTCAACGCGATAGCATGATTTATATGGAGACCAATAAATTTAACATTGGTAAACAAAAATAAAAATGATAATAAAAATTAACATTATTTGAAAAACCAGGAAAAAATATAACTTACAATAAAAAGCCAATAGTTTTGCAGTAAAAAGCATTCAAAAAATTCATATTTTTAGTGCATCGCGTCTGGCAACCCTGCGGCGTTGACTTAGCGCCTCACATGAACGAAATACATGCACACCAAATCGACACACCAATACACAAATACAAACAAAGCGCGTAAAGAAATTTTTTCAACGTTGAACGTTCATAATTTGTTCGTAGAGGAACCTTTGGGGAGCTGCGTGAGCTGTAAAACAATATATTAAATTGCAAATATTGTGGAGAATCGGTGTCTAAATAAATTACATAAATTGCGTGGTAAATTACTGTGCATTGCGAGAGACGTGAACAGATTTTGTTTTGTTATTGTGTGCTGCTCTTTTTTTTCTCTCGTGTTTGCCTCTTTGCACACGCATCGCTCAAGTGCAAGAGCACCAAGAACAACAACAACAAGAAAGTGTAAAACGCATTGATTTAAGTAATACTGTAACACGGCTGAGTGTGTGCCTGTGTGTGCGTATTTGACTGTAGGTAAGTGTAGTTGCACTGGAGAATTGTAGAAATGCGGCATATTACATTTGCCCTTTTTGCGGCTTGCTTTGTCTCTCACACACCCAGAGACCCACGCACGCACGCACGTGTGTGTGTGTATATGTGTTTAAATTTGGCAATTTCCTTTGTACGCGTTCATTCGCTTTTTACTTCAAATCTTTCTCGTTGACTCTTTGTTGGCTTCAATTTATTATTGATTTTTTTTGACCACTGTGCGTGACCAATGTTCTGCCCCCCTCCCCTTCCACCCACCCACACTACCAATAACCTTCTCGTACGTCACGCAGTCAGAAGTCTCTATTTGTGTGTGTGTGTGTGAAGCGGCATTTGCTACGCGGTTGTGTGTCTGTGTGTGCGTGTGTCACCAGCGCGCGCAAGAAATCAATAAATTTGTAAATAACAAAACAAATGCAACATTTTTGTTGTTGTTATTGCGTGTTCTCTAATTACGCGTTGGTTTTGTTGTTGTTGTTGTTGCTGCTGTTTACGTGGCAGCATTTGTTAGAATTTTTATACTTATCGCTCCTGCTGCTGCTGTTGCAGCTGCATTTGGCGTGTGGCAAACAGCGCGATGTGTGCGTTGCACGCTGCATTTATTTGTTTTGTTTTGTTTTTGTTGTTGTTGCTTTCTTCTGTTTACATGGCGGGTGGTGTAGAACGGTGCCGGCTAAATGAGATTACGTAGCAATTAGCCTTGTACACAGCACATTGATTTTTCGTGTCACGACGTCGTTAAGGCGCTTTCAAAGTGCACATTTGATGACTTATGATGATTTAATTATATAATTGATCATGCTAGTTTCCATTACTATTTATTATTATTAAAATCTATTTTTATTTAATCTTGACCTGGACCAAGAGTTTCCTTTATAATGCAGGATTTTATTGTTTAGAGAGATATCAAAAATTACTATTTAATCATTTCGTCTAATTTTCTCGTGTTCGGTAAGAATTCGTTGTTTGAAACAGGATAACTATCTCTAGCCTGATTTCAAATCATATTTTAGTCAATTGAAACAATCAAAAATATAAAAAAAATTAAATTATAAACTATTTTATTTTGTACTCTATCGATGAAGTGGTCTGAATAATTGTAAAAATCGCCAAAGATGATGTTCAAAAAAATGGAATATAACGAAGATTTCCTTGCATTTTCCACGTGTCTGTCATACCCCTTACAGGGTATCTGCTAACATGTACAAATAAACAGCAGTCGCTGTACATTATCCGCATTATTTCAAGTTAATCATCAGTATGCAGCTTATTTTAGTTCGAAAATATATGCAGGGTATTTTCTAGTCGTGTATATTGCTCTTAACTTGCAGCAGCCACTTGTTGCAACTTCGTATGCAAATTGTGTGACTAACTTTGCTTTAATTGCGCTGATTTATGGACCGAACAGACGCCCTACACACACAGACACACACACAAAGGCACACAGACATACACACACACACGCACGTACACAGTCCGTATCTGCATCTCTTGATTTGTACTTGTATCTTGTATCTGCTGCAATAAAGTGCAGCAGCAGCAGCGAAAACTTTTGCCATTTGTTGAAAGCGAAAGTCGAAGGAGCTGGCGAGTGGTGGCTTGAACGTGCACCTGCCACACACACACACACACACACACACACACACACATATATATACAGCAGTACACTCTTGTGTACATGTGGCGCGACCTTGAAACATTTTCCCAACAACAACAACAACTTTGTCTAACTGTAAACTCTGCTGCCTTGGCTCAATTTTCACACTTCTCTCTCTCTCTCTCTCTCCCTCTACCTCTCTCTCGCTCGTCTCTTTGCAGCAACTGAAGGAGGGCAACAACTGCAACAAAGATGTCCAGTCTGCCACGTCGCATCATCAAGGAGACGCAACGTCTGATGCAGGAACCAGTGCCGGGCATTAATGCAATTCCCGATGAGAATAATGCAAGATATTTCCATGTGATTGTCACCGGGCCGAACGATTCCCCCTTCGAGGGTGGCATCTTCAAGCTGGAACTCTTTTTGCCCGAAGATTACCCGATGTCGGCACCCAAGGTGCGCTTCATCACAAAGATCTATCATCCGAATATCGATCGTTTGGGTCGCATTTGCCTCGATGTGCTCAAGGATAAGTGGAGTCCGGCCCTGCAGATTCGCACCATATTGCTATCGATTCAGGCCCTGCTCAGTGCCCCCAATCCCGATGATCCGCTGGCCAACGATGTCGCTGAATTGTGGAAGGTCAACGAGGCGGAGGCCATACGTAATGCCCGCGAATGGACCCAGAAATATGCGGTAGAAGACTGAAGCAGCAGGATATGGGCCGGTAATGGGGTGCAGAAGGTGCAGGAGCGGAGTTAGATTGGGATAGGGTTCGGGTCTGGGACTGAGACGGGGGGGGTTCAACTGAAAACTGAAAACGAAAGCAAGTGGAAATGAAATGCATACGGTATCTATAGAAGTTTATATATATTTATATATTTTGTGGGCGTGATGATTATACGATAATGATAATAATATATAATACAATCGCATCTGAAACTCAGTGTAAGATCCCATACGATATTCCTTTGGGATCTTTGTGAGATCGATGCAACTAAAATGAAAAAGGATATCTATAATTACGATTATGATAAATGGTATTGATATTAGCAATGTTCGTGCATATATGTATCTGACTAATCAATAGTGCCGATTATATAGCATAAAGAACATGAAACAGAACTGGGAGACGAGCAAATGCATTTTCTAATTGCATTTTTGTTTGTTTTTCTATAACTTTTTCGCATCCTTATCTACCTGAACTATAGTAAATCTTTCGAACGTTCTCGCATTTGCGCGTTTCCCAACACAGTTCTCTGTTCTCTCTGGTGGGTCCTCAGCTTTTTGTATCACATAAAATGTACGACTTGAATATGGTAGAAGAGAAGGAGAACACGAAACGAGCCTTTTATGGAATTAGTACTTTACAAACTCAATAAATCAAATATATATGTACATATATATATATATATATATATATATATATATATATATATAAAATCAAGTCTGCTTTGTTCTTTTTGGGTGGCGGAGGGTTTTCAGGAATGTATTGTGATTTCTCTTTTCTATATCTTTCTTCTCAAAGGTTTGATTCAATTAAAACCTTCCGAACTTTCCAACACTCTATGGAGTGTGAACTGTACTTATATGCACATTCCTATCGATAGTTCTTGCTATGCACACTGTTATAAATTAAACGATATTTTCGATTTTCAATAATTATTATTATTTTTTTTTAATTTTAAATTGAAATTCAGTTTTAATGTTCCCAAACTAGTAAGGTATATGGAAGTTCCTGCTATCAAATACGTGCTAAAGGGATACATCGTATAATACTTCTATCGAAATTGTTTCTATACAGGTTTCATACGTTTTAATGAATCTTTTCTTTTTATTTACAATTTTTTATAATTTTCAGGAAATTAAATATAAGTATTTTGAAGATCTGAAGGGATCTCGTTTCTTTCATGGGGAGTATGTGTCTCTCTCTTTTCCTCTCTCTCTCTTTCTCTGTTTTTCTTTATATCTATATATCTCTTTTTTTTGTATCAATCTTTCTCTCTCTTTCTCTTTATATCTCTTTCTCTCCCTCTCTCTCCCTCCCTCCCTCTTTCCTTTATGAGACTTCGATCGTTTGTCAATCAGATAAGCCAAGTACGAATGTGGCAGACACAACCAGGGGGCAGCGGGGGGAGGATGCTGGTGTTGGAGTGTCAAGCTCAAACCCTTCTGCGGCCTTCTGTGCCTTCCTTCCATGGGGTGTCCAAATATTTTTGACTTGGCCACACCCCTTGTTCCGTTAGCAATGCGCCTGCTGATTGGATGCGCGTTCCCCGTTGCTATTGTTGTTGTTGTTGTTGCAACTCTGTTTGCTGCTGTTGTTGTTGTTGCTGCTGCTGTTGTTGTTGCTGCTGCTGTTGTTTTGCTCCTCGAGGCTGTTGTTGCACGCCAGGCGGCTCAAACTGCTGCTGCCACTGCGGCTGGGGGGCAGTCAAATGTCGAACCTAACCGATTTTTTGCTGCCTCTCTCCCTCTCGCTTGCACCCAGCACCAGCTCTGCATGTTGCTGTCTCACTTGCAAGCTTTTTCATCTGCTCTCTCTCTCTTCCTCTCTCTCTCTCTCTCTTTCTTTCTCTGATTGTTATGTATTTTTTCCATTCAGTTGCAGCTTTTATCGCATTACGCCTCACCTCCCCAAAACGGACAACGCATATGCAGAGTGGCCCGACACACTGAGAGAGAGAGAGACAGAGAAGAGAGAGAGAGAGATATGTAAGGGAGAAGGGGTGTCAGGTGTTGGCTGTGTTGGCTAAGCGCTTGAGGTGAGCATTTTTATCGGCAGGCAGCATCATTGTGTGTGCCTGTGTTTCTCCATTTCTCAGTTCTCCTCTTCCTCTTCTTGGCTTCTTTTTTTGTGCTGTTTGCTGTCTGTTTGTTCTCTCTATTGCCTAGACAAAGGCGAGGCCGTACCCAGTAACCACTGTGCCTCATACCTACCCCCTTCCTCACCTGTTCCCCACCTGTACTAGGCGCCAGGCTGTGACTCGGGCTTGGCCATTAATCGCTTTCGAGTTTCGAGAGTTGAAAGTGCAGCTCCCTCGTCGTCGTCATGTGTGGCACCTGCTGCGGGCGATGGGCCCAACCCACCCAAACGCCTACTATCTCCCTCTATCTCCATCTCCATCTCCCTCCTCCTCTCTCCCTCTCTTCCTTTCTTAGTCTCAGTCTGTCTCTGTTCTTGGCCAGTCGAGTGCGATAAGGCATTGTCGCTGCCCCAAAGCCGGAACCATTAAACCCGCTTCGATCTCAGTCGCAGTCTCAGTCACAGTCTCTGTCGCTGCGCTGCCTCAGTCTCTGCTGCTGCGCTGCCTTCCTGATTTATGTGACAATTTTGCGTTGCGCTCATAATTCCTGACTGCGCTTATCAGATCACATCTTCGAATCCGCCTTGGGCCCTTATCAGCTAAAGACAGAGAGGGAGAGAATGGATAAGAGGAACTGGTTGTTGGCCAAGTCAAATTGGTTAATTGCTGGACAGCTCAGGGAAGTCTTGTATAGATCTGCAGACAGTTGATTTCGATATGAATTGACAAGATTATGTGAAACATATTGAAAGTGGCTCAGTTGGATTTGTTTATCCTCTAAGAACAGTCTATTTATGAAGTATTTATATAAATCTACAGACTACTCACATTAGTTTATATAAATCGATATACTACTACATCAGTCTGTAGATTTAGATAGAAATATCGATAGACAACAAATGCGATCTCCAACAGGATATTGCAATTAGATTTGGTACGTCAAGTTGTTAGTTATTCATCCTATTCAACAATATTGCATATTGTAATAAAGTTATAGTACCGCAACATTATTAACTGCGATATATTTGTATAAATTATTCTTATATATGTAGACTTTCTGTAACTATCTCTTTTGAAGGTTTCTTAAGGCTTTTCAGAATGTTGTAGTTTCTTTTAGCCTTCCTTCTATCTTTGCGACTAACTTATGCAGCAGATTCATGAAAATTAACTATTTTGAAATTTTTGTTATTCTTTTTGTCTATATAGCATCATACTTATGCTGCTAACCTACATATGACAAGAAGACACGTTTTAGGTCTACAATCTTGTATATAAATGCAATTTAATTGAACTATTTATTTGTATATTTTTTTCGAACTATTTATTTATTTTTATTTACATCTTTTATATAACTACACCCTCTTTATTTCTTTTGTTTATCTAGAAGTCCATTTGTCCAACTTTATCTTTATTCATATACATATGCAATTGTTTATTATTAAACTTCTTATTATCTTGCGATTTGAATGTGTTTTCAGCTTTTTAATCATGCATCAATCTTCCAATAAACTTTTATTTTTAATTATTTATATATATAAACATATATCTATTCATCTACATATGTATCCATCTCTTTCCGCTTCTATCAACATATCTTACTATATCTTTCTTTATTCTCATCATTCTTATCTCTTTATCTGTCTTACTCTATATGAATATATATGTCTACATTTTTGTCTTCATTAATCATGTATTCCTATACTTATCTGATTATCTGATATATCTGATATATCTTTATCTAGTTATCTATTTCTCTCATTTCTTAATATCTGTCAACATATTTATGAATCTATATATTTATGTGCACATATATTATCTATTCATATATGTATTCATATATCTAGATTATCTTCATACATCATTTTATCTTATTTTATATATTAATTTATCTTTGCATCCATTGTCTATATACATAAGTGCATTTATCTATCTATCCAAATCTGTATCTACTTATATATCTATCCATCTATACATCATTTATCTACAAACATGAGTACGTTTCTATTTATCTCATTATTTATGGTATATCTTTTCCCCATTTATTTATCTATAACTGCCTCTTTTCTATCCCTCTGCCCTATCTCCCCCACTTTAACATATATCTTACCACTTAGCTCTCTAGCTCTCTATCTATCTATCTATCCATTCAACCTTCCTCTTTCCCGACTGTCTATTCATCTGGGCAACAATCGAGCAAATAAACTCTTTAAATTATCCACAAGAACAACAATTTATCGTGTTGTCTTCTCTGTGTGTGCGCCTCAAATGATCCAGTGGAAAGCCGAATAAACAATACATGAGGAAAAGCTATATAACATATGTAGCTACACACATGCGCCCGTATTTCTGTACACAGACATATATAGCAGACACATACATATACATGCATATATATATAGACACCGATGTGCCGGGTTATATATGAGTTTCGCTCTCGCAGTCGGCAGACCCAAAACAAAATGCCCAAAACGTCCAGCTCGAGTTTGTCTAAGTGTGTGTTGCAGATTGTGTGTATGTGTGTGTAAGACTGTGTGCTGGGGAGTGTGTGGATGCGGTGTTTGTGTTCGTGTGCCTGCCTCCTGCTGCTGCTGCTTCTGGATCCTTGTGCTCGTCCATTCGCACAAAACCGAAACAAATAATTGATGAAACAGCAAAGCGCACGTAGGGATTTTCGAGCCGGTCTCTCTAACCCCCCATCCCACTCTTCCACCTCTCCAACCCCCCTCTCTGCCAACCGCCCCTGAAACTAACTCAAGCCTCGCCGTGTCCTGCGCTCGGGCTGCGTACGAGAAGCCGCCAGGAGACGCATGACGTTGCCCACATGCGAGGCTAAGTACATGACACACACACACGCGCACACACACACACGCACACATTATGTGTATATGTATTTATATATATTCCTGTACGTGCACACTTATCGATTTTCTGCTTCAAAAACGTAAAACCAAATGCGCCCAAAGCGTCGTCGGAGTGCGCTCGCCTCGTCTTGCTTCGCCCCGTCAGTCGTTTGGTCGTTCGGTCCAGCTCGACGCGAGCCCATGGACAGACCATGACGATGAGGATCCCCCACAACGCTGGGCGCAGACAGTGTGTGCCCAAAAAAAAAAATAAAAATGGGCACCGGCAGTTTGGGGATGCCTCGCATAGGCGTGTCTCGTAGCCGATGGACTCGGTTCAGTCGTCCTGCTGCTGCCGTGTATAACGCACAACACCAACAACAACACACACACACACACACACACACGCGTACACACATGAAAAACTAAAAAACATTGCTGGCCAGCAAAAAACTTTTATTTCCAGCGATTTTTCTGCAATAGAATAGAAAAAAGAAAGAATTAAAAAGAAAAGCAGCTAAAAAACAAGCCAAATATTGAATCTAGCCGAATATTGAATACGCTTTTTTTAATTTCTCAAGCGTATTTGGTTGACAAGGTGTTATTTAATAGTTTTTGGTATTTTGTTTGTTTTGGTATGCATCAGATCTGCAAATATTATATATAATATCTTCAGCAATAGATTAACAATGATCTGTTTATATAGAACAAGAATATATAATATATATTTATATATAATCTACAATTTCTCATTTGTCTTGATTATTGTTTTTGTGTTGATATTTAATAAGAGTAACTATAGGAATCACGTACACCAGAACTGTGTCGACCACTCACGATAGTTTCAATATATCGAATATTTGTGTGAAAGACCACTATCGATTTTTTGATTATGATTGTGAACGATAGTGTCCATCACTAATTCAATTTAATTTTTGGGCGAGCAACGAGCACGTTTTGAGAAATAATCGTTATGTGGGCGGCTTTCTATATGGATACATTTCACAGGATTGGGACTATTTCCAGCAATCTAAGGATGGGAAATCAGCCAAACCTGGCTTGACTGATTCGATATTGGGAGCCCTACCATCGTTTTCGCAAATTTATATTTGTTTTGTTCTTTAAGTTCTATCGCTGTAGTATTGAATATTTTGTTCAAAACATCGAAAACATGATAGTATCCCAAGATATTACAATTATAAATTACAGATGAAGCTATACATAGCTATGTGGCAACGCTAATTGTAATCGATATTGATTATCGAAATAAAAGACAGTCGCAATTATACTTAACTACAATGTTGAATACTTTTATGATATCATATCTTATTTATCTCAACTTGTCTAATCCAGTTCTGTATTGTTTTTGGATACCTGGAACTTGAAAAAAGCATTCAACTAAAGAGACTCTTTAAATTTTTAATTTTACTGAATTTAAATAAAATTTACATAAATTTAAATTAACATTTATTTTTTTCTTAAAAATTTTTGCGTTTCTTTATTTGTTTTTGAATTGCTTTCGAATTATTCGAACATATAAAATTTGCCTGTAGTAACTGTTTTCCTCTGTTCTTCATTTCGAACTTGTCTTTGATTTGAGTCTTTCAAATCTTTATTCATTTTATCTTTTACTACAAACAATTTTGAAGCCTTTCCTTTATACAACTTTTTATCCATTTAAAATTCTTTTGCTATTTCTTTTTTCAATATTTTCCCTCTCATGTGCGGATTAAACAGCATCGGATTAATCAGCATTTTTCTCATTCAAAACATTCCTCTCTAAGTAGCCTATAATATCTTGACCTCATATTCATTTTCTTTCTCCAAATTTCTCCTTCTAGTGTTGCTTTCATTTTTGAAATCAAAAATTTATACAGAATATTTCCTTTTCGTAATAATTTAATGAGATTCACTTCAGTGCGTTGTACATACATATATACCCTGCATTTAGACGTAGGCTGCCACAGTGCTGTCCCTATAATCACCACACACACACTCACACTCACACCCACACACACACACGCACACAAAGGCAGAACATACTAAACTGAAGCGAACCCAATATCATAACGTAAACCAAAAACCGAAACCAAACCGAACGGAGGCCGCACTCGAATCTCGAATGCAGCCCAATGGGGCCAACATCCCCTCTGCCTCCCACACACACACTCGCATAAACACTTGCACACACACTCGCACATACACACACACACGCACACATACAGTGGACAAGCAAGCGACCTGAGCCGCCATTTTACTGCGCCCTGTGCAGCCGTGCACCCTTCTGCAGTGCGGGCTGCAGGTGCGCGCACTCGTCCAGGCTGCAGGGGGTGCTGTGAGTAGGAGAGAGGCTGGTCAGGGTGATGGAGAGGAAGGCAGAAGGGAGTGGGGGGGTGAGGTGGTGTTTGGTGTGTTACAAGTTGATTGCTAGGGAAAATTTCCGACCTATCGCATGCACTAAGCTCGTTGCGTTTTTGTTGCTGCTGCCACTGCCGCTGTTGCCGGCGCCGCTTTTTGGGTCTTGCATGTGCGTGTGTGTCCGACACACACACCCACACACACGGATAGTGAGGGCGGTGTGAGAGGGGGGTGGGGATGGGGGAGGTGGTGCCGGCAATTCATGTGGGTTGCCATTTTGTGCGAATTCCTTGCCTCGCTTTTTGTGATATCAATTAAGGATATGCTGGCTCTGTGTGTTTGTGTGTGTGAGGCGTGGCTGGACGCCAGACTCCCTATGTGTGTGTGTGTGTGTGTGTGTGTGTGTGTGTGCGATAGGCAGAAGCAGAGGCGAATCCATATGCACGTCAGCTGTGGCAACTTTTGCAACTTCATGTGCAGCTCATCTATGCGACGCGTCGTCCCCAGCGTGGTTCGATGCCTTGTTCTATGCTTTTTTGGACAACACGCGAGTGGGACAGCACTACAAAAAGAGAGAGAGAGAGAGAGAGAGGGAGAATAGGAGGAGTGGGAGTGCTAGTTGGAAGCAAAGGAAGGCAGGCAGGCAGGCCTGCAGCGAGTGAGACAGACAGAGTGGGAGAGAGCAAGGCAGCACCATGTACTGAGTTGCATGTGCGTGTGCGCGCGTGTGTGTGTGTGTGTGTGTGTGTGTGTTCATGCATGTGTGTGTGTGCCTTAATGGAAATTGGTTTTATGCATGTTGCCTTTTGTTTATTTTTACAATTTTGATGATGTTTTGCAAAATGCGAGTGGCAGCCACAGCCGCAGCAGCAGAAGAGAGAGAGAGGGAGAGAAAGAGAGAGCGCAGAACGCAGCCGACTCGCCGAAAATGGACATATCCCCCCCGCACACCTCCTCCCTACGGGTGTGTGTGTTGTGATGTATTGCGTTCTGTTGCTTTTCTTTGTGTAGCGACTGTACTTCCGGTCATTGCATTGCGTGCGTGCGACTGTGTGTGTGTGTGTTTGGGGGGGGTGGGGTTTCGAGTGTATGTGGTAGACTTTTTTTTCTGTTTTTGGATTAGCCTGCAAAAGCAAAATGGCGCCACAGCACATGCAATGCACAAAGCGAGAGCAATATGAGGAATGCAACGCGTTATCGGAGCGATGTTATCGAGCTGGCCTATCGAGGGCACCAGGGGAGAGTCGCCAGCTTGAAGCGATGGTTATCCAAGCTGAACCTGTTGCTGAAATAAAGCGAAATGTATATTTAGTTAACTATCGATTATGTATCGATTGCAATAACTATCGATAATAGCGACTGTTTTGCACTATCAAATGGGGAATCGATGTCTATGGTTGCAAATTTCAATTTATTTACCAGTCCTTTTAATTGAATTATCGATAATATTTGAAATTACTTACTATCGATATTTAAGTTTCATAAGCAGATCTATTATCGATTTCCAAAGGACATAATATTTATATATTGATATTTATCTATCGGTATCTATTATCGATAATATCGAGTATTAACAGCAGCGACTATCGATATTTTAGTAAATCCGTAGTACCGACTATCGATAACATTGGCTATAGATAGTCAGGTTACATTATCAATATAATATCGATTATATGGACTATCAATAGGTCCAACTATCGATATTTTCCTTTATCAGTAGTATCAACCATAGATATAATCGACTATCGATATCATTGACTACCGATAGTCAGGCTACACTGGCAATTTGATGATCAATTTCAGTATAACCGCTTGAATACCCTATAGTATCAGAATAATCAACAATCGATAGACAGCAATTTGCTAATCGATAGCAAATACTATCGAAAGCAGCATTATGATTGCAGGTCATTTCTTAGTTGTCCTATCGATAATGCAACCCATTGATAGCTGCTCGGCTCTTTGCCTTTGTTTGCAAGTTACCTCCCCCCACCCAGGCTGCCTCTCCTTACCTATCGATTGTCGACCATACTCAGCGCGACACGCTCAGCAATGTTGCAACGTGGGACATCATTAATCAGGCAGCCCGAATGCAGTCGCTGCTTCAGTGCTGCCCCACCAAGTGGCGACACACCTACTCAAGCAAGGGGGAGGGGCTGCCTCAGGGGGCGGGGGCGGAGGGCAGCTGCAACTGGAGCTGGAGCTGGAGCCACAGTGGGCAACTGTTGTCGCTGTTGGGCCTGGGCCATTGTTGCTGCCACCATCAATAATAACGCAATGTGGCAGCCAACTGCCAGAATTAGTTGCAAGAATTTATTTATGACTCTTTGTTGCAACTGTGTGGGGCACACTCTGCACACTATCCTCACTTCCCACTTCCCACTTCCCACTGCCCCTGTCCCCTTACCCCACAATTTTGCCACTTCCCACTCGCGTTTCGCTTTGTTTTTGGGCGCCGGCTTGTTGTTGTTGTTGTTGTTGTTGTTGCTGCTGTTGTTGCAGCAGCATTGCTCACCTGCCACTGATTTATGGCACACTAATCGGCCAAACAATAATTGGCCACATCTCGTCTCATTTCCTGCTGCCACCGCGTGGCAACTTGCTCAAAACGTGGCAAGAATCTCATTAAGCAGCACACAGTTCTCTTTCCCTTGCTCTCTCTCTCTCTCTCTCTCTCTCTCTCTCTCACTGTCTCTCTCTCTCTCTCTCTCTCTTTCTTTCTCGCATGCAAATCATTTTGCGGCAACTCATCATTTTTCTGCTCGATTCTCAGATTCGAGATGCGTGACAGGCAGATAAAAAGAGAGAGAGAGAGAGTGAGAGGGAGAACGAGAGGGAGAGGGAGAGTGAGAGGGAGAGGGAGGGAGGCACACCACAGCTGATTAGCATAGAATACGTTAGATGCGGTAATTAGATGCATGTAATTCGTTTTAATTGTGCCTGCCTCTGCTCTGCCTATGCACAACTTTCGCACTTTCCCAGCAACATCTCAAACAACAACGACAACAACAACAACGACAACAACAACAACTAGTTGCATTCTCATTGTTTCAGTCAGCAAAAGTTGTTGAGAGTTTTGCGCTAATCTGGCAACTTGCATAATGCAAAGCTTATCGCAGCAAAGCTGAAGACAGTGAGTAACTTGTTGAAGTACAGCAAGAAGACGAGGAGGTCGATATGAAAGAGGTTGAGGTTGAAGCAGCTGACCGGCTAATGATGATGCTAATGATGATTCTTGAAGTGAAACAAACTTAATAGAAATGCTGATAGCGGCAGCTAGCTACTGCAGTAGGCGAATACAGACTACATAATAACTATTCATATTTCAGCTATATATCGACCGAATATGCTTAAACTTTATAAACTGTTAGCTAATACGTATACTTATATGGCTATAATATCTTTAGAAACTGGCTTCGGTAGTCATCAAGATATGAGTGATTTACTCATAACTCCGGAAATAATTGGCAATGCAAACTCCTTGAAATCAACTTAGCAAGGCAAACAATAGTAGACTACATGTGCCAAGTTTGATAGCTGTAGCATCTATAGTTCCAGAGATCTTGTCTATATATGCAAAGTACTTCTCAAATTAAACGATAAGGTGATTCACATAGTATTAGACGAGGCTCTAAGTGTCTAATATAGTAGAGCAGTAGATCGGTGCACACTTTTCTGAGAAGAAAAAGCAGACGAGTTTGACAATGTGAAAGTGGAGTTTGGTCAGAAATGATAAAACTTGCAACTTGGCCATAACAGCCACAGCCACAGGTGGTGCTCTATTGAGAGCAGCACCCGCCCACACACACAGCAAGATGTCGGGTGGCATAGAGAGAGAGAGAGAGAGAGAGAGAGAGAGAGAGAGAGAGAGAGACGCAGGGGGCTGCATATATTACTCTTATTCCGACAAAATTTCACATTGTCGGATCGGCGCGATGAGGCCGTCGGCGCCTTACAAAACACTTGAAAGCGGAAAAAAACATGCAACATGCAGCACAATTTGCATTTCCACGCTTACCCCTGGAGTGGTGAAGGGGTGGAGGGAGGGGGAGCAGGTAGTTGGCTTACTTAGACATTACTTCTGAGCTGAGTCTGAGGCAGCTTTAATTGCCGATAATGTTGAACCAAATGTAATGCAGAAGAGTTCTCTTCACTTCTCTCTCCCTCTCTCTCTCCTTTCTCACTCTCTTTCAGTTCCCCCTGTTGCTTTTTGCTCTGTTTCTTGTTTACCTGTACCCCGCTTAAAAATCCATTTCCATTTCCATTTTGACACATTTGCATTTTATTACAAATTTCACGAGAAATTGCTGCGGCGGCTGTTTCCAGAGCCAAATGCGATTAACGAGCCGAACAAATTGAATGCATCGTGTGGAGTCTGCTCGATGTAGGGCTACCCTGTAAAGAGGAGTAGTACAAGGTCAAAATTCATATATAACTTGACTAGCTATGAATTAGATAATAAGGCTTTAACATCACAAAAGTAT
Organism: Zaprionus lachaisei; assembly: GCA_018901815.1. Lineage (NCBI taxonomy): Eukaryota > Metazoa > Arthropoda > Insecta > Diptera > Drosophilidae > Zaprionus > Zaprionus lachaisei. Next base: position 9,213,384 of record JAEIFI010000733.1, on the reverse strand, counting down.
CGAACAAGTTTCCAAGACAGAAAAGCATATGAGATACGAGATAAGAACAACGTTTTAATCCTTTTTTTTGTAAGATATATATGTAACATATATATCTGTACATATTTGCCAGTTCAGTTTGTGTGTTTACTTATATAAGAAAATATATTCAAAATAATTATTATGTTTCAAATTTACTTTATCAGATAAAAAATTATATTACTACAGAATATATATAACATTAATACAGAGATCGTAAACAACCGTTATGGGTATGGAAAATATCCCAATGAAGGGATCATCCTAAAAATGTTTCAAGTACGCCATAAATGTTATAAGAATCCCATTATATGAATAATATAATAAACATATTTATATTTTGCAACTGTTATTAAAAAAGTCTTGTAATAACCGTTATTTGTGATTTTTAAATATAAAAGTTGCAAAATAGTTATTATTTTTAATTTTTATTATAAAAGTTATTACTAACTTTTATTTTACAACATTTATTTTTCAAAATCACAAATAATGATTATTACAAGACTTTATATATATATATATATGTTTATAACATTTAAATATCTCTTTCTCCATAGTTAGACGAAACTATTTTGAAGCTCAGAATTTCACTGTCAAAGTGAACTTATGAAATGTTCAACAGTTTCATGCTTTGCATTCATTCCTGCCACATCAAAGATAATTATGAAGCTCAAACTCAGTAAATAAAAAAAAATAAACTATTTTATGAAATGAACTATGTGAAATTACATTAGAACTAAAGCTAATTGGCTAGTATATGTGATATGACACTTAGGCAAATAAGATATGATATGACACTTAAATATTATATGTGATATGACACTAAAATAAGAATAAATGAACGTCCTTTGCATGAACTAGTTATTAAAGATAACCGTATGGAAGGAACTACAATATATCAGAGTTTAGGTTTATAGATATAAATAACATTAAGGAATTAATGAATATATATAGTAATAAGTTCGTTCTTGGAGTGAACCAAAGATGAATATCACATTAATGAACCCATTTTGGCAACATAAACCACTAATTAATATAATTTTCCATGCACAATTTTAATTTAAACATTGTGCGAGAAAAACTTAATCTATTTCAAATATTTTTAATTTTCATCATAAATTTCCAAGAGTTTTTTTCATTGAGGTTGTTTTTGTTGTCATTGCTGTTGTTTGTTGCTGGGCTTACTGGCAGCAATGCATTCCACTTGGGCATATGGCGGTTACCTGCTATGTAACGGCGCCCCTTCTTTGCACACCTAGCCCCCGCCGCCCCTGGGTTGGCTGTGCCCCTGCACAGTTTGACAGGCACCGAGCAGGACACCAAGGCAGAAAAATAAACCGCAATGATAAGCAGAATGCGAGGGCACACGACACACACACACACACACACACAGGGAGAGTGCACGACCAACAGACAGATAAAGAGCGAGGAGGAGTGTGTGTGTGTGTGTGTGTGTGTGTGTGTGTGCGAGCGAGAGAGCAGCAGACATAGACACACAGGCTGCAGGACTCGCAGGCACTTGTGCATTGAGCCCCTTTTGGGGGATTTTTGTACGCTATGTACGCACCACGCAGGCACAGGAGGGGAACGGGGAGAGGGGGGTGAGGGTGTGAGGGTGTGCAAGAGGGGTAGCCAGCCGGGCGGCAGAGGAATCGACAAAAATAACACACGAAAAAATACGAAAACAGACTCGAAAATACAACAAAAAAAACTTTGTGGCAGGTTCAACGAACTCGACTGTTTTTCGGCTTGGCCAGCAGCAGAGGCAGCAGCACAGGCAGCGACAGCGGCAGCGGCAGCAAAAAAGGTAAATATTTTCTATACGTACTATGTGCGTGTGCGTATATGTGTGTGTGTGGCAGTGTCATTGAGACGCATGAACTTTGCGAAAGTACATGGGTAGACGATATAGACGTGCAGGCCTAAGTCGGGTAGATATGAGAGAAACAGTTGAGAATTGCGATAGGTTTGGTTTCTTTTTCTGTTGGAAAATCGGGGAAATTTTGGGATAGTCTGAACTAAAGTTAGATTAGCCATAATAAGTTGTATGTGGCTTAATTTTCATTTGAATTTGTGCAGGCTCTTAACTTAATATCTTTCAATAATGTTAATATTCTATTATCTCCCACTTAAGATTTATATCTGACTATTTCTTCAAATTTAAAAATTCCAGTTGTAGTTCAATATTTTTTAATGTAAAATTAAAACATTTGCAGAATTGATTAAGGAAAATATATAGAGAGGTCAAAGAAGTAAACCAAATAATAGCTCAAAATATTAAGTTAGATCATAGAATAGTTATACTATCTAGTAGGAGTTAGTTAGGTTATGAAAAGAGGTTAACGGCTCTCAAAGAAATTATACATCCTCTTATTTGCAAGATTATAAATTAGAATGCAAACATTGAGATTGATTGAGATATGCAAACATATTATATGATTATAGAAGAAATGTATACTATTATATACATATATGGTTACTGTAGAACTAAAGAGATATAGAAATGTATAAGAGTTTCTACTATGTAGTGGAAATCTTTTTAATTAGTTCCTTGTGTACTCAATGTGTATGAACTAACGCCATTTTATATTATTATATTCACATATTCTAATATTCTTATATTATTATTATTATATTATTATATCTCTGTTGAGTTGTATTATATGAAAGGCAGAGCAAGAGAACTTCGCATAGTCTCCTTTTGAAACATATCTAAAACTAGAACCAATTAAATGCTAATTAATTTCATAAATAAATTGCATTAACTAATTATATATTGACGGTGAAGATCTTCAAGAGAAAGAGAAGCGGGTTGATGCCTGTCAAGCAGAAGAAAAGTCCACGTAAAGTGGCCAATATTGCCACAGGTAGTGGAAAGTCTGGCGACGCTTGGCACTGTGGCCAGACGGCAAACACAGGAAGCAACAACAACAACAACAACAACAACAACAACGTTGAAAGACAGCAACAGTAACAAATAAGGCAACTCACAGCGCTTTGCCCGCTCGCCAAATGCGTTTAGAGCAGACAAAAATTATCGATCCAGCCGAAAAAACACGCACACACACTCCAGCACCCACTCGCACACACACAGACACACACACACACACAGACACACACCTATGCAAGTGTATGTAATATTTAAGAAGCACAAGAAGTAAAACACTTGAGCCGATGCCACAAAAAAAAAGGAACTCAAGGAGAAATGTTGCCAGCTGTGAAAGGGTTGGCGGGAGGAAGAAGATGGTGGAGGGGGGCGGGGGACTGACTGTCTGCGTGGGTTCCCAACATTATTGTTGTGTTCCCCGTGTGTGTGTGTGTGTGTGCGGCTTCCTTGGCAAAAAGTCAACGCAACATTCGAGAGTTGCTTGTGCAATTCATAAAATAATCATGACCTAACACAATAAGCTGTAAATAACTGTGCCCGTCTCCACCCCCACCCCCTCCCTTTCTAACAGTCTGAGTTACATTAGAGAACACTGTGAACGTATGCTATAAATAGCCCTTGAAACAGCCGACGAGGAACAGCAGCAGCAACTGATAATATCACTGAACATTCGTCCGCCCGTTCGCCACAAGCAGTCGTGGCCGAGTGGTTAAGGCGTCTGACTCGAAATCAGATTCCCTCTGGGAGCGTAGGTTCGAATCCTACCGGCTGCGAGAACTTCAAAATACTTTTTTTTTAATTTAATAACCTTTTTTTTAAATTATTTTCGTATTTATTAATGTAAACAAAGTAAAGAAGCATTATTTCAGTACTTTTCTATAGTCGCCTGTTTAGCATATGCATTTAGTGGGGCTCATTAATTGGCATAGAAGAAGAATATCTTCAGTTTCTTGGCCAAAGAGAAGTGGTGCGATTATAATTCGGTCACGTAAGGCTTAACGCATGCGATCCGCTTGTAAATTACGTTCTGTTTTTTCGTACAAAAAACCATTTTATAGTGCGCTTTAACCGCTGTCACGCAATGCCAGACGCACAGTGGAACAAGCGGCCCGATGAGGGGAAGGGGCGGGGAGGGAGACGTGCCAGCGGTCATAAAGCATAAATATGCTCGATCAGCTCAACGAGCTGAGACGATCATGTGGCTGCTATGCAAATTGGAATGAAACTTTGCTGTGATTTTTGCCAGGCATATAAAGTGATCTACTATATGTTAGGGAATACCTCTATAACTTCTTTACCTATTGTGATATCTTTATGAAACTCACAGATCTAGTGCATATTCATCTAGTGCAATTTTAGTCGTAATCAAACGATTATTAAATAAAATAAGTTGTTTTTCTTGTTGGTTACTTTGAAAAAACACAGTTAGAACTGCATTACAAGTCAATACTTGATACGAAATGAAGACAATAGAGAGAGAAAAGCTAATAACTTAATAGATTATTGAAGTGAATACTTTAGAAAATGAATTCTATGTTAGTTCTCTATAATAGAGATATCTCTATGAAACCCATAGCTCTATTGTTGACATACTTACTATGTTATATGGGCTTACCAAATTTAGTCGTAATCAAACGATTAGAGCTTGGAAAAATTCGTTTATTTTAAATATTTAATAAGAAATAAAGGTAAAGTATAGAGAACTGCCATCAACTCTGCAGATCTTAAGCTGTACTATATATTTTTATATAATTAAACCCTTTGAACTTCGTCAAAATAGGGTAAACTAACTCAAAGTATATAGAGAAATATATTCTTTTTTAAGATCGCTAGTTTTTAAATGTTTCACCTTTCTCTTTCTATGCTGTTACCGTCACTGTCTCTCTTTCTCTCTCTCTCTCTAACTCTGCTTCTTTCTCCTTTGAGTGGTTTAGATAGTTATTTACAAATATATTTATGGTAGCCGCGTGTCACATAATCAAACTTGGCAATCGTTGGCGGCGGCATCAAGCGCACTCGGACTGCGACTTGGAGTTGGACAGCGACAAGCAGGCGAAGACTGTAGAGACTGTAGAAGACCGTAGACTATAGACTGCAGACTGTAGAGTGCAGAGATCGAAAAAGAACAAGCAGCAACAACAAGCAGAAATCGGAAGACAGCGCAACAATTGCAACTGCGACCACCAACGACATGCAAATGTCTGCGTGTGTGAGTGTGTGTGTGTGAAGGAGTGCATGTGTGTGTGTGTCGCTTGGCTGATCATTGTTAAGATCAACGGCTCTGGCCATGAATGGGAAAACTGCAGCGCGGCGCATGAATAAAGCAGTCAGTTGGTAATACATTTTGTGCTCGTCCACCTCCGACAACAAGAACAAGTGGAGCAGGAGGAACAGAAGGAACGGGAGGAACAGGAGGAGGAGAAGGAGGAGGAGATGTTGCACCACAACGAGGCAGGAGAAGCATCTACTTGGCTGCACTTAATTTCAGCGCTTAACAGACAATTAAAATCCAATTAATTCTGACGTTTATTATGCTAAGCCGCCTTGTGTAGACGTTGCAGATGTAAACGTGGCTGTAAACGTGGCTGTAACTGTGGCACTGCCACTGCCACTGCCACTGCCACTGCCACTGGCCATGCCACTGCCAACTTCAACTGCAACTGTGGCAGGACCGCAGCAGCAGCAGAGGCAACAGCAGCAGTGGAGGCAGCAGGTTCACATAAATTCACCAGGGCTGCCCTCAACAAGCAAAAGTTGCTCCGCATTTGACTTACAAAATAAAACTGTGCAAACAAAAGTTGAAGCAGCAACATGTTGCACACAGCACACATACTCGCACACACACACACACACTCGCTGTGACGTTGCAGTTAATTTGCAGCCTTTTGGCAGATAGATTTGTTTTAATAGCCCCGCGCTGCTATAGATTTCACTTGTGCGGCACATGTCGACGGCAATTGAGCTTCATGTCGATGCAATTAGTTGCAGCAAAGACAAGGAGGAGGGAGAGGAAAGCGGGATAGAAAGGGGGGCAGAGAAGAGGGCAGAGAGTGGGTATAGAGAGGAATAAAGCTGTAGTTAGAAGTAGGAGTGGATGACAGAAGGAAGCCAGCAGAAGCAGCTATTCTAGCGTATTTGGCAAGAATTAGAAGCACACTCCACATGACTAGCAGATACCCTGTACTGGCCGCAAAGCTATTTATGCTATGCAATTGTCTAAGCTCGTGTTGTGTTCACTTTATGAAAATTTCACTGAAGGCTTTAAGTTAATTAACCCATTGCTGATTAATACAAAAAATACAACCGAACTAGGCTAATATGAACATAGCTATATATTTAGCCGATTCCCCTCATGCTGCTTTATTCAAAGAAGCACGAGAGCTACAGTCGAGTGTGCTCGGTTGTGATATACCCGCTACCCAGCTGACCAAAACGATTTCTTAAATGAATAACTTCTATGTTCAGCTTATTTTGTGTTGCATACTTAGCAGGGAGCGGCGTCAATAAAATTATTTCTTAAAGAACTTCTATGTTAATTATCCGATCTCAACCTTATTTTCAAAATTCATTTCGGCGTTGATAGTTATTGTTTTTATCAAAAATGAACTGTCCAGACAGACAGACAGACAGACAGACAGACAGACAGACAGACAGACAGACAGACAGACAGACAGACAGACAGACAGACAGACAGACAGACAGACAGTTAGACAGACAGACAGACAGACAGACAGACAGACAGACAGACAGACAGACAGACAGACAGACAGACAGACAGACAGACAGACAGACAGACAGACAGACAGACAGACAGACAGACAGACAGACAGACAGACAGACAGACAGACAGACAGACAGACAGACAGACAGACAGACAGACAGACAGACAGATAGACAGACAGACAGACAGACAGACAGACAGACAGGCAGACATACAGACAGACAGACAGACAGACAGACAGACAGGCAGGCAGACAGACAGACAGACAGACAGATAGACAGACAGACAGGCAGACAGACAGACAGACAGACAGACAGACAGACAGACAGACAGACAGACAGACAGACAGACAGACAGACATACAGACAGACAGACAGACAGACAGACAGACAGGCAGACAGACAGACATACAGACAGAGAGACAGAGAGACAGACAGACAGACAGATGCTGATGAAGTTTGTGGGATCTGCCACGCCTTCTTTTGTGTGTAACATACAATTTCGGTTAGCACAAAGTTATAATATACCCTATGGGGGGCATAAAAATACCAAAAATACCCATTAAATGCTGCATTATTAATGATAAATTAAAATCCAGTGGCTGTTGAATTGCGCTGCGTGTCTTATCAACATTTGTTGCATGCAACATGTTGCAGAGCGCGCGCGCAACACGAAAACGTTCAATGAACTTTTGTTTTTGCGTTCTGTTTTCGGGGTGCACACACGACGCCGGCGACAACAACAGGGACGGCGGCGGCGACGACGACGATGACGCTGCGTATACGCAACGGGCAATGCGAGGCAGGACATTTTGATTTACGCCCAAGTGCGGCGCGGTGCGGCAGGGTTCAATGCACTCCAATGCCGACGGCGATGCTGACGTCGCTGCTGCTGCAGTTCACAGTTCAGTGGCAGCTGACGCTGTGTCTGTGTCTGTGTCTGTGTCTGTGTGTGTGTGTGTGTGTGTGTGTGTGCTTGTGTGCCTATATCCTGTGCAGGGATAATCCACTGGCAGGACACGCACACGTGCCGCCTGTGGCACGGGCCAAGGAGCCATTGGCCACTGCCTCAGCTTGCCTCAGCTTGACTTGCCTCAGCTTGACTGCCTTGTCTTGCCTTCCCTTGCCGCACCTCGTAGGGCTTCTCTCGTGTTGCTGCTTTCTGTTTCTGCTTTCTTCGCTTCGCTTCGCTTCTGCTTCAGCTTTTTTTTCGGCTGCTTTTCGGGTGTCAATGTCCTGCGTGCGTCCTGGCTGCGTTACGCTGCTGCTCATCGGCAACGGCGGCGTCGACGTCGTCACATTTTATTAGCCTGTTGGCTGCAGGACATTGAACGTCTGTGCAGCGTGGCGAGGCGAGGCAAGGCAAGGCACGACACGGCACGACACGGCACGGCACGGCACAGCGTGGCAGGCAGGCCAGCGCCTTGCCGCGTTCTTTGTGTCACAATAAATAACACACACACACACACTGGCACATTCTGTGCAATTTTCGGGCCGAGGTGTAGGTGCATTGAACTGCGCGGGTCAAACAATGGGCATATCCCTCAAGCCTCTGCTGGCACCGTTAGCGGATTAAGGCGCGTGTCATTGTCATTTGCCGAAATGCAGTCGCAGCTGAAGAAGGAAGGAAGAAGGGGGATAGAAGGAGGCAAGAGGCAGGAGGCAGTAGGCAGGAGTAAGGGCCCGCCAAGGCGCAACTGAGGCAGGGGCAGCTGCTCGCCCTCTAACGGGAACACTTAACCCTAAGCACATTGCCATGGTGTGGGGGGCGGACACGACGCGGGGCGGAGGGGGGCGTACATAGGGCGGCAACTAATGATGATGAAGCGACAGCGTCGGCGGCTCAACTGCAACAGCAACAAGCGTAACAAGCAGCAGCAGTTGCTGTTGTTGCTGCTGTTGCTGCTGTTGCTGCTGTGTGTCTCTCCTTGATGCGTCCTTCAGGAGCTCTCTGGCGCATGACTTTTCGCTGCCTCGCCTCGAAACTTGCAACTTGTCGCAAAACTTTGCCACACTTTTTCTTACAGTTATTTTTTTGTTGGTTTTTTGCTGCTGCTTCTTCTTTCTCTGCCTTTCTTATTTCTCCATTTTTGTTGCAGTTGCCGGCGCGTCGTCTAATGCGGGGCATGCTGCCAGCCTGATGAAGTTTGCTGCAGCCTCAAGGGTTGCATTAAGTTAGGTTAGGGCTGGCGAAAGGGCAGAAGAAACAGAACAAAATAAATAGTCAGAGAATATTTGAAATTATAAATGAAATAATAAATAAGTAGAATATATATGAAAATATATAATATATCAAATTCAATAATAATAATTAATTAGAAAGTATTTGAAAATCATAATAAAAAATAATAATAAATAAGTAGAAAACTAAGCAAATATTAAATAATTGACTACTAAAACATACATATGAAAACAATTTTCAAAAGTGTTTAATAATTTGCATGGTTACAGCAATTTTTAGAAAGATAAAGTTCTGAAAATAATAAAAAAAGGTTGCTATATAAAATAGGTTGAATATAGGTTGGTTGTAGAAGAATGTTGGAAAGTTTAAAGAAATTACTGAAAAGTCTAATAGAAATTATTTGAAAATATTTGAAAATAGTTTAGAAATCTTGTTATGATTTTTTCAAACTTTTAAGAACTCAAATAATATTTAAAAATAATATTTGGTAAAAAATATAATGTTATGTTTATATTAAAGTAGTTTGGAAATCTATTCACGTTTTTTTCGGATATTAAAGAACGGTAAAAAAATGTAAAAAAAGAAAATGTTATAAATAATCTTATATTATACACATAACATCATAGTACAGCATATTGGCGCTTCGCATTGAGTCGAAAATGTTGGATTTCTATTTGACATTCTTTTGCTGTTGGAGTGCGAAGGGAAGGTTCTTCGGATTGTTGTTTGGCCATGCGAGGAGGCAGCTAAAACGCCTTTGGGGCATTTAGATAAAAAATACATGTCGCCAGCGCGATGGAACGAATAAACTAGTGCGAAATAGTGAATGAGCGACAGAAAGAGAGAGAGAGAGAGAGAGAGAAAGACAGGGAGAGAAGAATAGAAGAGAACGAAATCACAAGACGCACATAAAATGTGAGACAAGAATTGTAATAGAATTTACAAGTGCACCTGAAGAAGTTGCCTCTGCATTTCCCTATTTATGGAATAAAGCCTTATCTATTTTTGTTTCGACTCAAGCATATTTTCTTGGGATGCAAGCTTACCTATGTTAACTTTACCTGCAGTGGCGCCAATCGAAGGGACAACCAGCGTTGGGGGCGTCTCAACAGACATTCGCTCTCACCTGCACTCGCTCCTACTACTTAAGCAATGTGTACAAAAAGACTGGATACTTGGGCAGCCACATATCACATTTCATGAGTATAGCTGTTATAACTCCGGAGAACCAGTTGGCTTATCAAAGGTCAGCGTTTTTAAATAATAAGCTGGTAAACTTTCTGGGTTCCTTTAGAATACAAAGAGCTTGACTACTTCAGCAAGTACATACCAAATTTAATCACTGTAGCTTTGATAGTTCCTTGGATCTACATGGTTATCTAAGGAAAATCAATATAAAAATTCAGATTGATGGATAAAACAAAATCAGAGTAAATTTCAGCTGAGCTTGAGACTCCCAAAAAGGAAGTTCTACTGATTATTCCCCTTTCCTGTTGAAATGTTTTGAATTTGCAGACCATTGTCACGTATCGATCTTGTATAAGAAATGTGCAAACACGCTGGAGCCATGGCAGAAAGGTCACCCATTCACCTCCACACACACACACACACACACACACACACACACTGCCACACAACAAAGACGATTGCCAATTGGCATGACTAAGTTCGTCGGACGAGACTTTGCCAATGGGAAAGTTAGCATATCATATGAGTATTTGGCATGACGCGCGTCAACAAGGGCAACAAGAATACTCTGAGAATGTCGCCGGGCTCGGCTAATCTGTAGCAATTTTTACGCTTTTCAAAAGAGCAGCAAAGCAGACAAGTGAATGCAGCAACAGAAGGAAAGAGTGGGGGAAAAGTGGTGGAAAACTTTGAAGATGAATGCTTGAATTTTCCTTTTCATCAGCTTAAAAGCACTGCAAGAAGGATGCCGGGGCTGTAGCACAAAAATAATAAAATAATAAAGCGGCTTGGCCGATGAAAGATATATTATATGTATGTGTACGTAGCTGACAGATATGTACGTACTTAGCGTGGAAGGCAAATGCTGCGCACACTTAGCGAAAAAAGGAGAACTAAACATGGGATTAAGTGAGCTGAGAATGCTAACAAAACTGACAGTTATAGAGAGGTTACAGAGCTCCTAAAAGCAGCAAGTTAATGCTGACATCTTTGCGCATTCTTAAGTGCTGAAACCTATGAAAGGATTAAGCTACTTACAGTTTCAAGGGCATTTGGAAAGCACATGAAAGCTTTAGCAGAAAGCTTTTGCAATGAAAGCTTTTTTCGGCCTTAAAATATACTTTGTTAGACGAATTTTCTTTTATTTTTGTTTTATTCTAAATGTTTCACCCTTTTTTTCGCTGTGTGCACTCAGTGTAGTGATTTTTTGTGGGTTGTTGCTGTTGTTGTTGTTGCCTTTGTTGACTCGCTAAAGATGTCGTCACATTGGCATTTGCAACGCTTCGAGAGTCGCCTATAAGCCGTTATTAATTGCCCAGCGACATGTTAGAATAGGAGCGTTGCAAGCTTTAGAGATGACATTCACCCACGCAATGGAGATGCATGTGGAGGTGTATCTATAATATATATATACCAACACACACACACACACATGCACAGTAAGGTCTTTCTATTTGTGTGTCTGTTTCTTCTCTGTTGCTGTTGTGTGTGTCTTTCTTGAAGGATTTGCTGAAGAAGGCGGTATAGTATTTTTAGATAGAGATATTGGAGTTCATAAGCTTCCATGTATATTAACTTATATATTCTTGTTCCTTATAGATCCTTCTTCTTCTTTTTAGGTGGTCATAACAACCCTTTATCGGGTTACGGCTCTTGCCAGATGCCTCTAATTATATCCTTAGAGATTCTACTTGTTGTAATTAATGCTAAGCTAAAGCACTTACTCATGCTAGTTGTGTGTGTGAGAGTGTGTGTGATTGTGTGCAATGTGTTTTTGGGCAGCACTTATTGCGGAGTATCTGCTGGGCGAGCAGACTTTCTCACTTGGCTGAGGTGTTACTCATATTTGTAACTGCAAACTGAGAATAGTCTGTAGTTTATTGTCTCCCACTCTCTCTGTCTTTCGCAATGTCTTTCTCTCTCTTTCCCTCTCTCACTCTCCCTCTTTCTCACTCTGTCTCTCTGTGTGTGTGTTTTGCGCACTGTGCCCTACACTTGTTTAATTTATTTACTGAAGACACGCAAAATTATTTTATGCAAATGATTTTTTGCCCGGCAAAGTTTCCTTTTAAACATCGCAGTTGACTCAGTGCAACGCAGGCCCCACGCCCCTCCCCTCCGCCCACCATCATACACACAGCACCCTGTACATGCACCTTCACCCAGCCCTATTGCTTTACAGCCCCTGTACTTTGCTGCCTTACCCTGTGGGCGTGGCCGTTTTGCGGGCGTTTAACTTTTCACTCAGCTTTATGAAGTGGTCATGCAAACTACACACACACACACACACACAAACTCTTGCACCCGCACTCGCACCTATGCATATCTGGGTGTGCGTGTGAGTGCAATTTGTTGTGCCGAGGGTGTGAAAATGGCGCATCGACTGACGGCATCGCCGCCATACACCATACGCCATACGCCACCAAAGCATGCCTAGTCGGGGCGCAGCCTGCTTATAGCTTGGGTTAGCTTAGGTTGCCATTGCGAGGCCATTGGACCGCACTGGAGCGGACCGACTGGGACTGGGCAACCCCCCTCCGGGCAATGGAGTAAATACTCCAGGTACTAAACTCGTATGCAGCTGCTTAAGTCGCCAGTAATCCCCGCTAAGGTATTCGCGGAATTTGCCAGCTTTATTTGCTATCGGTTTATTTATTTTCGATTTCATTCTCAGCAGAGCCAGGGATAATCATTAAATGAGAGAAACGCATGTTCCGTTATATTGAAGGTTGAGTTTGTTTCTCTTTCTACAAGTGTGAAGATTGAGCAAGTTGAGATTGATCTGGAAACAATCATGTTTCGTTTATATTCTATATCATATCATATCATATGTTATTGCAAAATGCATCTGGCAACTTGTTTGTGTCTTCTGGCCACACTAACCTGAGAGTTTGTAAGAAAGTCTTCTAGACAAATACAACTTCTAATAATAACCAATCAACTCTGTACCCTGTACCTCAAAATACCAGTGTATACATATTTATTAACTATGATTATGGCTATGTTTTTTGTATTATAGTATATAATATTTAACTCAACTAATTTAATAATTTTAGTTTTATAATTTTAGTAATTTTACTAATTTTAGACGTATGTTATAGCGGATTCGTGATTCAGTTGGTAGAATCTCTTCTTTATAAAAAGAACTTCAAATTAGAATCTAGAGATGAAGAACTTTCTATCTTTGCTCTAGATTTGTATGAGCTGAAAATAATTCTAAGCTAATACATTAAACACACTGAAATATTTATTTAATATTACAATTATCAAATATTATTTAAGTAATATATTATTGCAGTTATTATATTGGTGGACAAATGAAACAATCAATTTTAAATGGTTTTCCAAATTGTTGATCACTTGTTTTGTTTTAGGAGCAAACTGCAGAAAAAGGTTAATAACAAATTTCAGATTAGTTTAGGTTTAGAAAACACTGTAAGTAATTAAAGAAAAAATGTGAAAATATCTTCACAATAATAATAAATTCATTTATTTCTTTACTATTCAAATTGTTATAATTAAAGTTGTTTCTATACATTTTCCAAGGAAGTATACAACTTTTCAATATCCATCGGTTTTCTAACTGCTCTTCTTATTTATTTCCATGGTCTTTACTCTTTCTATCTATGGTGTTCACTCTTCGAATCTATGATCTTTACTCTATCTATCTCCGCTCTTTCAGCTCTTTACGGATTGTCACATACCTATAGATCATCTTGAAATCTTCGCATAATGCATTTCGTTTGCGAGGCGTTTCTTTCTCGTTCTGCCAGGTTCCCACCCTGCTGTGGTATATCTTCAGTTTCCCTACAGTTTTATCTTTCCATCATAATATACTTGTTCTGATTGTTATTCTCTTTGTTGGGCAACTCGAGAGGCGACTCGAGTCTCGAGTAGAGCCGATTTCCAGGTAGCCCCAGTTGGGCTCAGTTCATTGGCCAAATAAAACAGACGATCGACAGTGCTGCTAAACCTGAGCGGCGTTCAAAATTTCAACACAAATTTCATTTCAACCTTCTTCCCTTCCTTTCGTCCCCTTCATTCCACCCACTTCTCCTCTCTCTCTCTCTCTCTCTCTACCTCTCTGTCTGTCTCTGTTTCTGTCTCTCGATTCGTTTTCTTACGGTGGGCGAAAATTTATGGCGGGGCCAAAGTGAAAATTGCAAAACGATTTCAGCAAAAACCCAAAATAAAAAAAAAAGGAGATGACACCAAACGCCAAGCAGGTCAAAAAGAAGAGGAAAGGGGAGAAGAAGCGCAAGAAGATGAGGAAGAAGAAGACTGCGAGACGCCGCTTCGTGTGAATTTCAGCTGTAGCTGTAGCTGTATCTGTATCTACAGCTGTGACTTTGCCTGTGCCTGTATCTGTATCTGTATCTGTGGCCGACTGTATCTGCTATCTATTAGATACAGATAGACGCCGGCCGCATAAATTTGCCAATGTTGCTGCTGCTGCTGCATGCGTCACGGCTTGCGAATTTGGTTGCCGCAGCGTTTGGCACATAATTTAACATTCGATTTCCTCAATTAGCAACAGGAGCTGCCGCCACGCACAGCTTTTCTTCGTCTCACCTCCCCCCCACTCCCTCTCTCTCTCTTTCAGCCACTCTCCCATTGTATCTACGAGATGCGCAAGTCAATTAATCAACGGAGGCGGAGGCAAACCAAACGATTCGCAGATCGAATTGGGTCAAAGTCTTTTTTGCGCTGATCTCTCAAGCGCGGTCGTTAGCCGAGGCCGCTTTTTGCACTATCTGCCCCACTGTTCCCCTATCTCTCTCTCTCTCTTTTTCTCCCTCTCTCTCTCTTTCTCTGTCACTATCCGACAAATACTCGATTTCGCACTCGTATCTCAAAATTCCCATTTCGCGCTTCTTGCAAATTTAATGCGTTGCTCTGATTTCTGTCGCCGATTTTTGCGCAAGTTGTCGTCGTCGTCGTCCCACTGTCCGTCCCACTGTCTATGCTGTCTTCGCGCTTGTCTGTCGTCGTTGTCTATCAGTCACTTTGCATCTCGGCGGCGTTTGGCGCTTGATTTTATGCTCTTTTATGTTTGTCCATTTGGCCGGGGTCAATGCGCCAATTGTAGCATCCATCTATGGCCAAATGTATCTTACAGATACTACAGATTATTATATAAATTTCACTCGAAGTGACCGAACTGGCCCGCGGCTGCCGCGCTCACCAAGACTGCTGCCTCGCTGCCCGCTGATTAATCTAATGGCCCAACCAAATGAAAGTCCAAATCCAAATCCATTGGCCACCACTCTCTCAGCGCGGCAGGGGGGAGGAGGGCACTGCGCCACGGGTGGCCGAGGCGGCATGGGCCGAGCTTAAGCGCGTTTAAAATTCAATCAATATGAGGTTAATTACAAAATTTTCGCACAAATTTTCTGTGATTTTTTTATTATTTTTTTTTTATTTTTGCAGTTGTTATTGCCTCGCGGCAGGCGAAAATAATTCCTAAAATAATTGGGAGTGGAAAGAAGAAGTTCTACAGAAGGTTTTAGAATTGAGTTAGGACAGAGAGAACTACGGTACGCTGAAGTTCTATTGAAAATTCGGGATCTCAAATTAAAGATCATATTAGAAAAGCGAAAGAAAGTAGAAAAGTGTTGAAGGTAATTACAACAGCAATTTAATAAACTGTCTGTTAAGAGAGCATAAAACAAAAGATTAAAATATATATATAGGATTTATAGGTACATAGATATTATTTATAATATAAGAAACGTTTATATTTAAACCAAATTAAACGTGTTGAAAAATTAAATAATTAGTTTTCGGAGGGGGTGGGCGTGGCACCCAACAATTAAAATAAACTTGCTCTGCGCATAGTATAAAGGAACCGAAATGGAAGATTTGTTGTCTATTGCTTTTATTATATAATAGCTGAGATCTGTGTGTTCATACAGAACAGACAGACATGGCTCAATCGACTGGGCTAGTGATCCAGAGCAACAATATATATAATTAATGGAGTTTCCCACGCTTCCTTCTGCCTGTTTTATACATTTCCACAAGGTAAGTATACCCTTTACTGATCATTTTTAATGGTCGAAGGGTATAAAAATATCCAACATTATGTAATACATTATAATGCAAAATAGTTTAACAAAAGAGATGTATGTAATAAAAGAAGAGAGCTTGCTGAAAGAATATATATAAATAGTTTGCTTTCATTATAAGATTATAAAACCGATATATTAATATTAAAATAAAAAAGTAATTTCCTTCTTCCCGCAGCCGGTAGGATTCGAACCTACGCTCCCAGAGGGAATCTGATTTCTAGTCAGACGCCTTAACCGCTCGGCCACGACTGCTCTCTGATATCGCCGACTTTTATGATATACATATTTAAAAAGTGGGAATTCCAAAATTGATAATTGTGCAATTATTGGCAATTTTGAAAAGATTGACCAGATAAAAAGACTATCAATTTGAAGAAAATTAAAGAACTTAAGGCGATAATCAAGTTTGCGATAAAGAAGAAGAAACATGTATAGAAAATAAATAAATGTATTTATAGTTAGTAAGAGGAAGCTTCCTATTTTATATGTATGTAACCATCTGTAGATAGTATGGTCTACAAACCTATGGATTTCTTTAAAGTCTCCCCACCGCGACGCCCTTGAGAACCTGCAGTCATATATCATAAGTGAAAACCGAAGTAGCGCAACAAATTCGCAAAAGATTGACAATTTGCGATACGCTGCTTGTGGTGCCACATGTCGTGTTGCAGTTATAGATCGCATAACTCCGATAGGTTGTGTCCGACTTTCACAATCCTTTTGCGGAGATATACAGATTAAATAGGGTAGCATTGTTAAACACCCAAGCGAAATGCGACGAATGTGTTTAATATGATATATGATAATCGATTCATGCTCCGCTTTGTTGCTGCAACTGTAAAAAAAACCTTGTCCCAGGGCTAAACTGTATTAAATCTAATCAAGTTCGTTGCGAAAGAAAGCAAAACATGAAAATTATCAACATCCAAAAAAAAAGACGCTAAGAAAAAAGGCGAGAAATATAAAGCTGGCAAATTTTTAGCAAACTTTTGACCTTTTTTGGTTCATTGGACTCGACTTGTGGCTGTCGTGTCGTGCTTTAGTGTGGGCCATCCATCTGCAAGTATCTGGCGCGTATCTATACATAGAACTAGACCCATAGATCCGTCATATCTGGCCCCTCTATCTATCATACTTGTTGCTCTTCCCTCTCTCTCGCTCTCTCTCACACACATGAAATCTATTCAACAAGCTTTTGTCAGCTCGAGATTAATTAAAAATTAGAGTGAAGGCACCGTTAGTTGGAGGGTTCGGGTTGCTCGACTAGGCCCAGGTTCAATGTATCCGTCAGATACACGCATCGACGTCGATGTCGTCGTGCATCGCCCTGCTCAAGTTGATTCAACTTGCCAAGTTCAACGCTCCACGCAGAGGCTGATGTAAATGTACCAGTATCTGTATATGTATCTGTCGGATACACACGCACGCACGCATTGTGCGTGAGGGGGCGTAACACTCTCTTTTTAGGCCCTCTCGCCTTAGCCTCGACAATGAAAAAGGCAGCCGGTTTCAGTCTCCGTTTTGCCTGCTGTTTCTGT
This sequence comes from Zaprionus lachaisei, assembly GCA_018901815.1. NCBI lineage: Eukaryota > Metazoa > Arthropoda > Insecta > Diptera > Drosophilidae > Zaprionus > Zaprionus lachaisei. The sequence goes on along the minus strand of JAEIFI010000733.1, from coordinate 9,195,780 downwards.
GTTTCAACTTCGGTTTCTGTTTGCGGCCACGGGGGTCATTGCCTGCGCGGGTCAAAGCACCCCCAAAAGGGTCGCCGATAATATAAATAACATATACATGTGTATATATATATATTCATGTATAGTATAGATTTGGGGAAAATCGATAAGTGGAGGCAAAGGCGAATGCGTCGGGCGACGTTTTTCCATCTAATTAGAAATTTAATACAGGCTGATTATCCCCCATTCCATCCATTTTGCGCAGCTCTCCTTCCCTTCCTCTTACTGCCCCTTAATCCTCCCACTCTCTCTCTTTATCTCTGTCTTCAGGCTTCTGCCCTCTCTGTCCCCTTGCTGCTCTGCAGTTAAGGATTGCTCAAAATAATCATTTATCTTCTTAATCGCTGCTTGTCAAGCAGCCGAATAAGGTGACGGGTTGCTTGGCTTGTGCTAGGGCTGCAGGGGAAATGGGAGGGTGTGGCAGGGTCGAGGGGTCTGTGGGCTGTGGATTTCTGGGGCCCCGGAAAACTGGCTGCAAGTGAAAACTCTCTTGGCAGCTGCCAAATGTTTTGTCTTGCGAATCGCAGCCGTCGGCGCATTCTGCCGTTAAATTAGAAGCCAAAGCTAAGCACGGCGCCTGTCGGAGATCTGCTCTGCGTAGCGCCCATGATGGCTTCCAAAACAACCCGACCCCACCACCCCCATCCTCGCTCCCTGAGCCTGGAAAACCGGCCGTCTGGCAGTGCAAGCAGCATTCGCCATCGGTAGCAAGTGCAATTTGTTTGGCAATTTTTTGGCAACAGACATTGCAGTAGCTCTTTAAGCCGTGGCAAATGAGAAGAGTAGGAAAGGATTGTGTAACTGATTAAGCTTTGTTTCAAAGAGAACTTTAAACTATCGATATTTGTGACAGTAAACGATATACTGAGGAAGTTTGAGATGTTTCAGAGTTGCAAGATTGCAGTAGTTGCTCTAACTTAAGTGTGTAGTGTGATTTGAATTAAATCGGATATCGATTGTTTTTGGTTGCATTTCTTATTGCTACGACTATCGAAACCATGTGAGCAACCAAACCAATTCTAATCTAATATATATCAAGTTTTGAAGTTTGCATTCACACTGTTATCGATATCTATCTATCGATAACTATGTGACCAATCAGATCAATATTTTAAATACCTTACTACGGGGCTTATTGCAACTTAAAACTATTTAGCATAGAAGTCGATAACTTAACTGTAATCGATAGTCTGTAATATTGTACTTAAAATGATTTGAAAAAACTTGATTTTCTTGAAATATCTTTAGTTACTTCATCTTTGAGAATACATGATTACCTTGTAATATCTTTAGCTCTTTGTTAGCATGATTTGTACAATATCTATTATCGATATCGATATCGATTTTTATAGACAATTTTGCGTGACTTTTTTCCTAAAAAATTACTTTATTTTGTTGCAAACATACAGAATGTTTGAATCAAAACTGTTGTATGCAATTATCGATAGCAGCTTTGGTAACTAAACCGATATATCTTTGATAGTTAAGGACCTGGAGAATAGCAATAAGTGGGCGGCAACTTTCCATATAAGGCTCTCTTAACTTGACTGTTCTCTGTCGATTCGCATTAAAACAGTTAGATGTTATCGAGATTGCCATCGATAGCTGTTTTATACTCGATTCTGTCTCTAAATATATCAATAATGTCAGCTTCTTGAGCTTGCTGAATCTCTCTCTATCCTACTTAGTCTATTTTTTATTCTGTAATCGATAGTTCTTCGACCTTTAAGTCCACCACTAACCCAATCGATATGCCATTCGCAAACAATAATTATTCCGTCCCTAGGCCTCATCCTGCCCACTCTGTCTCTGCTCTGTCGCATCGTTTACCCATCCCTGGCAGCTGGTGGCAAATTGACGTGACGGCAGAACGGCAGGTTAGAAGGATGAAAGGATGGCACGATGGCAGGACAATTGACGTCACGTGACGCCGCGTCGTATTGAGCCGAGCCGAGTCGAGTCAAGTCACAACGCGTCGCATCGCGATGTCTTTAAAAGTTATTTGAGCCATTAAATGCCAACGCCGACGACGACGGCGAGCTTTAAGCTACTTTCGCCTGCAATTTTCTGCGTGAACTTTCAACTTCAACAGCGACTAGAAGCAGCCTTTGCCGTTGCCGTTGCCTTTTGTGCCTTTTGCTTTGTGTGTTTCTTGTTTTCATTTTGTTGCCACCTTTTTTGTTTTCTTGTCAGTTTTGCTTTTCTCTTTTTATCGCGCTTGTTAATGTCATTTCTCGACGCTGTCGTCGTCGTCGCCGTCGCTGTTTTGGTGCTTTTTGCCGTCTCCTTCTTTGCCGTCTTCGTCTCTCGCTGCGGTTGCCTTTGCCCGCCTTATTAGCCGCCATTAACACTTTTGGTTACACAAACACCACGCCCACCACTACCCCGCCCCCTTCGCCGCCTTCCTTGAATTGTCACACAGTGCAACCAGAGATGCCAAGCAGCAGATAAACTTGTATCTTTCATCTATTTAACTAAATATCTAGGATTTCTTTGCCTTTCCCCTTCATCTCTCTCTCGCTCTTGATTCCCTTTTCATCTCTACTTGTATTTATAATCCACACGGTTTTATTTTATTAACTTCCACTAGACTTACCTTGTCTTTGTACCACTGTGCGTTGCTTAGGTCCTTGCGACATCATAAAATCTTTAGACGACAAATGACAAATAGAAACAAAAATAACAACAAAGCTTAGACGACTACAGGGTACGCTTCGTGGTGCCTCGTTTGAAGGGAATTCATGAAATTCATTAAATAAATGATTAAATAGTTGAAGGCTAACCTGGCGAATTCATTGTTTCAGGTGATCTTCTGTAGATCTTTTTATTCTTTCGAATAGTTAAGGTATTTAAAATATATTTAAGTATATAGTATAGTTCTATATATATAGTTCGTTATCAGGTCAAAAGTCCTAGTCAGCTGTTCTCTTAAGATCTCATTTCTTAAACAAACTTTCCATCAACTGCTATATATCATGTGATATACATAATGTGCCTTCCTATCGATAAAGTGCACATACATATGTACCTGCAGTTTACTTAGATCGGCTGAGTTTATTCTACTGAAGAAGAATGTGTTTATATAGTAGTATACATGTATAAACATATATATTGTAGTATACTCCCAATATTTCATATACACCATCCCTTTAGACTCACATTTCTCTGCAATCTATTACCCACAAATACTCTTCGATGTTCTCAATTTTTCCCTAGACTTCTCTTGCTTTTCTTTTCATCTTCTTCGCTTGCTTCATTTGTTTCGTCGGTTTCTTGGAACTGTTTGCCAATATGACTTCTTATTGTTCCCTTTGTTATTGTTTTTGTGTCTCCTTGTTGTCCAGTTGACGCAGCTAATGTTGTCGCCTGTTCTGTTCTGTTCTCGGAAACATTCTTCGCCTTGCGCTAATTAAAAAGCATCTTCGAAAACTTACGTTTCCGCCTCGAATCGAGGTGGGGATTATGTGCCAGGAACAGGAGCAGGAGCAGGAATAGGAATAGGAAAAGGAACAGGAGTAGAAACCGGAACAGGAATGGGAATAGGAACAGGACACGCGCTGTGTGTGTGTTCGCTGAGTTGCAAATCCTGTTGGTCATGTCAAAATATGAAATGGCAGCAATAAATCGATGAGGGAGAGAGACAGAGAGAGAGAGAGAGAGAGAGAGAGAGAGAGAGAGAGAGAGAGAGTAGAAACAAAGCCTGTTACATTTCTCTGATATTTCCGCTTTTGCTCTTCCCCTGCTTCGCTGTTTATCGATTGCCTCGATAGGCAACAAGAGTTGCCTGTCCAAAATTACAATTTATTGTTTAATTCTTTGGCTTGATTAGCTGCGCATCAGCGGGTACAATGACAAGTGCAGCAGCCACAACAACAACAACGATTTGCAGACCACCCGTTGAGCAACAACAACAACAACAGCAACAACAGCAGCAGCAGCAGCAGCAATAGCAACTGTTGCTAGCGAAGCCAGCAGGCAAATAGGTAAAAATGCATTTTTATATATTGTATTTCTGTTCTGATTGTTATCTTCCTCTCCCTCTGCCACTCTATCTCTCTCTCTCTCTCTCGTGCTCTGGTGAGCCTCTTTTGGGGCCGCCGCCGCCGATCGAAGAGCGATGCAAGCGAGATTGGCGCCAGCAGCAGCAGCAGCAGCAGCAGCAAACAGTAGCAACAGCGGCAACAGCTTTGCAAGCTTTGAGTCAAATTAATTGAACACCAACAACAAATTGATTGCGCGAACAGCAGCAGCAGTAACAACAACAACAACAACGACAACAACATGAACAACATTCAGACAGCAACAACAACAACAACAACATGACACATTGTTCACATGCCGCCGCCGTCGCCGCCAGCGGCAGATGAAGACGACAAAGCCGCAAGAGTAAAAAGCTGCTTGCAACAAGCTTCCCAGACTGGCCAAGGCAACAAGGCAACCCTGGCAATGCCAGCGGCAACATGTTGCCAAGCGGCCTTTGTGCTGTTTGCCATTTGCCGCACCAACTGTTGTTGTTGTCGCTGCTGTTGTTGTTGCAGCTCATTGCCGCCCCATTAATAAAACTTGGCCAGCCAGACACACAAGTTGCTGCTGCTGTTGCTAATTAGCGTCAACATTGCTGCCAGCAACATGTTGCTGACAGATTCATTGACGTGCGCGAAAGGCAAAACGAGACGTGGGAAGTGGGTGGGGGGAGGTCGATTGGTGCCACGAGACAGGCAAACAGAAACAATATACAAACAATCAACAAAGCAAAAGAACACGAAAGAGTATAGAAGACACAGAGGAGGGAGTGGCGAAGTGAATAGTGGAGAGGGGGAGAGAAGCGCAACGAAAACTTTCACTTGACGTTTGGCAAATATTGAGGCTAGCTAAAACTAACTGTCTGTCGTGTCTGTCGTGTCTGGCAACATATGTCCTCAGCTCTGAAATCAATTTGCGAGCGACAAAGGGTAATGAAATGTGCAGATGCGGGTAGCATGTGCGACATTCACACAGCAGATACCCTGTAAAACGTAACTCTGTAATCAGTGAGATTTTCTTAGCAGATTTTTCTCTTGTCTCATCTGTGTATCTAATGCATAGACAGGTTATGAACAGAGCTGCCAGCTACCCCTCACAAAAAAAGATTTGGAAAAATATAGAAGAAGATAAAAAAAAGAGGCTAATATATAAAAAACAGGACAATATTTTTTCAATTTGTTAATTTATGTAAGTTCTCATGGACTATCGATAATGTGCTATTGGTTCTTTATATGCTGTCAATGGTCCTAATCGAAATATGGCAATATTAACCAATATTTCTGAAACATCTGTTCCTTCAACCTACCCAAAGGGTAAGAAGGGTTTTATATCTTTGTGCCAACTGTCTGAGTTTAATACCTAGAGCATTCAAATTTGGTGTAAATAAATCAACTTTGTTTTAGAATTTGACCACACCCCGAATGATTTCTGAAAATTTGGTTGCGATCGGATAATTAATATAGAAGTTATTTAAGAACTAATTTTAATGAGTTACTGGCAGCTCCCTGCAAGGTATGCAACACAGAATATGCTGAAAATATAAGTTATATATTTTAGAAATCGTTTTGGTTAAGTTGACTGTCGAGCACACTGGACTATAGCTTTCGTGCTTGTTTTTTATGTCTCAAAGAGTAAAAGATCATAACTGGATAAAAGATGCTTCTATTACAGAAAAACAAGAGCTGTTACAGAAAATGTTAATGTTAATATTACTGTTAATATGTTACTATGTTACTCTGGCAAATACATATAATCAGATGTGATAACTGCTTACGAAAAGTATCTTTAAACTACGTTTTATTTGTGTTATTCCCATTAAAGTATCTTTGACATGTCTAAGATTTTGGCTTGGATGTATTGCATTTTTGTTGCAAGTAGTGCTGTGCTGCACACATTCCAGGGTATTCAAAGACTTGCCATATCCCCTTTTGCAAGCCCCGCAGGCGATTCTAGCGATTGTTACTCGCAAATTTGCCATATGAATAAGTGTCAAAAATACAAAATAAATCGGTGCCAGTAAAGGCAAAACTTGTGCGAAAACTTTTGAAGGGAACTCACCGCACCTCCCTGCCCTGTTCGTGGCGCTGCCACTGCAACTTGCCACACCTGTGTGTCGCTGTGGCAGTTGTGGCATATTGTGTGCATTGCATTTTGATTGACAGTTTTATTATGTGAATATATTGGTTATTGTCTGTCGCGGCAGCATGTGGCACAACAGTTTGACAGGCACTGGCACTGCCGCTGCCGCTGCCACTGGCTGTGGCACTGGCGCAGTGTGCCCCAAAATGTTGCCAGTTTAATGAACACCCTTGAAAAACTTGCCAAAAGCGGTGCCAATTAAAACTCATTAAATCAAGTTAAAAACTTTTACGTGTGCAACAGAGAGAGAAAGGGAGTGAGAGAAAGGGAGTGAGAGATAGAGAGTGATATGTTGCATATGCACAAAGCTGTGTGTGTGTGTGTGTGTGTAAGAGAGAGAGAGAGTGTGTTGTAGTAGCCCAAAGTTTGTAACCTCGTAATAAAGCCACTTAAGTGGGTCATAATGCGCAAGCAGCAGCAGTAGCAGCGGGGGGCAGACAGCGTGATGCATGCAGCATGCGGCAGTGGCAAGGCAGCATATTTATGCTGAAAGTGAAATTGAAAACTTTGCACGATAAATGTGGCATGTGGCATGTGGCACAGCTACTTAGACCTATTGCCAGACTCCTCTTCCATACCACTCTTCTCTCTCTCCAGCTGCAATCGCAGATAAACCTTTGTAGACTGTTAGTGTATCTGTAATTGTATCTACTGTACATACATATATCTATAAATGCATGTGTATCTGTAGCTGCATGTGTAACTGTATCTGTAGTTGGTTCTTTGAATGTATCTGTAAATGTATCTGTATATGTAGCCATTGTGCAAGCACTTTCACTGTCAACCCACAGAAACTTGCGCTGTATTTTGCAAACACACACACACACACACACCCTCTCCCTCTCTCTCTCTCTCTCTCCCCTGTCCCTGTCTCTGTCTTCTTCTTCCTTTGGCACATTTTAAATGCATAAAAATAGCATTAAATTGTGCGCAAAATAGCTGCAAATAAAATTTAACTTCTCCACTTCCCTGACTCGCAAATGTATGCAACAATTGTGTTTTCTTCTTTTCCTCTCTCTCGCTCCCTCTCTCTCTCTCTCTCTATTTCGTTCACCTCGTCTATCTTGAGTCTGCCGGAACTCCCAAGTTTTCCAAAATAAGCGCAAACTTTTACATAACTTAAGAAGTCGCACAATATTCAGGCAACTTTTGCTTTTCTTGCAACTGAACCTGTTAAGAATCAGCAACAACAACAACAAGCAATCACATACATACATTACTGTATTTATAGCCATATAAGTAATATGGAGCATAGAAAGGCCAAACACCTGTTTGGTAAATGACTAATATCACATATAGAAGTAACCAAAGCGCTTCCACAGCCATCTGTCTGTCTGTTTGTCCATATAAACATCTTAATCTCAAAAACTATAGCAGATAGAACTACAAAATTCATTGACAATATTCCTTATTATGATTTTATCTGATATTGCTCTTTAAGTTTATCTTAAAATTGCTCTGCGCCCAGTAAATTGAAAAAAATGGAATTGCAGGAGTTGTTTAAAAGCTAGCATTCTTAAAGTTATTGTACATAGCCACTGTCACTAAACAAATTATTTCTGCTAATTTGGTTGCAATCGTATAATAAACATAAAAGTTATGTAAGAAACAGAAACATTATGATCTTCTACAAGTATTTTCTTTATGAAATGATTTATATTGGATGTCCGTTTTTTTGTGGATTTTTAAATGAAGTTTGGACCTTCTGTTAAACAACTATAGATATCTTTATACATATATCTAGATAGCTCTTTGCAACTGACTGATAAAACCTGAAGTGTTCAAATTATAAAAGATATAAAAGAATAAAAGCAATTTGCCTTTGGTAAACAATGCAAATAATGCAAAGATAATTCATTCATCTGTTATGTAGAAGTTCTTTCGTAGACTCCCTTCGAATGATGTATGCAAAAGGAATGATTTCTCCTAAAGTTATTATAGACAAAAAGGTCCTTGACTGCCTTACAAAATCTCCCCACTAAGTATTCTCAGAGAAATGTAAACTAATTAGTGGCAGCTTAGCGGAACTTAACCCCAAGAGAGTTAACTATGAAACACGAATCCGAAACGATTTAATCTCTTGCCGGATTCGCTTGATAAACAACAACCTGGCGCGATTCGCTAACTTTATTTCGTTTATTTACATTTCTCAGCTTCAGATTCAGTTGCAATCTCAACGGTAAGAGCAACAACAAAGTTAAAGTTTAAATGTTTTGCAGTGTTGGGAAACGTGTTTTTGTTGCTGTTGTTGCTTGCACTTTTCTTTGACTTTCAACTCGCAGGCAGAGCATACTCGCTTGCCCTCTCGCTCGCACACACATACACAGCAGAGAGAAAATGGCGTCAAGTATTTATTGTGCACTATTGTTGTATTTGTTGTTTTTGTTGTTGTTGTTGTTGCTCCAAAGAAAGTGAAAACTTTTGCCGCCAAGTCGCGAACAAATATTAACCCAAAAAGTTGCCGGAAAGAGAGCGAGACGGTGAGAAGGAGAGAGGGAGTGGGATGGGGAGGAAGACGAGGCAAAAACTTTAAGCAAAAGTTGTGTCAAGTTGAGGTTATGTCTGAAAGAGACAGCACTTGCTGTAGACAGTGATTATTATCGGCACATGTTATCGATAACAATCATAATAGAAAGAGAAGGGGGAAGGGCAAAGGGGGGCAGTGGCACAACAACAATTTGATTACCTTGAAACTAATGCACAATAAATAACAATGAAAAAGCGCGTAGAAGAATATCAAAAAAAATAAGAAAGAGGAAGCCAAATCATATGCAAGGAAGGGAGAAGATACAGGAAGGTAGGCAGAGTGGGTGCGAGAGAGAGAGAGAGAGAGAGAGAGAGAGAGAGAGAGCGAGCAATTGCCAAACTCTCTACGCATTACGACAAACAACATGGCAAAAGGTGCCAGCCAAGAGGGCAAGGGGGAGACTCAGCTAAGTTCTGGCAGCTCGCATCGATTACGCTTTGACGCCAGCAGCGCAGTCGACGTCGCTGGGAATAGGGTCAGGCAAGGCACAACACATTTTTGGACACGCAGCAACAGCAACAGCAACAGCGCAGTCCACCTGCAGCCGCAGCAGTACCAGCAGCAGCAGTGGCTGTGGCAGTGGCAGTGGCAGGCAACGGCAGCGAGGGCGGGGGTTGCATTTTAGGCCACACCCACATGCGACGCTGCACATCGTTGTGATTGGCCCAAACAATTGGCAGTCAGCTGCAAAATACAACAAGACAGCAAAAAAAAATACACACACACACAAACACACAAACACACACACGTGTAGAGCAAAGCGGAGGCAAAAAACTGAAACGCAGAAAACGAAACAAACAACGAGCAACGGCAACGGCAACGGCAACGCTGCAGCAAAAATCGCCCCCTTTCAGCAGCAACAGCAGCAGCAAACGCAGCAGCAGCGCAGTTGTGAATGGAAGGGGGGTTGGAGGGGGAAGGCAGCTGGCATCAGGCCATGCTGCATTCGTTTTTTGCTGTTTGTTGTTGCTGTTGTTGTTGTTGCTGCAAGCTCGGGCGAAACTTGCGCTGAGGGTGGCCCTGGGCAGCAGAGGCAGCAGCGTTGCCGGCAGAGCAAGAGTGGAGTGCATGAGAGAGAGAGAGAGAGAGAGAGTGGAGAAAGAGTGTATAGCAGGGAAGAGGGGGCAGTGGACAGAGGGGTGCACAGGCAGCGTCATCGGCTACGGCATCAACGTCGTCGTCGTCGGCGGCTTCTGTTTTCGTTTTGCTTGCATTGCTTTTGCTTTTGCGTTTCGTTCGTTTCGTTTCGTTTTTGTTTGCTTTCGTTCGTCGCCTTTCATTCAGTTACCGGCGACCCTCTCGACACCCCCTTTCACACCCGACCCGGCGCTGGACGGGCCACCCAGCCGGGGCTACCCGGTCACGTGGCTCAGTCGCATGCATCGGCGCCGATAACTGCCATTTTTCTGCCGCTGTCGCTGTCGTTGTTGGCTGCGCTGTTGGCGTCAACACTGGCTGCGTTTGTAGTTGTTGTTGTTTTTGGTGCAGCTGTTGTTGTTGTTTGTGTTGCTGTTGTTGTTTTAGTTGTGCTCGTCGTTGTGCCCTTAGTTAAACAAAGGGCATAGTTGGGATAGTCATTGAAGTTGTCCAGTACACACACACAGAGGCACACACACACACACACAGAGGCACATACACACACTCGCATTGCTGTTGTTGTTGCTGTTGCTGCTTGTCGGCACAGCGCGCATGTAATTCTAATCAGAATTTAACGAAATGTTCTTTCGCATTCGAACCCGACTCAAAAATGCCTGACTGACTCTGTACATCGCTCTAGGGTGGACCCCAAACGACACACAACATTTCTCACAATTCTATTGCACATTGAACAAAAGAAGATGGCAGTTAAAGTGTGTGTGTGACTATCGATAACAGCAAATGATTACTAACTAACTATCTATCCAATATCAAAGATACATCAATCCCATTACTCAAATCATATTCTTTTCTATCAATATCATAATGAGAAGTCAACTGTGGTGGTTAAATATCGGTCATGCTGCTTTGAATAATATCGATAACCGCATAAGCCATCGATTTGTTAAAATTCAAAGTGTGAGATTATTCGAGATGTGTGAAAACATGGCGAAATTTAGTAAAAGTATCGCTAAGTTCGGAAAATATCCAGTTGATTATCTCATTCACTTCAATTATTAAATTGTCTATCGATATTATATCGATATTCCCATAACAATAACTAAAGGGAGCTAGCTTAAAACATTAACCCATTTTTGAATTGGTTTTTGGTTATAACCAAACCTGAAACATTTCAGAACACCCTACTATCGATACATGCTAATCCATAAGAAAATATTGACAACCAAACGTTTTTAACTCTTAATTACTTCATTTTATTTGCCTGAAATTTAATTTCCTTTTTTATTTACACTGAATCAAAAATTAAATAGAATATATATTTGTTATAAAAAGAGAATTTGATCTTTATTCATCAGATATATAGCTCGAAATGAGCTCGTTTTCAGTCCATAACTTTTCAAATTTAAGTTTTACTCGTTCATATATCAAAAATACTAAAAATACTATTATACTTATACATACCTAAAAAGTATGACTTCAAACTGCATAGAGATTCCTTGACAATGGTCTCTTTATTTTAAATTTGATTATTATCAATAATAATAAATAAATTAATAATAATTTAGTTTATGGGATAATAACAAATAAATAAATATTTACTAATTTTACTAGGCAACAAGTTGACTCAAAGAACATCATCTTCAAGCCTCCATAATCTGTTCATTAATGATACATCAAGTCAAACGTCTCCTTCTACCGATTCTCAACTCCCCAACAAGCTCTTAAGTTATATTCTCTGTTTTCTAAATCTTTTCCATATCTACCTCCTCTCTTCGTCTTGTTTCCCCCCTTCTTTCCTTTATTTGCTGGCACTATCTTGAACTGGCATTATCTCGCCATCTGAGAGAGTATCTCGGACAGCGACTTGGCCAGCAGCTGCTGTGTCTTCTTCTTCTTGTTCTTCATCTACTTCCACCTTCATCCTTCCCCCTGTCTTCTCCTTCCGCCCCCTTCCTTCCCATTCCTTGGCTATCTGCAGTGTTTGCCGTTGCTTTTTGCTTGCTTTGTTACTTATTTAGTTTTATGTTCGGTTTTCCTTTCATTCTTTTTCTCTATTTTCATTTTTGTTGCCTTTTTTGCCTTTTTTCTTGCACATATTCTGGTGTTGTTTTTTTTTTTGTTGTAGCTTTTCGAGTATTTTTATTCCCTGGTTTTGTGCTTCTTCTGCGTTGTCTCTTTACGGCAGCTCGGTGCAAAATATTTTTGTTTGCTTGCCAAAAAATTTTGTCGATTTTTGTGCCGTCGTCGTCCTCGCAGTCCTTGCAGCTCCTGCGATGTTGTCGATGTTGTTCCTTGTTGTTGCTGTTTCTTGTTGTTGTTGCTGTTCCTTGTTGTTGCTGCTAGTTTTTAGTGTTATTGCTGTCGCGTTTTGCGTCATGCGTCCTGCGTCCTGCGTCGGGTCTTTTGCCACGTCGACAACATTTGATGTTGTTGCATATAATGAATGCCGGCCGCCCACAATGCCCCCTTCCCTGCACCCCTCCTCCTCTGTTTGGTGCAGTGCGCCTCCGCTTAGACGAGTCCACTGCAACAATTTTGTATGCCATAGATAGAAACGAGCAGACACACGAAACAAAACAGAAACGAAAAAATAAGGAAAGCTGTGCAGGAGGAAGGGAGGGGCGGTAGAGTGTGGGGAGGGGGGAGTAGTACGTTAACACTTTTGACATTTTATTTTTCACGCCAGTTCGTGGGCGCCTTTGCACGTGCTGTGTGTGTGTGTGTGTGTGTGTGTAGTGTCCTTTCTTGTCGCTGCTCTTTTAGCTGCTTGGCTTTTGTTGCCACCTGCCCCTGCCTTGCCACCACTTCCCGCCACCTCTCAAGGTGTCTCTGCCTCAGCTACGGCCTTCGCCTATTCGCCTATTATTGGCGGGCTTAAGTGTGTGTGCGCATAAAGTGAGTGCAGCGAAATTGCATATTGCGCATACGACACGTGCACTCAGCCCAGTCGCATTGCCTACTTGCGGGCGGCATCTCGTCGCTGAATGATAAGCGACTGTCTACAGTAACAGCAGGGGTAAGGAAATAGTGAAGAGAGATAGAGCAATGGAGGGGTAGGTGATGGGGGAACGGAGGATGAGGATATGTGTTTACAGGGTATTCTAATGCCATCTAGAATGCAACACATTGCATAGAAACCTTTCACATAAGTTCCTCAATCTTTGATTTCATTATACTTTGACCCACCCTGATAAAGTAACATTCATAATTCTGTGCCTTAGCCTCCCTTTGAGCTGTAAGTTTTCCTAGTATCGATTACCATCCTAAGTGCACATGTACAGCTGCAAGGGTAATGTTTAATATTATTCACCTGATAGGACATATAGCATTAATAAATAAACTTGCGTCCATCAATTTCCTTCGATTTCAATAAATTACAAATTAAAACAAATCGATAACAATTGAGGTAGCTTCAATCGAGTGTGCTCCACTATCTACTTGACCAAAACGATTTCTTAAAAATAGAATTTCTACTTTTAGTGTATGTTGTGTTGCATACTTAAAGGAACGTTTTGCATTCAGTGCCTCTTTAAATTATTTCTTAAATCACTTCTATCTTAATTATCCAATTGTAACCAAATTTTGAGAAATCAATTGGGCCTTGATAGTTATTGTGTTTAGCAAAAATGAACTGTTCTGCATTACAATTATACATGGAATTCTGTTTATATCAATTTGTAACGGTGCAAGGGGGCGTGACCAAATTCTAAAATAAAGTTTTAATAAAACAACGTATGAAAAGCAAATTTGAGAACTCGAGGTCTATTAATCACAGAAATATAGGTGTTTATACGGACAGACAAATATGGTAGCCATGGTATACTCGACTGTAGATGCCGATCAAGAATATATAAACTTATTTCTGGCTTGAAGTTGCCTCCTGCTGTTTGTTTTAATTACATTGAACATTATTACAAATATTATGACATATATTTAATAGATGAAGATCATTCATCTAATGAGTATTTTTATATTTGTCTGTGTTATCTTTTTTAGCTTCTTCTTCTTTTTCAGAGGTACAGCTGAGGGGGGGTTGAGTATCGAGTATCATTAGCACTTGACACAACACTTCCCTTCTCCCTTCTTCTACCCCCCTTCCCACTCTACGCCTTCTGTGTCTCTACTTCTTCTGTAGCAGTTGCTTCCTGTCGATTCGACCCCATCGTATCATAATATTACTGACAGTTTCGCACCTGTAAAACATTTCTAACGGTCACCCGAGAGGGAATGGTGGAGGGGGTAAGAGTAGGGAGTAAAGGCTCTGCCTGGCAATGCATAAAATAAATATTAAGCTGCCTTCCGTTTGGCTGGCTCTGGCAGAGGCCTCCACGTGTGTGTATCCTGTATCCTGTATCCAAATTGAAACCACAACAACAGCAAACAAAGCACACACACACACAGACAGGGTGCAGGTGTCATGGAGGGTGGTGGGGGTAGGTGTGGGAAGTGGGGTCTGGCAACGCTTTAAAAGTCAAAAGTAAAAACAAGTCAATTTACGTCAAGCACTTTTGCTATAAAGGATATTAGAGCAGAAATACAACAAGGACATGCCAACATTTCCGACATGTAGGCGTCGACTGGCGGCGCCGCAGCTGCTCGATGCCACAAGCGAACGGAGCAGGGGCCGGGACAGGGGGTGCTGGTGAAGGGGGTGCAACGGGGTAGCTGGAGATGGAGATGGAGTTGGTAGTCGATGAATGGAGCAGGGAAGGCGCAAAGGGAGGCGTCTGCAACTTCAGCTAAGTGTGGCAAGGTGGCAGGCAGACAGAGAGGGAGTATGGGATGAGGGGGAGGAGGGGAAGGGGATGGAGCGAACTGGGCCGGTCAGGGGAGTATGCAGGGTAGCTGGCGCCGACTGCTTGTTGGAATTTCTGCCGTTTCGCCATTTGCCATTTGCCGCTGCCTGTTCGACCATTTTGTGTGTGTATGTGTGTGTGGCACGTTGCACGTTGCACACGCTGCACGTTGCATGCATGTCATTTGCGCAGTCAGACAATGCAGCAATTGCAACTGCAAGGAAGTGCAGTGGGGAGGGGGGGGGGGGTAAGGAGGCCGACTGGGAGTGCGATTGGAGGCGCCGTTTTGCAAACAAAATGGCGGAAGTGCACTGGGTGTGCGTGTCTCAGTGTGTATCTCTATGTGTGTGTGTGTGTATGTGTGTGTGTGTGTATGTGTGTGTGTGCGTGTGTGTAGGCGCAACGTTTTAAACAGGTTTTTTTCTCGCCCTTTTTTACTCTCCTCTTCCGCTTCTCCTCTTCTTTCTCTTCTGACAGCTTTTTGGCGGAAATTGCGTTGCCATTAGGCGACGTCGTTCGTTGACGACCTACCCCAAGCATAAATAAATAATACAAGTAAGAGGGGGGCAGGGCAGGTCCGTTGTGTGTGTGTGTGTGTGTGTGTGACACGCAAGCAACGTACGCCGCATGCCGCACCACGCCGCACATGCCACACACAGACAGAGAGAAAACAAGAGACCTAACCTACCACAACGCATTGTGCGCTGTCTGAGGGTTGTTCCCGAAGGGCTGATACCTCCTGTCCCACCCCCTCTCCCTTCAGTGTCGACTGTTTCAGCTCTTTCTTTGTTTTGTTGCGTCTCACCTCGCCTCGCTTTGTTTTGCTTTCGTCTTCGTCCTCGTCCCCATCTTTCTCGCCCGTTGTTTCGTTTGGTTTTCGTTTCTCAGCGGGCCACAAACAATTTAATAGATTACCGTTTCGGTGGCATTTTATTTTTGGGGCTGCCATTTTTCGTGTCCTCCTTAAGTCCTGCGAGGCCAGCAGTAGCAACAACAACAACAACAACAGCAACAGCAACGAAACGTGCCACGCATCGTGCACGAAATGTTGTTTCTTTTCCATTGTCTTCTTCTTTTCTTTCTGATAAATAATGCCTGAACTGCTACTACATTTTCTCTCACCTCCTCCTCCCCTTCCTCCTCCTCTTTATCTCTCTCCCCTTTCTCCTCCTCTTCCCAGTCCTCCTCTTCTTCTTGCTCAGCTCGCCATGGGCCGCTTACAAAATTGCTCAGGCTCAACCGCAGGCAACCATGGCGTATGCGTAATGCGAGTTGAATAATCTCCCAAGTGCAACAGTGTTGCTTGACACCTGCCCCATCCTTTCAACCTGCATACGACACTCCCAAGCAAGCTGACTCAACTTGTCCAAGGTCAGCAGCTGACAATATGCCGCAGGGATGAGTAAAAGAAAGCAGTAAAGAAAGGAGAGAAAACAAATGCAATAACATAATTATAATTTCATTTCATAATCTATAAGTAAGGAAGTAAGTCTGGATTATTCAAGGCAGTCTTGAGACTGCCTTCACAAAGAAGGACTCCATTAAATATGTATAAGTAGCAGTAGTCACTAGCCCTGTGGCAAATCAAAGACTTACTTAAACTATTTGTAGCAGAAGAAAGCTGCAAGTCAGCGTAGCTAATTATGCTGTCTAGTTCTAGTTCAAGTCTCCTCTCCTGTAATCACTTTCTATGATCATCTCAGAGTATACAACGAAACCTAAAGTGAACATGGAAACATATGAGAAATACTTTAAAGTCAACTTTGTTCATTGTTTCTTGTTTAACAGTTTTGTATATGAAGCGATTGTTATGAAACTCGCGTAGTAAGTTTATAATTGAGTATGTCAAATCTAAGTCAGAGGTCTGACATATATCTACCAGATATGCTGAGATAGCATGGTGTTTTATGTTTAACTAAATATAGAAACTTAGTTAAGACTAACTGCAGTCAGATCAAGTAGGCATTCATTAGTTATTATGCTTAGAAGGCTTGAAAAAAGATGAGCTCAAAACTTCAAAGTAAACTCTGCCTACTGTTACTTCCTTAACACGATTAGAGCGATTGTTATGAAACTTGCGTACCAACTTCGTAATTGAGTATATCATACGTAAGTCCGAGGTCTGGGATACATCTACCAGAGAGGCTGAGATAACTCAGTTGAGAGTAAGTTAGTTATTAAAAATATCAAAGTCTACTTACTGTTTCTTGTCTTACAGCTTTGTCCTTGGAGCGTTTATCATGAAACTTGTGTACCAACTTCATAATTAGGTAAGTAATATGTAAGTCAGAGGTCTGACATATACAAGATCTACCCAAATCAGTCCTACACTTGGAACAGACACTTAGCCAACACTAACTGAGCCCAGCTCAGGCATTAGTTATTATATTAATAAGGCTTTCCTCGGGAAAACGGGGAAGAGGTGGAAATTTAATGGATGTGCTGAAAAGTATTAATTAATTTAAACAAATTCAGAATGATGGCTGGCAAATTGTTTACACATTTGCACGCAAACTACGAAGGAGAGAAGGCTGCAAAAGGAGGAAAGGAGGAAGGGCGAGAGGTTTTTGGGCTATCGATACCGGCAGAGCTGGCCGCCAATCAATGGCGAATGCTAATGGAGGAGGGACTCAGTGAGGAAGGTAGGGTGGGGAAGGACGGGGGGGCAACTCCAGTGCCGACTTTTCAAAATGAATGCTATGTGCAGATGTCCTGCCAATCAATGGATACGCTTCAATAAACACATACATCGAGTTTCACTTGCAGCTACAAGCGGAGTGGCCCCTCGGGGAAGAGCCTGATTGGCAGAGGGGCAGGGAAAGTCGAGAGGGTAGAGAGGGAGGGGGTAGTGAGCTGAATTGTGGCTGCCTGGCTGACTGCACATGTATGTGCACACATATGTATATATACGTCTATGCAAAAGGATGTCGCTGCCTCTCTCCTTTCCTGCAACTGCCACACACCCCCTCTCCATCTCCCTCTCCCCCTCCCTCTCCCTCTCCCTCTCCCTCTCCCTCTCCCTCTGCCCTCTGCTGCTGTGTGTGGCGCCCAAATTGCAACACGAAAACGAACAAATCGTGAAAATTATTGAAAAAAACTACAAGGCAGCAGCACTAGCAGCAGAGTGTGTGAGCGAGAGAGAGAGAGTGTGAGTGTGAGAGAGGGATATCGAATGAGTGCATGCGAGTGTGTGGAGAGACAGAGACAGAGAGCGAGAGTGAGAGAGGGAGAGCGAGCGAGAGAGGAAGCCATAACGCGCAAAGAGAGCAGCAAATTAAAAATGTTGCATGAAAAACGTTGCGTGAGGCAGTAAGGCAGAGGCGTAGCCCAAAGGGTGGTGGTAGGGAGGGAGGGGGAGACAGCATTCGCTTCATTTATTGACGTGTAGTATCCCTATGATTGCCTTTCAGAACACTACAACTAGCAGGACCCACGCTGCTGCCCTACTTGCGCCCCCCCCCTTCCCCACCCTCTTAGCAGTGCTTCCCCTGCGCCACCCATGCGCCGCCCAATTCACTGATTGCTTCATTTTTTATACCCTGTGCAGGTTCCTATCGAAGCTTTTGTTTCGTGTATTTCTATTTACGAGAGAAAGAGAAAGAGAAAGAGAGAGAGGGAAGAAGAAAGAGCCAGGGAGAAAGAGCTGGAGAGAATAGGATAGAAAGAAAGAGAGAGAGAGAGAGAGCGAGAGAGAGGAAGAAAACAGAGAAAGGCAGGAAGAGCGAGAGAGCAAGCGAGTGGCAGCTGGAGGAGCAGAAGAGGCACCACAGTGCCCAGTGTGGCAGCCGCATCCCACATCCGCATCCGCAGCCGCATCGACATCAACATCAACGTCAGGCCAGGTCTGACTGGCAGGCGAATCTCGAGGTTGCTGCTCCTCTATTCTCTGTTTTCTCTCTTCTCTCTTCTCCATTCCCCGTTCTCCCTTCCTCGTCGTGCTTGGGAAATATTTCAATTTTTAATTGGAAAATGTTCACATGAGTTGCTCGCTTAATGAATGCAGCGGACATGTTAATATTATCGCATCGAATTCAGCGGCATCATCAATATAACAACACAGCTGGCTGTCCCACTCGCACACATTATACCCCTCTCACTCTGCCTCTTTGCCTGCCTCCCTCCCACTAGCTCTGTCTCCATTGTTACGCCTCGTTTGCTTCTTTTTTTTCAATGTTGTTATTGTTGTGATGTTGCCCATCATAACAAATCACAAAGCTGGGAATTACACATGTGTGTGTTTGTGTGTGGGTGTGTGTGTGTGAGCAGACAAGCTGCAAGCAGAAGAAGAAGCTGCAGCAACGCGCAGCAAACTGACGCACCGAAAAGTCATTTGAAAGTCGCCGAGCAGAAACTTCTTGAGCGCCAACTTAAGAATTGCACTTGCCCCCAATACGTTGCAACCCCCAACCCCCATACCCCACCCCTTCTTCACTATGTGTGTGTGTGTGTGTGGCTTATAACTGTCATTGTAGTCAGTTTATAAGAAGGGCATCACAAACATGTTTTCTCGTTTACAAATCGAACTACTTAAAGAGAATATAATGCCAATCGTTATCGTTATCGAGCTCAAGTCACCCTCATTAGAGGGAGTTATTGCCTGTCCTGAAATTCCTGAGAAACATAATGCATAATAATGAAACATTTGACAAATGGTAAGTTGAACAGCACCGAGACAGCAACTTATAGAAAGCCCTTCCAGGAAAAAAGATTTTTAAGATATTTCTAAAAATCTATAAAATCTCTTGGAAGCTGCATAAAATAAGTTAGTATCTGTTGAAAACACATGAATGTATTCAACAAATTTTGAGAGCTTGAATGTCTTTAAGTGTGCTTATCTCTCACATATCCTAACCTCAATTGATATTGGATTATTTTAAACATTGCCTATGCGTCTGTTAAACTATGTTCTCACATATTCTAACCTCAATTAAGGTCAATTTGAATACTTTAAACATAGCTTATGAGTCCGATATCCAATATGACTCTTATATCCTAACCTCAATTTATGTTTGAATACTTCAAATACTGTTTTCAAGTTCCCTAAGTTTCTCCCCATATCCTAACCTCAATTGATGTTGGAATACTTTGAGTATTCTTAAAGCTGCGCAAATATATAATGATCACATATAAATATGATCACAATTTCTTATATTTCTTCTTGCTTTATAGAACCTACGATCTTGAATTTTCGATCATTTTCAATAACTGTCAATATTTTAATTGGTCTTGAAGCAGTTAGAATCTTAAGAACTTGAGCTACAATTAGTAGTATTCTGATTTTAAGTATTCTTCTATACCAAATCCAGATAAAACATCTTCGAAAACTTTGAAAAACTTCTAAACCTTCATCACATTATTCTCTTTCTTGCACTCGATCTCTCCACTTCCCTCCCTCTTGCCTCTTGCTGTCTCTCTCTTGTTGTCTCTCTCTTGCTGTCTCTTCTTCGATCTGGCAACTTGTTCCGGGTTATGCCACAAAGCAAGTGAAGCTCGATTCGGTTCTTGGGTTGGAAAAGTTAATTACATTGAACTGGGCGCAATTTGCAGATGATCTTAATTGAAGACGCGCGCGTCATCAGCGCCTTCTCTTCCTCTTCCTCCTCCTCCTCCTCCTTTTCTAAGGGAAACTATGAGAAAAACCAATGCGAAAATTTCGACACTTCTGAGCAGCAGTTTCTGATGTTGCTGCTGTGGCTGCTGCTGTTGCTTTTGCTGTTGCAGTTGCTGCACACGTTTTAAGGTAACAACTGCTTATCGCACAGCACCATCAATTGACCTTTCGCAGCGAGTCGTGTTCGTTGCCGGGCAGCCTGGGCGAGAGCGAGACAGCAACAGGCCTGGCATTTCATCAGGCAACTGCTCCAAATAAAATACGTAGCAAGGGGCGTGTGGCACGGGGGAAGGAGTGGAGGTAAAGAGGCCCAAGCCGAAGACAGCACAGGGCTGAGGTTGAAGTTGCCTTGCTGCGCTTATCGGCGACGTGCCGGAAAATGCGCTGGGAAAATGAGTCAGGTACTGCAGCCGGGCCGAGACTGAGGCGCTGAGGCTCCTTCTCTGGCCGGGGCTCGACTCGGCTCGGCCTGGTGAACGTACTCGCAAATATGCAATAAAGTGCGCATAAATTTACGCGCGAAATCAATCTGGGTAACTTGAAAATTAGCCTGACTGGGGCAGGGAAGAGGCAGAGGGAGTTGGGAACGGAGACGGAGACGGAGACGGAGATGGGCCTGACTGGGGTCTGTGCCTGACTTGGGGTCTGCTGCTGCTGACGCTGCTTGCCTGCAGCCTGCTGAATCGCATTTTAATAGCCAAGTGAGACAGGCAGTTGCAGGCAGTTATTTCTGCAGTTACCCTTTGCCCTCTTAAGTGTGAAATTTGGCCAAAGTCTTGCGGCTCTTGGTTGCCTCACTGCCTTCAGGCAGTGGCAGTGGCAGTGGCAGTGTCAGAGAGAGAGACAGAGGCAGAGGCAGAGGCAGAGTCTGTTGCAGCCTGTCAATAATTGTTGTTAATAACGCAACGCTTAACTTGACGTTAACTTGCAAACGCTGCCGCACTTCACTGCTGCAACACAGTGCAGATATGCCACAGTCCACACACACACACACACACACACACATAGACAAACACACACACACGGACACATAGACAGACTCTTAGCCAGTCTCGAGAGGAAAGAGCTTAGCAGCTCTTTATGCTTCCAACTTGAATAGATTTAATTAAAGTGATGCGATTTCTTCTGCACTGCTTTGACTTTGCTTTCCATTCCATGTTTCTCTCTTTTCCTTCTACCTCTTCTTCTCCCTTCTGCCCTTCCCTTATCGCTTTCCCTTTTTCACTCTTCATTAGCTGCAGCGGCAACAGCAACACGAAGGTGATCTTTGATGATGCTGAATGAGTGCGTAAAGTAGTTGAGAGCATGCGATTACTTAGGAGTGAAGAGTTTATGTTGAGCTGGGCACACCTTGCAAGACATTGTTGAAGACTCTCACTAACTTGTAATCTATGAATAAATGTGTTTAATTAAAGTCTCATATTCTTTTCTTCTTCTTCTTCTTCTTCCTATCACTATCTTACTCTCCCTTTCTTCTTTACACACCTTTAGTGTTTCTCCATAAATCTAATTTAACATTTTTTCCTTTAACTCAACTGGCTCTTTCTTTTTTCTCTTACTTTCACAGGGTCTATCTCTCTCTTTAATTTTCTATCTCCCTCTGTTTGGCTCTTCCCACTTTAGTTTTTCTCTCTCTCTCTCATTTTTATTTCTTTCGGTTACTTATTTCTTTATTTTTTATTCTTTCTTCTTTCTTCCTACTTCTTTCTTCATTCTTCTTTTTTTTTAGCTCTATTACTCTCTCTTTTTATTCTTTTTTCTTTCTCCTCTTTTCTTTCTTTATTCTTTATTCTTCTTTTGTACTCTCTATCTTCTATCTTCTATCTTCTATCTTCTATCTTCTATCTTCTATCTTCTATCTTCTATCTTCTATCTTCTATCTTCTATCTTCTATCTTCTATCTTCTATCTTCTATCTTCTATCTTCTATCTTCTATCTTCTATCTTCTATCTTCTTTCTTCTATCTTCTGTCTTCTTTCTTCTATCTTCTGTCTTCTTTCTTCTCCAGCCATTTGTCGATAAATGCTGGCAACAGTCCACATGCCACAAGCCTCCTGCCACACATGCCACATAATAAGGCAGCGCGACTTCTGTGTCACACTTTGGCAAATGCAAAAACTAATTTGTATTTATGGCTGGCAAAAAGGCAGCAACACGCGGACAGCAACACGCGGACAGCAACAGCAACATCAGCAACAGCAACAGCAGCAGCAGCAGCAACAAAAGCGTTTGCAGTGTGCGATTGCATTAGTAAATCCTTGTAATCCTCACATTAGTCTCTCTTTTTGGTCTTAGCAAATTAGCTTCATGGGGAGGGAGGCATCTGAGTACAGTGGTAGGAGGGGGTAGGAGGGGAGACGGATCTGTTGAACCGTGCTGAGCGCCTGACAAACCACATGCGATTATATGAGAGGGTGGCGTGACAAGTTTGGCACAAGGGAGGGTGGGGCAGAGGCAAGAGGGCGAGCTAGTGCTGGCAGTGGGTGGGGTCGAGCTGACATAGGGAAGGGAGAGGGGGACGGGGCGTACATTGCCTGAGACAAATCGCTGGAAATATGCGACGCGTGTGTCGCAACGAGCAACGGCAGCAGCAACAAGGTGCAACGCACACACACAGACACACTACTTATATCTGCTTATATGTATGGCATGTAGCTACCTCTCTCTCTTTCTCTCTCTCTCTTTCTCTTTCTCTCTGTGTATTCCCCGTAAAGGCGCCAAAAAAGATGGCGGCAAACAAGTAAAAATCGCTGGCAATTTGAAGAAAAATATGCGCAAAGTAAACTTTTGAAACGACGCATTTGTTGTTGTTGCCCCAGAGGGAAAGTGGGTGTGTATGCGTGTATGTGTATGCGTGTGTGTGTGTGTGTGTGTGTGTGTGTGTGTGTGTGTGTGTGTGTGTGTGTACACCCTGCATAGCCATGAAATGTGCAAGTGCGTTAGCCCCAAAACCAATTTTCAGTAATGACTGCATTTCGCCCGACGAGCACGACGAGCTGAGCTCAACGAGCAGCACCAGCAGGGGCAGCAAAGGGGGCTGTTGGCCAGGGGGTTGCAAAGGGGGTGCACTGCAGTGCGGGCAATGTGTCGGTTTAAATGCACAAAGCGCGCAAAGGACATGCCAAGGACAAACGTTGCTTGAACTGCCAGCGCAGACGTTGCTTCAGCCAGCTGAGGGTTGGAGAAGGAGAGGGGAGTGCCGGGGAGTGGGGAGAGGGTAGAGGGTGCTCCACTCCCCCTCCCTTTCCTTCTACTTGCTTTGGCTAAGGCAGCCGTTTGCCAAAGCCGTCGCAAGTCGAAGTCGCTGCGTTTTGGCGCTGCCTTACGTAATTTGCTGCGGCGATGGCGGCAAAACACATCGCAAAATGGCGACAGCATTTCCCTCCACCCTACACCCTCCCCCTCTCCCTACTACCCCCCGCTCTTTGCAGTGACTCCCTCGCTATGCGTCGCAGCTCTGCGGGTTTTACAATTTTAAGATTTATTTACGTGCTTCGGGGACGAGATGCGGCCAGGATAAGCAGAAGCTGCTGGGGCAGAGACGGAGACGGGAAGGGGAGAGGGAGGGCGGAGGCAGAGGCAGCCGCATGCGTTTGTTGGCCGCGCCAAAAACTTTGCCAACGCCAGCTGCATACTAATGCCAGGGGGGAAGGGGGAGGGTAGTGCGTGTGTGTGTGTGCAGCGGCTACTGCAAAAGTCAGCCTTGTGACCTGTGTTCGTCCTCTAAAGTGAAATATTTCAGCAGGCGAAATGCAATTTCTACGCGTTCTGCCAAACAAAGAGAAGATCCAACCCCCTATCACCTACCCCCCTCCCCTGCCACTACTAGCCCCCTAGCTAGCTCTTTGCCTGCCCCTGCAACGCGACCATTGCGTAAGATGTCGACAACGTCGCTGGGGCGTCATTTAATGCGCCGCCAGTTGTCTTAGCAGCAGTTGCAAGATCCAGATAGAGAGGGGAAGCGAGGGGAGGAAAGTAAAGAGAGGGAGGGATAGAAAGAGAAATGAGATGAAGAGAGTGGGGAAGGGGCAAAGAGAGAGACAAGCAGAGACAAGCCAGCCGTAAGGACGACTACGCTGGCGACGTCGTTGGCATATTTCATTTTCCAGCTACTTTTTTGCCGCTTCATTTGACAAGGGAGTCGAGAGGGAGAGAGGGGGAGTTAAAGGGGTGGGCAATGTCTCCTGGCCGGAACTGTTGGCTCCATCATAATCTTGCGTCGTCCCTCTCCCTTCTCTCTCTCTCTTTCTCAGCCCAATTTCATGGATTCTGCTTGAAAAACGTTGCATGTATTTGAAATGCTTCAGCATTGATAAATAGTCCTGTGCGCCCCTCTGGGGGCAGCTACTCCACCCTCCCCTGCCCCTCTGCAGCGTCTTAGCCACCTCCTTTCTTCCCGAACTATGCGAAATTAGGAAAATTAATGTGGGAAAATGCTTTTCCCAAGTGAAGTTTCAACAGCAATCAACGATGCTCGCAATTCTCTCTTCGTTCTCTCCCCATTCTCCGGGAATCGCCTTGAAGGATATGCGTAGGCAGATACTGATATAGAAAGACATAGAGGCAGAGAGAGAGAGGAAGACAGAGAGAGAGAGAGAGAGAGAGAGAGAGGGAGAAAGGACAAACAGAGAGGGACATAGCGAAAGACAGGCATACAGAGAGACAGACAGACAGGGAGACAGACAGATATACAGACAGACAGACAAGCAGACAGACAAACAGAAAGACAGAGAGACTGACAGACTGAAAGAGAGGCAGGGAGGCAGACATACAGATAGAAAGTCGGAGATACAAGAAGACAAACAGGGAGACAGACAGACAGCGACAAGTAGACAGACAGAGAGAGAGAGAGACATGCAGACAGACCGACTGAGAGACAGACAGACATACAGACATACAGACATACAGACATACAGACATACAGACATACAGATAGATAGACAGACAGAGACACACATACATACAGACAGACAGAGAGACAGATATACAGACAGACAGATAGACAGACAAACAGAAAGACAGAGAGACAGACAGACTGAAAAAGAGGCAGGGAGACAGACATGCAGATAGAAAGACAGAAAGACAAGGAGACAGACAGGGAGACAGACAGATAGACAGACAGGGAAACTGATACGGAGACAGACAGGGAGACAGACCGATGTAAAGAGAGAACATAAAGTTGAATACCAAGAGAAAGAAAGAGAAAAAGAACTTAAGTAAGCAAGGCTTAGTACGCGATGACTCTTAACCTGCTTAACCCGTTGAGTTCCCACTCATCTCACTACTCATCTTCAGCCTTCTCCCTTATCTTATCTTATCTCATCTTATCATTCGCTGAGCTTTCACGTTGTCCGCGACTTCTGCAGCAGCTCTGAGCTGGGGCTGCTTATCAGGCGCCTCAACTTATTCATGTTCGGACATGGGTTACTGTCCAGTTCCCGTCCAGTTCGGTTCGGTTCAGCTGAGTCCTGTGCTGCCCCTGGGGGAGAGAAGAGAAGAGAAGGCGAGTTACAAGCGGCGTTGTAAGCAATTTGCACGCAATGTGATAAAAATCGCTTTAAATGCGCGATTAATGTCAATTTTATCAATAAAATTATAAATAAAGACATGAAAACGAGCCGAGACGAGATAAGCGCGAATGCAATGCGAACACAAGTCACAACAGCAACAACAGCAACAACAATAGCAACAACAACAACAAGAGCAACAACGAGATTAGGACAGGCAAATTATTGAGTGTTGCAGCTCGTGTTGCATGCAGCAAACGGGAAAACAGGAATAGCCGCAAACGGCAAATGGCAAACGGCAAACGCAGCTGGGCTGCGCCTGCTCCCTCCTCCCCTCCTTCTCCCATCCCCTTTTCCCCCTCTTACCTCATAAGACGCAACGTTCTGCGGGCTTCGCATCGATGCAAATGCGCAGCTGCTGCGGCAAATGCCACATGCGCCGCGGCAGAGGCAGAGGCAGCAACAGCAAAGTGGCAATTCGGCTAAAAATTTATTTCATTTCATTCAACATGCTTAGCACTGTGGCACAGTGGGGCAAGGGTAGCTGATAAGTTGTGAAAGAATCTTATTAAATTTGTTTGTCTTCTTGTTACGTTGTTGTTGTTGCTTTGAGTCGGGTATTTGAACGTGGAAGTGTTTTATATATAATATATATTAAAGAATATTATAATAAAGTATAGTATAATATATAATTATAGAGTATAATATAGAATAATAATATAATATATGAAAGAGATCAGCGGAACAAATTCCATATTTATGAAATTATTTGAATGATTTTGGAATAATTGGAAAAAGATACAGATACAGACGAAAAATCAAGTTATATGAGTTTTATATAACTCTGTAACTAGTAATTCAGTCAGATCTCTGAAGTTGCTGAACCTACAGCTAACAAACTTGTTCACCACATTCTACAACACTTTATTACTTTATTTCTTACTTACTTTATTTCTTAAAAGAACATTTTCACTTGCAACTCACTCTCAAATATGGAGAATAACTTATATCTTAAGCCTTCCAATTCAGTTTCTGTAGGGTCTAACACAATCAAACTTTGCATATATGTATGTAGTTTACAGTGTTTTCTATTTATAAACTAAATTTAATATTAATACAGACAAAAATGGGTAAGTTATGTAGGAATCACTAGGAAGTAAAGAAAGGGAAATTTCTTTAGCTATTTTTCTACTTTTGTCGGCTTTTCATTAGACTGCTGAGCAGTGTGAGCGAGTCCAAGTCACATCGTCACAGTGTTCCCACGCCAAAAAGGCTAAGCAGCGGGTTCAAAACGTTTTGCCCGCCAGTTGCAGTTGCAGTTGCAAGTTGCAGCCTCAGCTTCAGCTTTAGCTTTGGCTTTCGAATTTGGCTTCGAATTACACAAAAGATTGCTGAGAACAGCCGCGCCGCCGAAATTTGCAGCGTTTGGTTTTTCGCGCGAATTGGCAGAGGCAGACATAGCCCCCCTGCTCTCCCCCTCTCCATCTCTCTCCTACTATCTATTCTTCTCTCTCTCTCTCTCTCTCTCTCTTGCTGTCTGCCTTCCCCTGCTTAGCTCCAATTGCAATTGCAGTTGCAGCTGACGTCACAGTCGGAGTCTGTGACAAATTGCTGCATAAGAGTGTTGGTTTGAGTGTGTCTGTGTGTGTTTGTGTGAATATGAGTCGCAGCAGTCGGGTGTGAGTTACTGCAGTCACCGCGCCACATTAAAAATGGGCCCGAAATGGCGTCAGACACTTGTTGCCGACAGCAGACACAGGAGGCAACTGGCAACTTGCAACGGGGCAACTTGCAACAAGGCAACTCGCATGCCAAAAGGCCTTTTCAGGGCCTTGCGATTTGCATAAACTGTTGCGACGCTGTGCGGGTTGCGCCGCCTGCTAGGGTTGCCTTTGTCGGCGACTTTTTTGCAATAACAACAACATGAAACGTCGTCGAAGCGCGCAACATTTTCTTAATGAGCGACAAACAATGAAGCTACCCAAGTGTGTGTGTGTGTGTGTGTGTGTGTGTGTGTGTACGTGTGTTATAGAGGGAGGGGTCGGGTAGAAGGGGTGTGTGCAATAGGTCTATACAAATTAATCGGTAGGAAGCATGCGAGTCTAATTTGTTGCTGTTAGTGTTGCGCTTATTGCTCTCGCTCTTGTTCGCTGCCAATCGTCAAATGTTGCAAGTGGCAAGTGGCATTCATGCAAACGGCGGCAAGTTGCAAGTGCCCCGACTGAAATCCTTGAAATCTATACAATAATAAATCAGAGCAGATCGTTGAGGCAGCAGCAGCATCTATCGAAAGCTGGCGATAACTAACGACAACAAACGATAACAAGAAAAGCAGGAGAATCGATGCAAGATTAATGTGTTAGCAGTTGGAAAGTACAAGTTTAAGTTCGTTTCTTGTACGTTTAGTATCTCTTAAATATGTATACCAACAATGTACTTTTGCTTTTTAACTTTTACAAGTCCAAAATTCAAGTTCGCCTATCTAGATCTCTAGATCTCAGAGACTATAAGAGTTAGGATTATGAAATTTGATGGCATTATTCCCTTTTATTGCGAATAGAAGATGTTTAATTTAGATCGTAGCCACGCCCCTTTCGTTCCTTGTAAATCAACAAAAGCACATTATATTTTAGTATATCTTCTTCTAATTTCATCTATATATACTGTAATTACCTAAGAAGATGCCCAGTTAGCCTAAGAAAACCCGAAAAAGCAGTCAAATCTTTTTGATCCATTGCCCAATTTATGAACAGATTTTGTAGTTTTTGCTCAAGTATTTTATTTTATTTTAAGCCAAATTGTTGTCATAATAATAATAATTTTAATTTATTTTATTTGCCATATTAATTTAATGTCAACCAATGACAACCGTTGAAAAGGAATTTTAAAATTACATTAAGATTAATTAAAATGAAATTCAAGTATTTACATGAAATTGATGAATCATATAAGAAAAGAAATACTTTTTTATATGTGTTTAAAAACAGATTTATAGTTAAACAGTTATTATAAAATTTTGATTATTTTATAGAGTTCTACATACGTGTATAAATTTACTCGTGTATATTTTCAGAAATTCTTCTCTTTCAAAACTTTCTCCGTCACATCCTTAATCTGCAAAGTCTTCGATCTTATATGTTTCCAATTTGAGTTTCAGTCTATCAACATACATAGTTTTGTATCTGTGTGTGTGCATGTGTGTGTGCGCTCTTGCTGCCTTCGTGTTCGGTAGCCCGTATACAATTCAGCTGTAATTACGGCTTACTAAATCAAAGCACAGCCCCGCCCATTGCCTACCGCCCCCCCGTTCCGGTGGCAGCTCAGCCTCAGGATCAGCCTCTCTCGCCCACGTTGACAACTGAAAAAAATAAAGCAAGGCAGGAGGAAGGAGATCAATGGCGGAAAGCCGACAACGGCAGCGCAAAGGTGCGAGACAACAACAGCAACAAGAAAGTGGGGAGGCAGGACGAGGAGGAGAAGGAGGAGAGCAACGTCAACTAGACTCAAGTGGCAGGCAGAAGGAAATTGCAACTGCAACTGCAACTGCAAATGGAAACCGAAAGCGCAGCAGCAAATTAAAAGCCAAGTCAGTCTCCAGTCTGCAGTCTACAGTCCTCGGCCCAGGCGAGTCTTCACTGCGAATCGAGATCGGATTCGGAATCGGAATCGGGATCGAAGTCAGCCAAGTTGGCTGGCATATTGAAATAAGATCAATATCGTTCAGAGCAGCGCGTAGTTGCGTTTATAAATATAACTACGATTGTTCTGCAGCGGCAACAGCAGCAACATCAGCACAGCAGCAACTCCAACAACAACAACAACAACTGTCAAACAAGCAAGAAGACATATTACGGGCGCGGGCAGCCCCAGAGAGACCCTCGAGACTCATTTACAACTTGCCAATGAGCTGCTTCATGTGTCTCAGTGTGTTTGCGTATGTGTGTGTATATGTGTGTGTGTGTCTCATGGTGTGCATGTGTGTGTGCATGAGCAACACTTTACGCCAAATCGATTGTCCTGCCTAACAGATGTTGAGCATGGCCTTTTGAAGGTGTTTTTCCGCCAGTTGTCGCTGCTGTTGGTGCTGCTGCTGCTGCTGTTGCCTCATTCCAGCTAAAAGTGGCCAGAAACAAGCTATATGCAAGTAACTAGCTTGTATGAATGATTCGCTAAAAAGAGATTTTTCAAATCAATTAAATGCTGAGGGGAAATCAAAACAGTGAAGAATTGGTATTTAAATTAAAATCAACGGATCATATCAACATATAAATTATACATTCTTGATCAGGAATATTAGTTTATAATAAAGTTTTAATAGTTAGAAGCTTAGATCAGAATCGAGCGTCGAAATAACGAACAAAACGATAAAGTGAACAGAAATCAATAGATTTTCAATAATATTATGAGTACTTGAACGGATTGTGATATAGTCTTCGTCTATATAGCTATATATTCTTGTACAGCATTAACAGCCGATCCGTTTAGACTTTTAATGCCTTTTCGATGGATCTTTTGATAGATTCGATGAAAAACTATCGCTAAATCGAGGAACGACGACTATCGATAGCTATCGTTCTTTGTCAATTGGCTAGCCAAGGACTTTTGGCTATAAAACGGCTAAGTTGGCTGTAACTGCCACCATGCGCTGCTTGCTGCTTGCCGCATTGTTGCCCATTTGCCCCTCCGCTTGTTCCAGTGTCCCCCCGCTCCCCCCTCTCCCCCCTGTCCACTTGTCCAGTTGCCCATTTGGCCGCGCTTGGTTTGGTTAGTTGTTGATGCCGCTTCAGAGGCACCGCCATCAATGCCGCCAACGCCGTCGCATAAAAACAATTGTTGCTCTCGTTGTTGTTGCTGTTGTTGGGGTTCGTGTTGTTGTTGCTGCTGCTGTTGCTGTTGTTGTTGTACGCAATTTAAATGGAATTTCTGCTACTGGGCTCACATTGATCGCCATAAATAATCGCTACAGCAGCAGCAGCATCAATGGTGGCGGCAACGTGCAACATGCAGCGTGCAGCAGTAGCAGTAGCAGTAGCAGTTGCGGCAGCAGTAGCGGCAGCGGCAGCAACAACTAACAACAAGCAACGTGCTGCTGCAACGGCGACCGCATCTCAGATGGCGCGATAAGGTAATTGGACTATTATGTCAAAAAGTATTTGGCGTTTAAGAAATATGGCCTGCCATTTGACATTTCGGCAGCCGCAGCAGAGTCGCCTGCCCCCCCTGCCGCCAACCCTTTGGCAGCTGCCCCACTTGCCCCTTGGCATCCTTTCTTCGACTCTTTCGCTGTGGCAACACACAGTTACATTTGCAATTGCCACAGAACAAAAGGTGCACATTAAAAACTGTTCGTTGTTTGTTGCACGTTGCACGTTGCACACGCCGCACATGCCGCACTCTTCTCGCTGCTCTCTGCTCACTTCGGCATCGCGATTGCCGATCTTGCGATTGCATTGATCAGTGCACACACTGTCTGAGGAGGGAGAGGGGGAGATGGGGAGGGAGAGTGGGTCAACGCATTGTCGCCACTGTGCGACGTGCAACTGGCAAATGATCAAAGTGGCGGGTGCGTGGCAAGATAATTGATTGGCTGCGGATTTCAATAAAGCTGCTGAGATATGATCTATGCAGAGATACGATAAGAGAGTGCACCTCATGCAGAGAGTTGATAGATTGCTGATGGCATATGCAAGAGTAGATAGTTGAAATGGAGTCAGTGCGGTCGCATATTCGCAGCAGATACTTTACTATGCCACAGATGCTTTGGCTTTTATTATATTTATGATTATTATTATAATTATATTATATTATATCAATATATTTCAGATTCCTTACATATTTTTGTACTCCTTAGATATTTTTTACCTTGAAGATACTCTAAATAGAGTAAATCCAGTCAATTATTGGCACCAGATACTTTACTAAATCAAAAATACTTTTGTTTTAATTATTTTAAAGAATATAAAGACACGTTTGTGCTCTGCAGATACATTTGTCCTTAAAGATACTCTAAATGGAGCTGATGCCAGCACATATTTACAGCAGATACTTTACTGTGTCAAAGATACTTCTATATTCATTATTTCTAAGAACCTATTGATACATTTGCACTTTGGAAATACAGTAGAATCCGGTTATAGCGACTTTCAAGGGACCGACGATTTTACGTCGTTATACCCGGAAGACGCACTAACAGAAAGGTGGAAATAAAAAATTTGTTTTTGTTTATTTTATGGTTGCCATGTTCGAAATATGTTTTAACATAAAACAAATTAATTTTTTAATCAAACAAAAAATTTAATAAATTTAATTTAATAACATAAGTTTTTCATAAGTCGTATACATATAATGCGTATTCATAAGCATAACATAACATTTCATTTCTTATGTGTTTTTTTTATTTATTCTTAAGAAGCTTTTCGTTTAAAACACATTTTGTGAGCGTAAAGCACAAGTCGCATTTAGTGCATTAACTCACATTTGGCGAATTTACGCATTAAATTTTATTGGAAAAAAGCAGAAAAAACTAGAAATATAACGGGACATCTCATGGAATATAGGCATGAGGTCTGCACACGCACGCTGTTAACATTTTTGTGACATCAGTCACTGATAATTACATACATTTCTAACAGAGTCGTTTGATGCTTAAATTTGGTGGCATTATTTTGCTGTATTTTTTTTTTGGCACGTCGCAATGTCCGGTTGAATTATGAAAAGACTCGTCGGTATAACCGGAGGTCCTTTCATATAACTTTGTATGGGGACCAACCAAGCCATCAAGTTTCCGTCGCAATAACCGGACTAACGCTATAAGCGGAGTCGTTATAACCGGATTCTACTATACTTTTGTTTTTATACTTCTAAACAACAATGAGGGAATTTATATAATCTCTAGCGTAAAGTTGCTTGGCTCTCTTTAACCTCACTTTTATATTAATTTACTTATTTGCTATTCGATTTAGATTTACTTCGACTTTTGAACAGTCCAAAATAGTTGAGTTGTGCAATTATCTTATCAATCAATTATCTTATCTACTGCTTAAGATACATATAATTATAGTAACTATTGTATTATGTTATTGCATATTCTCGAGACTGACTCGACTGTTCTTGTTATCACAGTTGGCTCTGCACCAATTGGGCCCGATTCAGCTGACCAAACAATATCAGACAATGTGTTCTATTTCTGACTACACTTCTTGGCCGTAACGGTAGCTTATAAATAGTTATCTGCCGGGCAACGTCATGAAGCAGTCGTGGCCGAGCGGTTAAGGCGTCTGACTAGAAATCAGATTCCCTCTGGGAGCGTAGGTTCGAATCCTACCGGCTGCGGAAATATAGGAATTACTTTTTTTCTTACTTATTCTATTCTTTTATTCTTTTCTCTTGCGCTCCCCTTTATTAATTTATAAATAACCTTTTAATTGCTGCGAAATTATTGAGAAATATGTTTGGTGTGGCCAGAAGGAGACACACAAGTATTGATTACTCCTTGAAGTCGCTACACCTTGAAGACGATTCCCGCGTTGAGCTCTTAATGTATTTATTATGATATTAAGAAGCTCTCGCAGAGCATTAAAATACCTCGACTCGTATTTAATTAGTGCAGGGGGCAGGGGAGGAGCAGTAAGAGGGGAGCGTGACAAAGAGGAGAAGGAGAGGAGCAGAATGGCATGAAGGGAATCCTACTTAGTGCGATGGAAAATTGGCGTCTCAGTCGCGTCGCATTGTCAGCCCAAAATAAATAAGCAGACAAAATGGGCCAAGGGGCAGGGCAGCGGGAAGGGGAGGAGCAGATGGAGGAGGGGAAAGAGAACATATATAAATAAAAAATAACAAGATGAATTACCTTTTGCCACTGCACGTGAAACTGACACGCCAATGTGTGCCGGGGCAGCTTGGCAGCGTACTTTGTGCTCTCTCTCTCTCAGGTAGTGCCAAGCACACTCCTCTCTCTACACTCCCTCCTTTCCCCTCTTCCTCACCACCTCATCTTACCACCGAGTCCCGTTTCGCTGTCGGTCCTTAAGGTTCCGGCCATGCCACACATGGCTTTCAACACGTTCTGCTTTTGGCATTTTTTCGTTTTTACCCTGCACTACCGTGTGTACTGCAGAGCGGGTCTCTCGGTTTGTGCTAAAGGTAGAGTAATAAAATTAAAATTAATAATTAAACTGTATGTCCAGTTTAATTAAGTTTTGAATTTAGATTTAAATAGAACATAAATTGAGAGAGCTATGAACGAACCAAGTGAGTGACTCAGTGAGGATGTCATAGAGTAATTTAAAGCTGTACAGACTGTTATAGCAAGCCAGTAGCTGTGTATACTCCTACAGGGTAGTCCTCGGGTCGGCTACGCACACTACTCTCCTCACTTTTTTGGCCCATTTCTCTGGAGAACCCAACCATGGGGCAAGAGACTGCTGCGTGACGTCGCCTTCTGCTCCTTCTCCTTCTTCTGCTGCCGTTGATGGCTCAATTCATTTGTTGTCTGTTGCAGTTGTTGCTCTTTTTGTTGTCGTTGTTGTTGTTGTGCCGAAATGCATTTTTAATTTAATTTCATTTTGAATAATTTGGACGCGATGCGCGCATTAAAAAATGTTTAACATCGCCAGCAGAACCATTAAAATTGCCGGCTAAAATGGCCGCATTCGATTTGGATTAAGCTGCTCACCTGTCGTTGCAACATTGCAACACACGCTGCCCCCTTTTAATTGCCGCGCCTCAATTATGATAATGCTGCTACCTTCTTTTAAGGCGCGCCTTGGCCTTTTTTTTCTTCTATATTTCTTCTTTTTTTTGCATAAATTCTGCCTTGGATTATACGCAAATCGTCTCAGTCTCATTTTCCATTTTCCACTTTGCCACTTTTTGCGGCAGCCTCAATTAAATGCATGAAAACAGCAGACAGTGGGGGAAGGGGGCAGGCAGGGAGGGAGGGGCAGCCAGATAGATAGGCCCTCTTGAAATGACGGCGATTACGTTCTAATTACGTAACATTCTTATTAACCAAATGATACGCGAAGCAAAACAGCAACAAAGTAGACAGTGAAGAGGAGGGTTAGAGGAGTGAAGAGAGAGGGGGGAGGGGGAAGAGGAGACAAGCTGGGGAGGCAGCAAGCAAAAAGCTTAGCAAAATTATAATTTGAGGCGCAAACTTAACGCGACATTGCACTCGGCGAACAACGGAGAGCCCCATAAAGAACGCAGAGGAGAACGTTGAGAGCAAAGGGGAAGAACGATGAAAGAAGAACGACGAAAGAGTCTCAGGCGCAGAGAGCGTTCCGTGCAAATTATAGAGATTTCTAACCCTCAGTCATTATTTCGCTTAGGCTTGTTTCATTCTCACCAAATTGAATCTTAAGTATTCAAGTTTCGAGACGTGAAATTAAAAGGAACTAATTGAATATTCGCCTGGCAAGCTAGAAGAGCTCTTGCTTTCATTCTGGCGCATTTACTTTTGGCTGTCACTGTGGGAGGCCAAAGAAACGTGGCGCGATTGAGCATCTGTTAGTCTCTTTCTTTCGCTCTTGGTAGCAATTTCATTCTTTTTTCATCTTTATAATATAATATCTGTGAACCATCTATCTACCCATCTATCTATATATATATATACATATCTATCTATCTATTTATCTTTCTATCCATCTATCTATATATCTATCTATCT
Source organism: Zaprionus lachaisei (assembly GCA_018901815.1). Classification (NCBI taxonomy): domain Eukaryota; kingdom Metazoa; phylum Arthropoda; class Insecta; order Diptera; family Drosophilidae; genus Zaprionus; species Zaprionus lachaisei. The sequence goes on along the minus strand of JAEIFI010000733.1, from coordinate 9,160,370 downwards.
ATCCATCCATCTATCTATTTATCTATCTATATATCTCTCTAGCCCTCCATCTTTCTATCTCTCCATCTCTCTATCTATCTATTTCTAATTCTAATTTCTAATTTCTTTACATTCAATCCCTTTCTCTATCCTTTTTTTTCTATATCTAATAAATTACTTTCTCTTTATATACATATATCTTTATCTATGTTTATCCTTCTATCACTAGCCCTCTGTCTCTGGCACTGTCTCCCTTTCTCTTTCTCATGCTGACTTTCAAAGTCTTAATTCTCTTTTTTTCTATCTTCCACTCTAGGTCCCACACCCCTCTCTCATTTCCATGTAACCCACCTCCTCACCCCGCCCTAACCGCTCTCTCTCTCTCCTTCTCATACCTTCTCTCCCTCTTCGTATCACATTTCATTACACTCCAAATCGATTTTAACAAGAACCCGAGGCAATTAGCTTGCTCCGGTTATGCGTGATTTCCTTGGAATTGTCATTCAAGTAGCTTACACAAATCCGATGAGGCACTCACACACACACACACACATATACCATATATACAATGCTGTTGCGATTGTATTTCACATCGCACGATTCTGCGGGATTTGGCTAATTACCGCTAAAATGGCCGATTACGCAAGCGCCATCAAAATATGAGCGCCAAATTTATTGAGGAAAAATCGCTTTGCTGCTGTTGTTGTTACTCAGTTGCAGTTGTTGCTGTTGCTGTAACTGTGCATATGCCAATGGGGGCAACAACAATGAGTTGTTGTTGTTGTTGTTGCTGCTGCTGCTGTTGTTGCCATTTACGAGCGAGCGCAGTTTTTGGCGGTTGGTTGACGCTTTTTGCCCAAATTCGCATATCAAACATCAAACATCAAATTTCAAAATGCGCAACATTTCAACGTCCTCGTGCGGGCAACCCCCCTTGCACCTCCCTGCACCCTACTGCTCCCTCTCCCTCTCCCCTCCCTCTCCCAACCCCTTCCAGCTCACCACTGCACTGTCTCCTTGCCGCTACGGCGGTCTCAGTGTCAGCTGGCAAAATGAGCTGCCAAAAGATTTGAATATTTCGCATTTGTGTCGAGTGAAATATTTTGTTGTTGTTGTTTAGCGATCGGAGCTGCATGTGGCAAGACGACGACGACGTGGCCGTGGAAGTCTGTCGATTCTGTCTGCTGTGTGCAACATGTTGCCTGCCGCTTGTCAAGTGTGCCGCTTCTGGCCTGGCCTGGCTTCGATTGCGCCACTTGACAGTCGAGAGACGAGACGAGACCTCAACAAATCCGCCGCCAATGTGCAACGTGCACCACAATGTGCACTGCGGACGATCCACTGGACGCACTGTCGACTCTGTCGATCCATGGACGATTTGCAGATCTCCCTCTCTTTCTTCCTTACTCTCTCTTTCTCTCTCTCTCTCTCTCTGTGCGTGCCTGGTCAGCGCTTGTCGTTTAATTGAAAGATGTCAATTTGCGTTTGCGGTGGCAACAGCAACAACAACAACGCACAAAGTGCGTTGCGCAACAGCGACAACAATTGCTGTGAGTGCGGACGGAAGGCAGCAACAACAGTAACAGTAACAGCAACAGCCAGACTGCCAGATACCCTACAGAACACATAAAGCACAAAGTAGGTAAGCCTAGATCAAATGATGGAAGCAAAGTCAACGCAGATCTGGGCAGAAGTTTTTAAGGAAACTTTGCAAATATATTTTATAAGGGAAAAGTTTAAGTGAATACTAACAGATTCAGATCTTTAAAAACTTAGGAACCCTATGCAAACAACATATATATGTATATTATCTTTAATGAAACCAGTACAATTCGAAATGTCTAAGTAAACACATGAAGTAAAACAGCTGCATAAGAGGAAAAGAAGACATAAATCGCCTTTACTATTGATACCGAACAGGAATATATATAATCATAGTGCATATTGTATGGGAACAAAGCACCCTTCAGCAGTTTAAGATGCCTAGACACCAATTGAGAAAAGTTGCATTGACCGACAAATTGGGCTAAATCGATTAAATTGTTTGTACTGTACAGGAATATATATACATATTTGTATATATGGTATGCATTCCTACTTGATCCACACCCAATGCACTTGAAAATTTATTGTCTAGATTGCCTTAACTGTTGATGCGGAATAGGAATAAACTATGTGTACTTGTCTTTACTATATAGTAAATTGTCAGTCAGAGACTAGATCAAATCTTTAGCTCATATTTATTATGTACTTGAGAAAGTTGTGCAAACAGACGAACAAGTGTGTTTTAACTACTAGTGCTGAACAGGAATATATAATTTATACATATATAATATATATATATATTGCACTATATATTTACTCATTTACTAAGCCAAGCTGATTTTAAACTGTTAAAAATTGTTAAACTCTTCCACGCAGTTGCAGCACTTGCACGCATATGCCCGCACTCTGCAGCCCGTTATAGGGTACAACTACAACAGCAACAAGAAGAACTGTTGCTGAGAGCTCGCACAAAAAGTGTCTTCGAGTTGAGGCCCCCCGAAATAAATTTCAACCAAATTGCCAACGTCAGCGACGCTATCAGCGGCATTTATCAGCTCACAGGGGCAGGGGCAGGTTCAACTGAGCTGAGGCAGTTGTTGCTGCTCTGCTGTTGCTGTTGCTGCTGTTGCATGCTGTTATAGGCTGCATGCTTTATCGCAATATTTAATTGGCAAAATATGCGTCTAAACGCACATAAATTGCATTGCTAACGCGTTTGTTGCGTCTCGCAGACCGCACGCCAATTACCCCAGCAACAACAGCAGCAGCAACAGCAGCAGCAACAGCAACAGCAACAGCAGCAGCAACAGCAACAGCAACAGCAACATTGCCAGGCAGCATCCGCACGCAATGTCAAGGCATTTCACTCAATTGTTGTTGTTGCTATTGCACTGGCGGCAATTGCTGCTGCGGTTGTTGCTGCTGCTGCACGGCAGCAACAGTTGCCAGGCCTGCCGCAAATGTCACAATTGGCCAGTGCGCCCGACTGACACTTGACTGAAACGCGCCTTCGGCTCTTGCGGCTGCTGCTGTTGTTGCCTCTGCTGCTTGCGGCTTGTTAAATTGTTGCAAAGTTATGAGCAAAGGATTTTGGCATTGCACGTTGTCGGTTGCCGCGTTGCAAGTTACCAGCCAGCTGACAGTCTCTCTCTCTGTCTGTGCAACTGCAACTGACTGTGGGTCAGTAAAGCGATATGCGAAATATTCAACTCGCTCTCTGCTTCTCCTGCCTCCTTCCTTCGTTTCCTCTTCTCGCTCTTCTCTTTGCTTCTGCGAAACAAGTTTCGATGGCGACTCGCAATTCTATTTGCAATAATTGAGAGCTGCAGATACGTATCTTATCTTATCGCACTATTCAATTAAATGCACTCAGATACATTGGTAGATGCGTGCGCCTTAAAGCGCATCCGAAAGATACTCGAGCAGGCATTTAAAGTGTGTAGCCACACGAGAGACAGAAACTTAAGTATCTGCCAAAGCCAAGCTAAGGATGGAGCTAAAGAGGGAGGCAGGCATAAAGAGGAAGAGGGAAGGGGAAGCCGAAGGGGAAGGGGCATGCCCGGCAGAAAGGATAAGTGAAGGTTGTGTCCTCTCAGGCTGCCCCTGCAAAGCTGCTGCAAATCATATTTAGCGTAACATGTATTTCATATATCCATATTTATCAGGCTATTTCAGAAGTATCCTTAACTGGCAACGCAAAGAAATGCGATGTGAGTGTTTCAAAGATGCAAATAAGCTGCAAAAGATACAAAAGTATCTGCAAGGTATTCCAACAATTAAGCCTTAAAGTAACTGCAAGATACAAAAATAACTTGCCAAAATTAACATAACTCCTTCACACAGCATGCTAGAAAGTATCTTATGGATGCATTTGTATCTTAAACAGCACTTTCCCATTGCCGACGGCAAAGAGGAGTCTTAGAAAACTGTCTTTAAATAAGTGTATTTTGTAGATACTTGAGTTATTGTTTCATGGAATAATCGATAATCATCATCGATTGCACCTCAAGTGTCATCTGCATTTCGATTGCCCCACTAACGGGACTCTTCTTTATTCAAGTCTAGTTATGCAATAAGCTTAAAGATGCGCAGCAGCGCCAGACGAGACAACCTTGAAACACACACACACACACACAGGAAGAGGAGTAGGGGTAGGGGGTGGTGGGAAGGAGAGGGAACTGTATATAGTCGTTGCTATATGGAACATCTCGCTGGCATTATAATTGAATTCTCAGCAAGTTTTTGCAGTGCGACCGCGACCTTCGTTAAAGTTGCGAAACTTTGTCTTAAAGTTCAAACTGGAGCACAACTATTTGCCCCACAAATGCCCCGACTGGCGTGTGTGTGTGTGTGCATCTGTATATATACTATATAGTATATATATCCTGCATCGTGTGGTATATAAAGCATAAACTATGCACTGAGTGCGCCAACTGAATTTATATAACTCTTTTTTCTGCTGCTGCTGCTGCTTCTCCATTTGAATGCTCTGCTGCAGTTGCTGCTGCCGGCGTCGCAGCTGTTTTCGCGCTTGCCGCAACTTGAGCAACGTCCTTGGCTGTCCTGTGCGTCCTGTTCCCCCTCCCCCCTCTCCACTCCCCAACCCACAGCCCACAGCCCGCACACTTAAGCCTTGCCTGCCTTGTCTGCCTTGCACTCTCGACTCAACTCGACTCGACTCGACGCGCTGTTGCAGTCGCCGCTGCTGCTGCTGCCATCGCTGCTGCTCCTCTTCTTGTTGTTGTTGCTGTTCTGGCTGCTGACTGTCTGCAAAGTTTTCCATATTTTTAGTGCAGCCAGCCAGGCAGACGAACAGACAGAGGGACAGACGGACGGACAGGCAGACAGGCAGCCTGGCAGCCAGACAGTTGGAGTTTCCCACTTTGCAATAAGTTTCAAACTTAAATAAGGATAATAAAATGCTTTCGACTGCACTGCCAGCAGCAGCAGCAGGCAGGGTATGTGTGTGTATGTGCATACCCGCTACCCGATTTGCCAGCGAGGAGCAACATCCTTAGCTGCTCCGCAACTCGGCGAGATTGTGTGACGTCCTTGGCTGCCGCTGCTGCTGCCGATGCTGTTGCTGCTGCTGCTGCTGCTGCTCGGGCTGTCTGTGCACTGTCTGCTGGCAGCAAAGGCAGCAACCTTGCCACCTTCTGCAGCACTACCCAGCACAGCCCCTCCCTCTCGCCTGCCCCCGCTCGTGGCAACAACTTCTCGTTCTAGTCCGTGATTCACTCTTGAACAACTTTTTAACATAATGAAATCAAATAAAATGTAGGTAGAAGCTTTATGCAGCCATCGCCGCTTGTGCCACATAACACATACACACCAGCACACACACCAGTACCCCCCACACACACACGCACCCACACACTGGGCTGGTCTGTGTGCATAATAAAATATATTTCAGTTTGTCTGCGGATCCTCTTGCTGTTGCCCATTGTTGTTCTTCTTGTTGCTGTTGCTGTTGCTGTTGCTGCTGTTGCTGCTGTTGTTGTTGTTGTTCTTGTTGTTCTTGAACACTTTCACTCTCGCCAGCCTGAAGTGCAAGCTTTCAATTACCCCGACAACAACTTAGCAAAGCAGCGAAATTGCATTTGTCTCTTTCTGTTTTCCTTTGGATTTTCCTTGGCCAATTCGATTAGTTTCCACTGGCGGCAAAAATGAATTATTCTCACTTTCTTAGATAAGGAAATATTCTTTAGAATTTGATGATAATAATATATTTTACATTCGAGTCAGTCAATATTCAGTCATTCAGTCAATATGTTCCTTAAAAAGCCTTCGAAGATATGAACTACTTAACTCATTAAGTGCAAAAGAAAAGGAGAAGATTGTCGCAACTTCAGAATTCAATGTCAATGGTGACTAAATATAAAAAGCAATACAAATAATGATAAATATAATAATATTTAGAGTATAAGTGTTTCACTGATATTTATTAAGTATTTCTTAAAAAGTAAATCGCGTGAATGGATCTGCAAAAACACTGTAAAACCGGAAAGAATGACTACCTTAGGGATGCTGACTGTTCTTTAACCTTGCAGGTTTTAATCCAAATTGTTCTTATTCTAGTTATATATAATGCTGCAGAATATTATGTATCACTCTGATTGGTACTGATAAGTTCAATTATTTAAAAAAATCAGAACTGGCCTGCAAAAAAAAAAATCTTAATTTCTGCGGTTTATAGTGGTCCAATTGTGATTCAATTTGATAATGCATATTATATAAATAGAAGCCAGTAAGAAAAGCAACAGACATGGCTCAATCGACTCGGCTAGTGATCCTGCGCAAGAATATATATACTTTATGGGGTCTCCGACGCCTCCTTCTGCCTGTTACACATATTTGAACATTTTTTGAACATTTTCAATGTTCGAAGGGTATACAAATGCTGTGTTGTAAATTTGGTTGCAATATATTGACGAATATCAAAAATAGGCCGATTGTTTGTATGGCAGCTATACGATCGGAGACATGTGTGCCTAGTTTCATTAAGGTAGTTCTAAGGCTGAGAGACTATTAAGTTTGCATTGTAAAAGACGGACACACGGATACACGGATAGACGGACACAGCTAGTTCAATTCATCTGTTAATGCTCGGAGATGTCTCCTATGGTGCGTTGCAAACTTCTGGCAACATTAACGTACGCTCTGCAACTTTCGGCATGCCAAAGGTAGCCTTCCCTCTCGTTCTTTTTCTTTTTATATAGGTACTCTAATTACTCAAAATATTCATTTCTTAGTATATAAATACAGCTGAGTTCCTTATCATTTCAGGTTTTCAAGCAACTAAGAAGTATACCTTATCCCATCAACTTAAGTCTTGCATGCTATATATAAATTAAAGTACTCCATTCAATACCCTCCCTAGCAGTATCAGGTAAAAATCGATAATTTGTGAATTGAAATCAGGCAAAGTCAGGCAGACATGCTGATTAGAAACTGATTCTACTCCCGCTCCCTCCCCCTCAAGCAACAACTCAATTGTAACTGCAATCCCGTTACCTTTTTCCCACCCCCCTCCCGACTGCCATGACTCCAATTGAGAGCAAAAAACAAAGGTTCATCTCGATTGTTGGCTATATTTGTTGTCTGTGGTCCTGCACAATGTTTCGGCACACAATTTAAATATATATGTAGATTGAGCAGGGCATAAATATATTCGCATTCACCATTCCCCGACCCCAAGGGACTGCTCATTTTGCTAAACAGTCGCTGGCTCAGTCCGTGCTCGACAGGATTCGACTAGGCTTGCATTGACTGAGTCCCAAAAGTTGGAGATGGACATGACTCGTCATCGTTTTGTGTGCGGCAAATGACAATTGCAGTGCAAGCGACATAGCTTTCTCCTCCTGTCTTCCTCGGCTAACCCTGCCACTATACCCCCCCCTTCTCCATCTCCCTTCCTGTCATTGTTTGTGTTTTTTTCCGGAAGTAAACTGCACTTGACGACGTGTCCGGCGATGAGGTTTGACTTTGGTTTAAGCGGAAACCGATGGAAAGAACTCTTGAATTGATGCAGAAGTTTGTGAATTGTTTACCTACTTAAAGAATTATCTCTTAGGTGTAGCTTAAAGCATTAGACACACTTCATTATTATATACTATATATTATATAGGTTCCTTTTCAGCATTAACAGCTAGGGCGATCTAGGCCAAGTCATCTGTTTATGCTACTTCAACTTTCAAATGTACTTCGAGTAGGTTTCATGTAGAGAGAGACTATATAGTATGTGATACATGTATATTATATGTACAAATATGTATATTTTCTTGTACAGTATAAGCAATTGAATCGATTTAGTCTTATTTGTCTATGCATGCAACTTATCTCAATTGAAAGTGAGTCTAGGCAGCTTAAACTGCTAAAGGGTGCTTTGTTGCCATATAATATGCACTTTATTTATATACATTCCTGTTCAGTATCAATAGTTAAGGCCTAAGGTTTACTGTCTTCATTGATCTTTCATCTGTTCCATCTGTTTACTCTTTTACTCTTATACTTTGACATACATATCTAACTTATCAAACGTTTTTCTGAAACTCGTTATTGTATTTTTCTTTTTCTTTTCTGCGGAAAATAAGTCGATGTCGGATTATTGACCCTTTTGATAGTCCTTACTCTTCTATATGTTTCATATATAAATGTTATACATATGTTACGTGCAGTGAAACATAACTAAACTAAATTAAACATTCATCGCTCAACTTTTTTGTCTTCAAACTCTTTGCTTTCATTTTCGCATTCCCCAAGAACTTCTTTCTTTCGAATTCTATCTATTTCTCATTAGAACTCTTGCCTAGCATAATCGATTTGGGTACAGTTTCCGGCATTATGCGCTGATAGCTTGCATAATCCGGGAACGGCTGCGGATCTCCGAGACGGAGCTTGCTCGAGGCGGCTTCGCAATTTGTGTGCGGCTCTAAAGCGGGACTTGGCCTGCCTGGCCATTTGCCTGGCTAAGCTGACAGAGGAGTGCAAGTGGGAAGCAGGGGGGGGAGAGTGGAGAGGGGGGCTGGGGAAAGGGATGTTTGGTGCTGGCTTTCGTTTCGCGCGCTGTCGTCCATCAGTGAAATAAAAATGTCACTCCCATTGCAATCCATCACGTGACAAATGTCTCGCTCCGTCTCTGTCTGCAATGCGCTCAGCTACGTGTGTGTGCGAGTGTGTGTGTGTGTGTGGCAAGTGTGTGTGTGTGTGTGTTTGGGCGTAAATGTGCCGAAAAAAAAGAAGAACACGCTGCTCGTCCGGCCGTAGCAGGACGCCAGCCAAAGCCAAACCCAGCCCCATGCCCTGCCCCGTCCTCTGCCCGCTCCCAGTGCAGGTCCTGGCCAAGGAGCAGGAGTAGAACATGAAGAGGCAGAGGGAGCTGGAGCTGGAGCAGGCCCAGGGCCAGGGCCAGGGCGATGCCAACGACGAATGACGTGACATGGCAAAACTTTTAGTTTGCCTGACAACACGCAGCAAGTGTAGGAGTGCAACGGGGCGGGGCGGGGCAGGGGCCTTGCGGACAGGGGCTGGGCTGGGCTAGGGGGCGTGGCTCTGTCGCTGGCTGCTGCTGATGTCATGTATGTATGTGTGTGTGTGTGTGTGTGTGTGTGTGCAACGTTGCATTGTTTTTTATTATTTCACATTCTGTGCTGCTTTTTTTCGGCTCTGCTCGCTGTTATTTTTATGCGCCTTCAGCCTCCGCTGCTGCCTCTGCGCGCTGCCTGTGGCTTTGCCACTCCCCCTCGCTTCTCTTCTCTTACTCCGCCACTGCCTCCACTCGTCGCTCGCATCGGTTTAGCTCTTTGTTTTCTCTTGGGCTGCTGTTGTTGCTGTTGCTGTTGCTGTTGTTTTCTAGATTGCATCCAAAATTTATGTTGTCACTGATGCTGTGCGCCAACCTCACTACATACCCACCCGCCGCCTCCCCCTCACCATCCCCGCTCTTCACAAATGGCTCTCTTCAAAATGGCGGCCATTCGCGCCCGTCGCTCGAGTCGATTATTTATAAGCTGTGACAGCGTCGCGTCAACTTGATGATAAACTATGTTTGCCGCGGCGCCCTAATTGAAAATAATGCCCCCTCCACGTCCCTGCCCTCTCCCAATCCCGTACTACACTTCAGTTTGCCCCCTCCCTGCACTCTCTCTGCACTACATCCCCCTCCCCCCACGATACTCAGCTAAGAGCAGCATTCAGCTGCATAGGCGCATCCCACTGGACGTATACGCAATGTCAACGGCTGCTGCTGCTTGTAGGTGCTGCCTCCCTTCCCCCCTCCCTCCACTCCCACACTCCTGCTGTCATAATAAAGGAGAGCAAAAATGGCGCAGCCCGAAAAATTGCAATCAAGTGCAAAATTGCCGACGTAAACGACGCCGGCAGTGGCAGCGGCAGCGGCAGCGGCAGAGGCTGGGACAGAGGCAGCCCGAAAAGTGCAAGCTGCCAGGACACGTACGCGCAACGTGGACGTGGACGCCATCGTCAGAGCCATCATCGTCATAGCTGGCACTCGTTGTTGTTGCTGTTGTTGTTCGCTCGTAAAAACAAACTGATAGCAACAAGAGGGGAGGGGGGAGGGAGGAAGGAGGGAGAGGGAGAGTGCAGAGACTGAGACTGAGACAAGCCAAGGCGCTGCAGAAGATGAGCAAAGTCACTGTGGCATTTTGAACTCGCAGTCGATGCAGGAAGGAGGAAAAGGGAAGGAGGAAGGAGGAAAGTGAAGAAGAGACGTCAAGCAAGGGTCGGCGCAGGGAATTCTCAGCAGGAAGAAAGTGGGAACAGTTAAGATGGTGGAGGATCTAAAGAAAGTATTCAAGATGGGAATATTCAGTTAAGATCTTTCACTATCTTAACTGTTCTCACTCTCTTCCATTCTAAGAGAAAGAAAACAGAAGAAAATAAATAGATGAAAGAAGACGAAAGCAGAAAGACGAAAGACGAAAGAGGAAAGAAAAAAGAAAGAATCGTTTGCAGTAGAAGCAAAGATGAAAGACAAGCTGGAATAAAGAATAATAAGATGACGCTAGAAGAAACAGATGGATAAAGGCAGAGAAGAGAGAACTAGAAAGAGAGAGAGAGAGAGAGAGAGAGGAAGAAGAATAAAGAATTAAAACAAATAAAGACGACAAGAAAAAGAGAGACAATGAGGAAGGAGTGAAAAAGAAACGAGATACGAATAGAGTATTAAAGAGGGATAACAAGTACAAGAAGAAAGAGAATGTTCAACAAAAGGAGACAGAGAAATATGTGTAACTCTAAGAAGAAGCCAAGCAAGCATAGAAACAACATGAGTAAAATAAGAATCAAGTGAATATAAAGAATAGTAGAAAGCTGGCAAATCCTTGGCATACTTTCCTATTCCTGGCCCCCATCGATGCTCAGCTGGGGAATGTGTTCAAGGTCTGCGATCGATGCGAGTTGAGGGAGTGCGTTATCACAATATTGGCCAAGTACTCAAGGTGCTGCCAGGCTCCTGTTCTCTCGGGGTTCGGCGCTAGGTGGCATGAGGCATGTGGCAGGTGACAGGTGGCAGGTGGCAGGTGGTGACTCCCGCAGCGCATGTGCGCCAAAGCAGCAAAAAGCAGGCAGAAATTCCATTAATTTTTGTCCTTCTTATCGCTGCCTTTGCGATTGGGTCGTGGTTTGGTTTGGCAAAGGCGTAGGAGGTGCTGGCAGAGGGGTGGGTGGGGGCATAGAGTGGCATTATTGCGTGCCGCTGTGTGGCAGCTTTGGCTTAGCAACGTCACGTGCTGCTGGGCGCAAACTTAACGCATTTCCGACAGGGACGAGGAGAAGGAGGGGGATAAGCAGGAGAAGGACAAGAAGGGGCAGTAGATGGAGGATGGGGCGGAGTAGGAGAAAGAGGAGCAAAGGGACGAGGAGCAGGAGAAGTAGCAGTAGCAGTATGAGGATGACGAGCGCAGCAAGCAGCACATGGAGGCAGTTAGCAGGCAACAGAAAAAGGGGAAAGGGAAGGGGAAGGGAAGGAGGGGCTAGTAGGGTTAAAGGGGGGAAGGGGGTAGGGGTAGTGGACTTCGTGCACAAGGACCTTATTGATGCAGCGACGGCGACGGCGACTTTGGCAATGCTGCAGAGTTTATTGAAGCGTTAAGTTGCCTCCCCCCTCAGGACGCCTTAGCCAGACTTGGCTTAGTTTTTCACATCCTGCCGCCATTGCTAACCACTACTCCCCTCTCCCCCGCTTCCTTACTGTTCCCCCTCCCTCTTCTCATGCTTCTTCTTTATTTAACTGCGCTGCTGCTTGGCTTTTTTCGGAGCCTGCCAAAGGTATGTGGCATCCTCCGTTGCAAGGCCCCAACTTGCCCCTATGCGGGCGTGTGTGTATGTGTGTGTGTGCCTCGAAAGCATTTCTGTGTATGTAAATGTTGCTGCCGACTGCAGTTGCTGCCACTGCTGCGTCCAGCGGAGGACACGGAAAGTGCATTACGGCCATGTCCGGCTGGATGTGCCGTTATTTTAAAGGCCATTATTTAATTAGTCCGCTCTAACTGTAATTGCGCTCTGTGTCAATTCTAATTAAGCCAAAGTCATAGGTCAGTTCAACAGGAGTGTGGGAGGGGGGAGTGAGGGAGAGGGGGGAGGAAGACATAACCAACAACAAGCATGCTCTACTGCAGGTGTACCTCATTTTCTTTCCCGTCTTTCTCTCTTTCACTCTCTCTCTTTCTCTCTCTCTCTCTCCTACTCACTCTCTCCACTCGCCCCCATACAAATTGAAATGGTTTGCCAAGAGATGCGTGCATAAATCATTGGCAATTTCTCTGGCAAAAGTGGCATTTATAGTTGACATTCCATGCTGCCTCTTTCTCTTTCTCTGCCTCTGCCTCTGCCTGCGGCGCTGCCTCTGCCTGCATCTCTACCTGTCTCAATGCGAAAACGTCAATTCATATTCATGGAATTAAGTGTTCTGGGATTGTATATAGACCACACCACGTTGAGTCACTTTAAAGCTAAAAGAAACTAAAGAGAAAGATTTGCTATGAAACCGACAGACATAGACAGACAGACAAAGAGGCAGACAGACAGACAGACAGACAGACAGAAAGACAGTGAGAGAGACAGACAGACAGACAGACAAAGAAATAGAGAGATAGACTCAAAGAGAGACGGGCAGACAGACAGACAAAGAGGCAGACAGAAGGACAGACAGAAATAGAGACACACAAACAGATAGAAAGATAAAGACAAGAATAAACCTCCTGATCGTATACTAACTGTGGAACTGGAACTGACCAAAGAATATAAATATAATTAGCAACAATGTTTCAACGGACGCTCAACTCAATTCTTTCCACAACGACGGATGCACTAACCTTACAAATACCAGACCAGCATCAAGAAAACATTCATAAGCTCAGTAGAAGTGTCTCATTACACAAAGACAAATACATAAGTAATAAGCAGTGTTGATCAGAATATCGCCGACGACAATACGCACAGGATTGGCTTCAATAATGGAACCAAACTTCTATAGAGTTACCTGAGTGTACCATCGTGCGAATAATCTGGAAACGAAATAGTCTGCTCTAATGCAAGTGGTTTTCGAGCACCCCCTCAATGAAGAACTGAAGCAGAAGTGCTTAACAATACACTGAATAATTCTGTAAGCTTCTACGAAACAGGTTAAGACAACTAAGTGACCCGACGAATACGCTACACTAATACCTAACCGAGACTGTTATGATAAGTCTGCACAGTTCGCAAGCTATATTGGCCTTAACTGCCTTATTAAATATCAATAAGTAAATCGCTAACTGCATAAAGTACAATTAAATTGAACATATTGTAAAGATTTAATAATTCTTACTGCAAACGGTTGTTTCCCTTTCTCCCCTCATATAGTATATGTACATGTTAAGTATTGTGGTTTTTATACCCTTCGACATTGAAAATGGTCAAAAAAAAAGGGTATACTAACTTTGTGCAAATGTATGTAACAGGCAGAAGGAGGCGTGGCAGACCCCATAAAGTATATATATTCTTGCTCAGGATCACTAGCCGAGTCGATTGAGCGCCATCTGTCGAGAATAATTTCAAAGTATGTGCATTTGTATATGTCTACATACATAGGAACATAGGTCGAAGGGTATCCCACTGTCGCGTGCCGCGCGACTGTTGCTTTTCTTACTGGTTTATATTACAATTCCAATACTTTAAAGTCATTTGGGATGTTTGAATAACTTTGTTTGACTTAGTACAAATACAAAGTGAGGAAATTAAACAAGCATCAGATTGAACTATAGTTATTCCTTTGAGGTAGCCTGCTGTATAAAATAGAGAGATGCCATAACTTATATGCAGTATATACAAATGTATATACTTTTTTGTGGTGCACCCGCTTCTCGTAGCTCATTATTTTTATCTATTTGTAAACAATGAAATGACATGCTGGGATAATGAATAATTTTATTTATAATGTACATAAGAAATACAATAATATATTATTAATACTTATAGCAAATAAATGAAAATGATAAATGTTAATAAATAAATGATTGCATCTTCACTGTATAATTGATTACATCTCAATTAGGATTATATTATGAGTACAAATTAATCATTCATGGATGTTCTTTAGTGAGCCTATCGTATAAAGACTTACTTGAGTTTATTGCAATACATTTTGTAGTTTACTCAGGGAATACTCCCGTCAATCTGCCAATAGTGTTTGTGTGAGTGCCTTGGCAATCCTAGAGATGAACCTGCTTCAATCTCAAACTGCCTTAACCGATAGTTTTCAATACTATCGCAATGTTGGTTGAGCGAGGCAGCAGCTACTCCGTTTGCCGTTACTCCTCTCTCCCCTCATCGCTCTGCTGCCTCTCCATTGGAGTCGCTCGTGCGTGCTGCCAATTTTGGGCAATGACACGCCAATTGTTGCAGTTGCTACATGTTGTTGCTGTTGCAGTTGCAGTTGTTGTTGCTGCTGGCAGTGCTGCCTCGTGTCTATTAAGTCAAATTAATTGTGCATTTATTTGTTTGCCATTCGCGCCAGCAGAGGCAGAGACAGAGGCAGCAGCGGCAGCCATCAAAAATAATTCGACAGGCAACATGAGCTGCCGCACGTTGCACGTTGCACGTTGCACGCTGCACGTGAAAACGGTAAACAGAAGCAAACGACAAACGGTAAATGTTAAATGTGCTAGAAAGGCAGCAGGAAGAGGGGCAGGCAGAGGGACGTGGAGAGGGGCAGGTGCAGGTGCAGGAGGAGTAAGAGGGAGAGGGGAGAGGTGATGGGGAAAGGCTTCTTGCGTATGGGTGCAGCACAGAAACCACTCGAAGGTAAATACAGTTTGTTGGCTCTATTAAAAATGAATTAAGCTTCATTTAAATGGCAGCCATTGTTCATTGTTGTTGTTGTTGTAGTTGTTGTTGTTGCTGCTGCTGCTGTTGTTGTTGTTGCTGTTGCTGTTGCTATTACTGTAGTTGTTGTTGCTGTTGTTGTTGTTGCTGCACTTGACTGATGTGCGCCATTTTGTTTCGGTTTGACGCTAGTTTTGCATTATCGATGAGCAGCTCAAATTGATTCCAAGTGCAGTTACGTGCATGCAACACACACTGCCCCTGCCTCTGCCACTGCCACTCCTGCAGAGGCGTAGAGTGGGGGCAGGGGCAGCTGGCAACGATTGACTGCAGGCAGAGGCAAGCAAGAAAACAACAACAACAACAGCAGCAACAACAAAATGCATAAACATTATGAATGAGACAAGCAAAGCCTTTTTAGCGCGTCTTACTCTGTCCCCCCCTTCTACTCATCACCACCTTCTCTCACACACACACACATACATACACACACAGCGTCGTTCTCACGCAGCCTTTAGCTTGGCAACATTTCGCTCAATCTCTCTGCCTCTCTCTGTGCAACAAGAAGAGAGCGCGCAACATGCAGTCGAGTGCAGCACCAGCAGCAGCAGCAGCAGCAGCAGCAGCAGCGACTTCGACAGCGACAGCAACAGCGACAGCGAGTGAGCGACAGCAGCTTAAGAGCCACGCGCTGCCAGCAAAGAGCGCAACAAACTAAAATTTCACTCAGTTAAAGAGAGAGCGCAAGAGAGCGAAAGCGAGCTGTAGTGAGCTTTGTATTGGTGCAGCAGCAGCGCAGCAGCAGCGACGCCACTGCGTTCGAGTCAGTTTCGAGTGCAAATTTGCGTTGCCTCGGCTCAGGCTGACCAACGCAGCAGGCATTGTGTATGTGTGTGTGTGTGTGTGTGTGTGTGTGTGTGTATGAGAGAGAGTTGCAAGTGGGTATGGGTTGGGGTTGACCGCTGTGGCGCACGTGGCGACTTCAACTCCGACTGCGGCGCCTTGTTGTAACCCTACGCACGCAGACCGTCGCCGTTGCCGTCGCTGCCTGCTGCCCGCTGCCTGGGCCTGGCGCCTGGCCACGCCTACGCTGCGACACCCACGCAAAGAGGCGCTAGTTAGGATTGGTTCGCCGCCACTGGACAGCGGCTGCTCATCGAGTGAGGCAGGCAGGAGGAGACAGTATGGTGGAGGGGGGTGGGGGGAGGGGAGCTGCTTGTGTCATGCAGTTTTTGTAGTTTGCTGCCGTCGCCGTCGACGTTGGGCAGTTTTCGTGTGTGTCCAGCGCGTAAAAAGCCGATGCCGCTGCCACTGCCGCTGCCAGCGTCGGCGACGTCGACGTCGACAAAGTTTTTTCTTTTCTCGTTTTGCTCTACGAATTTTTGGGGATTATTGATGGCGAGTGGCAGAGGGAGAGAGGGGGAACGGGTAGGGGGGAGCCTGCAGCTTAGGCTCTCTGGCAGAGGGAGAGTGCGTGTGCATGTGCATGTGCATGTGCATGTGTGTGTGTGTGTGAGAGGGGGGAAGAGGGTTGGGGACGGGCAAAGCAAATGAAAAATAGTAAAGTCCTGCAAGGATATTGATGAAGCACATTCGAGAGCGCCGGCCCGGAAAAAAGAACCTACCCCATGTGTGTGTGAGAGCAGTGCATGTGTGTGGCCAGTGCATGTGTGTGTGTGTGTGTGTGTGTGTGTGTGTGTGTGCGTAGGGAATTACATGCGCTTGGGATGTGCACTGCGCCTGCTCGTCAGTCTCTGTAAACATCAACCCCATCTTCCCATCCCCCTCCTGTGCCCTCACCCCTCATACCTGCTCTCACAAATGAACATAACGGCATAAATGAGGCTTTAAACTTGTTAACGACACTGCCAACGACGACGCCGACGCCGACGCCGACTGCGCTGCCCGTGCATCAACATCGCCATCGCCAGTTGTTGCAAACTTTTCTCGCCGTATTAGTTACGAAGCTGTGGCAAAACTAATCGCCGCCGAGCCGAGCTCAGTAAATGCTCGACAATTTGTCCGAGTTGGGGGTGGCAGGCGGCACACGTAGCGTATGCGTAATGAGAAGTCATCAATGGTGAGGGAGAGGGGAAGAGGGAGTAAGGCAGAGAGACAGAGACTGGCAGCTGCAGCGTAAACAAAGTGGACAAACTTGTCGGGTGTACTAAAACTGAAATACTCAGCCAGACTATGCGATAGTTTTGTCTATTGTGTAGATATATGTATATTGTATGATAGTATATAAATATATAGTATCATATATGATGTACATATGTATAAGTTAACTTTAATTGATGACCATTTCATGCACAACTTTGAACAATCTTTCGTTTTAAGAACTGTCTTTTAATATTATCAATAATGTTGTAACTGTTACTTTGCACTTTTTGGTAAGTATGTTTATTAAGCGAAATCTATATATACTTAATTAATTGAGCTTATTGTTATTTTATTCTTTTACTTTTATAAGAAATGAAATGTAAAACAAGTTGGCTATTTATACTTTAAATAAATATTTAAAAAAATATTTAAATAAATAATAATTAATCATATCAATAAATAAACAACAATTTGTACTTCTGCAGCTGAAGGCCTGAGTTGCCATGGCTCCTAAAACTCAGTAGCCAAGACTTTTCAAGTATTGGTCCACCTTACTATTGTAATAATACTATAATAATAATAAATAAACAAGCATGAAAACTACAGTTAAGTGTGCTCGACTGCGATATACCCGCTACCCACATGAGCAAAACAATTTCTTAAATATATAACTTCTATATTTTTTTGTTGCATACTTTAGTGAACGGTTTGGAAATCATTACCTCTTACAATTGTTTCTTAAATAACTTCTATGTTTATTATCCGATCACAACCAAATTTTCAGAAATCATTTTGTCGTTGATAGTTTTTGTGTTAAGCAAAAATAAACTGTTCTGTATTAAAATTACATTTATAATTCGATTACAAACTTGATCTGCGTGCCATAATAACACTTAATTTGGTAGCCCTGGCTATTATATTCTCTGATATCTAGGAGATCTCCTTATAACAGTTTAGTTCAGATCTATGTCGATACATACTAAACTTAATCTTGTTTCTTCTAATCTAACTTAGATACTTTTTAGCGAAGTCCAATGTGCAGTGCGTATCTGAAAGCTGTATTTCATAGATTCGCGAGCTATTTAGATTGTTTTGAAATAAACTTGTGTATCTTTTGCGTACTTGATTTTCATTACTGTATTTATTTAATAGTTGTCTCTCTACTCATTGCCAGAAGAGCCATTTTGAATAGAGTTCAAATACACTTTCTATTAGTTTGGGGTTTCTACACATGCCTATGGCCATGATGTATTTAAAACTGCAGATGCCACACTGCCATGACACCTTCCACGCTACAGTTAGTCTTGCAGATGCAAAAGTATCTGTTTCTGCATTAGTTATCTAGGATAGCAGGGTATATATTAATCATCATTATCATCATTCTATATTTACAAACATATCTGTCTCTCTCTCTCTCCCTCTCTCTGTCTGTCTCTCCACAGGGTATGCCAGGTGCGTGCCCTGCCCATGTTTGAGCTGTGAAAACCTTTTCGCTTTGTTTGCTCTGTCAAACCACTTGGCAAAGAATTTCTGGCCGGCAATTTATCAACGGCCACCCTTCCCTTCCCCTTCCCCTGACCCTCTCCCCCTTCCCTTTACACATTTCTTAGTTACAGAGGGGTAATGCAAATAGAGCACAACTGTACTTTTCATTTGTGACGCGTCTCCGGACATGGCAATCGTCTAAATAAACACAAAATGCAATAAATTTAGCCATCGATTATGGGCTCCAAAACGGACTCGCAGACAGAGGCGGTGCGGAAGGGGGCGTAGCTCAACTGAATCGAAAACTAGGAAAACGTTTCCACTCAGCTCCCTCTCCCTCCCTCCCCCCAGGGGGCAGACGACATTTGCATGTGGCGTTTAGTTGGTTCGATTGGTTTGCTGCCGCTGGAGTGGGACGTCTAGGTGAGAGAGAGCGTCGAGTACATAACCAATGGATACGCATTGATATAGCATAGATAACCTGCCGACGACGACGACGACGACGACGACTGACCCCTTTGGGAGCGATAGAGATAGCCGGCGTGCGAGTGAGACAGCGCAAGCACATACGAACCGAAAAACTGAAGCCGGAACGAGCTTCCCTGCTCGGCCTGTGCTGCTCTCGCACTCTCCCATCTTCCTCTATCTATCTCCCCGCTTTCCCCTTCCCCCTTCTGTTCCTGCTGCCTTTTGTTAATTAAGTTTCGTTTGTTTTGCGAGCGCCCTCAGACTACGCGAGTTGTTGTTATTGCGTTTTGAACTCTGCACCGGACACAGACCCAAATGGAAGTTGGTGGCAAAGAGTGAGAGGAAAGAGGGGGAGGACGCAGGTTGGAGCAGCTGTGGCAAGTGCGACATATATGCAGCAGCTATCGAAGAATAACTGAAAGTCTTACTGAGGAAGGTCACCAATTGGATCGCGTTCTCAGGCTGATCTTGCCAATGGAGAAAGGGCATGAAGAGAGGGCAATAATGAGAAGGAGGAGAAGGAGGGGAAGGGGAGTGCAGGAGGCATGCCTGGGCAGCGCAACTTACTTTTAATTAATAACTTGTCAGTGTGCAAATGACATGGCAGACTCTGCTACCAAGTTAACGCCCCCGGGCGACCGATTCGAAGCAGTCTCAACCTGAACCAGAGACGAAGACGGAGTCAGAGAAGGAACTGCAGAAGGAGCTGGAGAGGAAGCTGGAGAAGGAGCTGAAGCTGTAGCTTGTCCAACGAGTTGGCCGCGAAGTTTCGCCAAGAGTTTTGCTCCCTTCTCCCCCTTTTCCAACACTCGATGCGAAATCTATGCGCATCTTTTGCAAGTTCAGACTAATTGCCTTTTTATATGCAACTTAATCAACAGTCGATTTACCCGAGAAGTTTCGTTTGTATCTTCAGCAAATTTTGCACATACCTAACTGAGATTCTAAGCTTGCAGTTGAAATATTTTGTATATCCCTTTTTATGTAATCCAAGCGAAATACACGAGACTTTCAACGCGTGCAAAGTCAAACAATTGTGACTTATGGAAGCGCGCTTTGCCTTCCCCCCGATGCAATTTGATGACCCTATACCATTATTTTGACCTAATTTACAGAACCCTCTCTACGTCCATTTGTCCTCGCATCCCTCTCTTTCACTCTTGCACTGTCACTGTCTCCCTCATTGTTTGTTTGGGCTAAAAGTTCTGTTCCATTCGGTTCTGAAGTCGTTTTGGGGTAGCGCGTTAACTCGGGCTAAGCGCGGGCGAAAACTTGAGGCCCCACCCCCTCCTTCTGTAACCCCTTGCCTCTTGAGGTGTCCCCTGGCAGAGCCACGCCCCCGCACACGCTTAGCGCCCACGCGCGAAAATGTCACAACATGACGCAGCGCTGGAAAAGCGTTCGCAGCACACACCAGAAAAAAAGTATAGCCACTTGCCGAGGGTGCCAGACTGTGAAATACCCTGTTGATCTTAGCGAAATGTTGAGAATAGTTGAGCTGATATCTATCTACATTTATACTTAATTTAGGAGAAAAATATTGAGTATTAGGGCTTTCAAATAGAAAACATGCCTCATCTATATATTTTACTGTTTTTACAGGATATGAAATTATCAAGAACAAAATAAATAAAATAAATTGTCAATGTCTTTCAAGGATGCGTAGGGTTGTAGCTGTTCCCTGATACCCCTCTCCCGATCCCCTCCCTCCCCTATCCCCCTCCGTCATCACTATCTGCTGGTGCTGCCATGGTGACAAATGCACGAGGGCCAATGTGCAATGTAATAGAAAAAGTTAAATTAGATGACGCACCGACATGGGGAAACCTGTGAGAAGAGAGAGGAAGACAGGGAGGGGAAGACAGAGAGAGGGAGAGAGTAGGGGGATTTGTTTACTGCCACGCCTTAAGCCCAGGTGCTCGACCATGGACCGAATCGGGAACTGGCAAAATGTTTAAATGATTAAGAGCGCAACTGATTAAATACTAAATAAATGATAAAACTACTAATATTAATTAATTTTTAATTTTGAATACTAATATAAATATATAATATTAATTATAAAACTGATACATTTAATTCCAGATTAATACTTAACATGTGTTCAAATTACAACTTATAGATTCAATACAAAATAATACTGGTTCATTAAATACTGACTTAATGATACTTATACAAAAATTAATACTGATAGTAATAAATTTAATACTACCTCAATGATACTAATATTAATATTAATACTACCACATTTAACATTAACTTAATGATGCAAATACTAATATTAAAAATCAATTTAGTTCTAAATACATAATACATTTAAAACTAAATAAATCATATAAATACTATAATATTAATACTAATAATAATGTTAATACTAAATCTAATACATATAATGCTAACTCAATAATACTAATATTAATACAGTTAATACTAATGTTAGTTCATTTAATACTAACTCAATGAAAATAATATTAATATTAATTCTAACACTTTTAACATTAAATACTAATATGAATTCTAGCAAAAATACATTTAGTTCTAAATGAATAAAACTAGTACAATACCAATTCAATAATACTAATATTAATACATTTAATACTAATGTTAATTCATTTAATACTAACTCAATGATACTAACACTAATATTAATACTTACGCTGGTACATTTAATACTAACTCAATGAAAGTAATATTAATATTAATACTACATTTAATACTAGCTCAATGAAAATAATATTAATATTAATACTAACAAATTTAATGCTCACTCCACACTAACAAAAATACATTTAATACTAATATTAATACATTCAATACTAGCCCGCAATGTTGATCTCGCACTTAGCCAAGTTTCGCATCGTGTTAGTTTAGGCCATCGCAATATTTTGGTTACCAGGGCACAGGCAGCCAAGCGTGGGTGGGGAAGGGGGAGGCAGAAGGGAAATGTGGGTAAAAAACACACAATTAATAACTCAATCCGAGCGGAAATCTCAAGGTAGTCCCACACACACACATACAGACGAGTGTGTGCGAATTTGTTTATTTGTTTCGCTTGCTGATGAAGTGCGTGAGCTGTTGCAAGTTGCAAGTTGCAAGCGCATGCGCCACTTGCATTTCAAATGCGATTGCAACAGGCGGAAGCTTCACCTTCAGCTGCAGTCGACGTCGCAGTCGCCGTTGCTGTCTCAGTTGCAGCTGCAGCTGCAGCTTCTTGCAGCGCTTTGACGCACTGCAACCCGTGATTAACTTAATGCATATACAACAAGTTAGACAACACACACACACTCGCACACACACACATCGAGTGGCAGCTGTAATTAACGCCAAGTGCGTCTAACGGCCTGGCCAGCATTGTCAGGCCTCTGAGGCCTCTGGGCCGCGGGCCGTGGGCGTTGGCGGCGCTGCGTGCTGGGCGTGTTTGATTGTTCAATCATAAACGCAGCTCGGGCGGCCCGCTTTAATGACAGCCCCAACCCGTCGCTGTTAGCTTTGGCAATCAGCTACAGAGGCCCTCCCTGCCACACCCTCCTCTACCCCACGTTGGGCGCCAGGCTGCTCTTAATTGGCGGGGGCTGCCGACAAGTTAAACGGCCATTGAGGAGGCCCAACTCCCTCTTTGCCCCGTAGAGGGGAAGTTGAAAAAACGAAAGATCGTAAAGAAGAACAATCTGACTCAGAGTACATTCGTTGCACACTCATGACTCACTCAAATGACTTGGATGAGTTTATGAACATAACCCATAAGTATTCAATTTGTCGTAATTGAATTACTTATTACTGATTCGTTTGCGCATTCAACAGACAATACAAATGAGGTTCAACAAATTTCAAATGAGTTGCAAATGAATTAAAATTAATTACAAGTTAAATTACAAATAACTTGGTTGCGTAACAAATGATCTTTAAAATATATGTGGCCTAGAAGTACAATAGTAAATAACTTGGTGAAGACAACGTATAACCTTTTTAATATGACATTGGGAAGAATGTAGAAATCCTCATGAATTGCCTTATTGCACTTGGTTAGTTCCAGATCGTGTATGGTACAAGTTCAAATGACTCGCTTAGAGCTAGCAAGATACTTATTTAGAAGCTCTAGCGCGAGGAAATAGAAGGTAAGAGGTCTCACAACAAGTGAAAATGACTTGATAAACGATAGGGTAGATTACTTAGTGCAAATAACACGTTGACTGGTTGATTTGTCTGATATAAGTTTAAGTACTTGGAGTACTTATAAATGGCTCATAAAGAATCAATTCAAGCTAGGGAGTAGGAACTGCAGCAACTGCTGTCAGCGAAGTTTCTCAAGGGAAACTGGAAATCAACTAGTGTGATCGACATGCGACGCGTGAAACTATATCATGCGTATACTATATAAAAGCTATATCGCACGAATGAAAAGCCGAACAAAAGTGAAGTGAAGTAGGACGACAGTCGAAGTTGAAGGCGAGGCGGGGCGAGTTGAGGGAAGGCGACAGTCGATTTGTGCCGATGTCGAGGCAAATTAAGGCAAAGAGATGACTTGAAGCGAATTCAGGCTATGCAGACTGGGATGAAACGAGGCGAGAAGAGTGGGGGTAAGACGGCAGAAGGTCACTTGCGGCGAATTGAGGCAAAGTGAGAAGAGGCGAGCAAAGATGAGGCGAGGCAAGATGAGAAAAGCCACGGCAAAGCAAGGCGAGTCATAGCAGGACGAGGTAAGGCAAAGCAAGGCAAGGCAAGGCGAGGCACCACAAGTTGAGGCGAGGCGGGGCAAGAAGAGAAGAGGCAAGGCGAAGCGTGTAGAGGAGAGTTGTGGCGAGTCAAGGCGAAGCGGGATGAGGCGAGGCGCTTTAATAACTGCTCCGTCAAATTGTCCGAGATGGAGATGCCATTTCAATATGTGCGGACTGCGCAGCCCGATGAGCATTTAACGCGCTGCTCGCATGTGAAACGAACGCGAGAGCGAACGCTGCACCTGCGTGGACAGCCATGAGAATGAGCAGAGAGGAGAGGGAAGGGAACTAACATTTAATTGCTGTTAGAACTTGGGCAGCAATAACGGAGCAATGCGGCGCTGCAACTGCGATGATGATGAATTGCTTTTTGCACACTTTAATTGGAGGAATAATTAAGTTGTGGCCCGCATGGAAGTGGGAACAGGGCACAGGGAACTGAGAACTAGGCAGGCAAATGGAAATGGAAATGGCAACGGGAATAGGAATGGGAATGGGAATGCAAAGGGAAATGGAAATTGGAGCTACGAGAAGAGGCAGCAGCATAAATTGAAGGGAGAATCTGTTGAGCTGCGGCCCTCCTGCCGCGTGCAGGACACGAGCAAGAGGCTGGTAGACGGAGGAAGGGACAAAGGGAAAGGGGCACAAGGGGACATGCAGCAGAGTCGCAGCATTTCCCTGAAATCAGTAGATCAAACAAGACGCAACGCGTTGCGCATGCGCGTCGAGCGCATCAGACGTGGCAGACACGTTGCAAGGGCAGCTACGCAACAGAGACACGAGTGAGGCATGAAGAGGGGGGGCAAAGGGTGCGGGGGGGGGTTTGGCAGAGAGAAGGTAGGGGAAGGGAGAATGAGTGTCCTTTGCCTGCGCTTGTTGCGATTGCAGTTCGGATTTGACGCAGACAGGAACAAAGAGGGAGGAGAGAACAAGACAGAGAGAGAAAAACGTACAGAGAAGAGAGTAAAGGTAGTTGGGGACGCTGTGTAGACTGTGAGCCTGGGATACTGCCAGACTGCGAGACTGCGAGACTGCGCGACTGCGACGACGTCGGCGTCGTCTTCTCCAATCCGATGCTGGTCGTGTTCATTAACGCTTGCCCATTAAACTTGATGCGGCAGGCAACGTTGATGGTTTGTCGAGTGCTGCCTTACCCCCCCGTCTCCCTCTCTCTCTCTCTCCCTGCCCCTCCCCATCCCCTCTGCCTTCTCTGCTGTTGCCCTGCTGTCTTGCCTCGACGTGGCTTGGGTCTTTTAGGCAAAGCGTTTAATCGCATTTACATAGATTAGGCAGAATTTGTGTGAAATTGAAACTGCGCAAAAGCGTGCAAAGTGCGAAGATTACAGCAAACACATACACACACACACACACACACACACACACACACACACACACAGTCGCACACCAAGTGCAACTGCCTGCTCCCCTGGCTGAGTTATACTTAAGGTGCAACCCCAATCCCCTTCCCCCCTTCAAGCCTTTGCTCGCTGCCCAAGCAGTTTAAGGCTTTTCTATTAAAAGCTAAGCTAAGCTGTCTAAACACTCCGACTAAGCTGAACAGGTATTCTCCAACACTTGATGTTGTTATGTTGTAGATGAGATGCCTAATAGGTACAACACACAGTAGATGAGGTTAAGATTGATGAAGTGTATTTGAAATATGATAGGGAAGTATAAATATGTTTTATCTTTGCTCATTAAGTCCTGAAGCATACATAGATATGTATATAACCAGTAAGGAAGGCTAGCTTCGGCATGCCATTGCAGGTTCTTATCTCTTCCGATCGTTCAAATACTAACTATATAAATATAATGGTGCAGAACTGAATAGTATTATGTATATTCAATATTATGTCTAACTTTGATTGGCACTGATAAATAAAGTTACAAAACTGCTGTGCATACAACAACCTTCATTTCAGCCGATTGTTCCTATGACAGCTATGTATATGTTATAGCGATCCGATTTTAATGAAATTTTAAATGCATATTACATATATAGAAAAAGTCCTATATGGTAAATTTGTTTAGCAACATCTTAACAAATAACAAAATGCAGACGATAGTTTGTATGGCAGCTATACGATATATCGGTCCCATTGGGCTCGTTTCGACTTATATACAGCGTTAAGCAATAAGAAGCATGTGTACCAAGTTTTATCAAGATAACTTGAAAACTGAGGGACTGGTTTGCATTGGAAATGCTGATTCAGAATATATAATATACAATAACATATATACTTTATATATCGTAGATGTCTAAACTATGAACGGAATTAAAAAAGAAAAGATCTACAATATCTGATAAATTTTGATATTATTATTCAATATAGATATTTATATCATAAAGCTTAATATACATCTATACCTTAATTTTATAAGCTTAAGATAAATAAAATTAAATTAATTATAATAAAATAAATACATATTTCATGACTGTTTTTCAATAAGCTTATTCATTCGTCTTTAAGTGTATTCTAAAAATTGTATCAAATTAGTAAACCAATCTTGAAAGGTAACCGTACCTCATCTAAAGTAACAGCTCAACGATTTCTCGCACTGTAAACTTTTATTTCATGAGTTGCCTTCTTCAACTTTGCCTGCCATCAAAGGATATCTTCTAGTCGCGCTTGCTGCTTCCTCACAACATGACACAAGCATTGACAGTTGTTTTTCCAACTCTTTCTACCCCTTCCCCCTTCGTTACTCCCCCTACCCGCAGTCCGTTCTTATCGCAACCCAAATTTCTTCATCAATTAAGAACATCAACTCGTTGTCGCTGCCGCCAACAAAGAAAAGTGGAAAAACGCAGGACATGACGAGAAAGCAAAGCAAAAAGCAACTAAGAAGAAGAAGAAGAAGCAGAGAAAACAAGACGTGAACGAGCAGCGAAAAAAATAAACCGAAGCAGGCGTAAAAATGAAGGAAAATGTCGCTGGAAGCCCGCCACCTGCAAATGGCCTCTGCACCTCCAAGTTACACCCTCTACCCCCTCCCACACTTCCCTCTGCACTTCCTCTACCCCTCCGCCACTGGGCATGTGCTGTGCCTGTCCATACTTGTTATTATCCTTCGTCGAGGACGCTGACACTTTTTCGTCATTACTGTTAAAAGCGTTAAGGAAAGGCGTGCGAAAGGGGATGAGGTGAAGGGAAAGGGGGAAGAGTGAAGGGGGGCAAAACGACCACGTCGCGTACAAGGACAACAAGGAAGAACAAAATGAAAAGAGTTTTATCAGGCCAAAAAAATGAAAGAAAGAAAGCATACCATATATAAAAGTGGAAAGACAAGAAAGCAACAAACTGCAGGGAATATCGAAGTCCATATGCCCTAGAAGGACTGTAGACAGTAGATATAACATATGTAAGTAATGTTTCATGATCAGATTGAGGTAAGGCTTAAATAAAAACAAAAGACATAGAACAGACGAACTTTACATTAACATTTTCTTTAAAAATGTAATAAGTAGATTTTTCATATTTCAATACATATACCATATACATATTTAGTACAGTTATAAAGAAGATCTTGAATAAAATAATTAAATAAAATCCTTAAACACATTCGTACAACTCTCAGTTAATAGTCAAGCTACCATGTTTAATTTTCTATATAATGAAAACTAAAATATAATATTTATGGAGAATACTAAACATATAAATTATAATATTATATATATTATATTATTACTCTTGATGTATTGTATATAATTATTTTCAATATACTCAATACGAATTAATTATATATTGTCAATACATTGAACATATACAATGCAATAAATATATTCTCAATAAACTGAACATATATATTAAAACATATATTCTCAATACACTAAACATTTATAAATATAATAAAATAAATTCTCAATAACTATTATCAATCCAATTATTATCACGACACACATCTCATTAAACAGCAGCCCGACCAGGTTGCAGTCCTTCAGCTTCTACTGCAACTTAGCTTGTGATCACGAAGATATATATACGATATATGGCGACAGAGAGTGCTTTCCAAGCAGGTTGCTCGATTGGGGGTAAGAGTATAAAGAGGAAACTGCAAGACGCTGGCATAAAATCTGTGCAGGCGCCAATGACAGGGGCAGGCCAGGAGGGCGGTGTATAGGAAGGACGAACGGGAAGAGAGAGGGGGAGGTTATGTTGTTGGCCAGGGTGCCAAAAATTGAGGTTATCGCTAGGACGATGACGATGACGACGACGGCGACGGCGACGGCGCAAGCAAAATAATAAGCAAGCAGAACGAGATTCACCCTTCTTCCCTCTCTTTCCTTTTCTTCCCCATCAGCTTCCTCCTCTTCTTGGAGCCAAAGAAGGCGTAAAAGGGCATGGGGCGTGGGGCATAGGGACGTGGGGGCGTGGGCGTCCTTAGCCAGGCTCATCAAGCGCCGCGGCTGACTGACTAACGGTTTGGCAGGCAGTCGCAGTCGGCTGCGCTGCATGCGTCGCTGCTCTCCTCGTTGTCGTTGTGCATTTTCCTATGCGCTTCCTTCCTTTGCACACACACACACACACACACACACACACGCAGGCACTCCGTGTTTTCCCATGCAGCCCCCCTCGCCTCCCTCTTCTCCCACCCATCTTTGCCTGCCACCCAAAAACGAAGTTTTTCACAAGTTTTTGGCAGAGATTGATGAATTTTGATGATGTTTACGCGCAAAAGGAGCATTTTTTTCCACAGCTTCTCCGTCTGCTTCGCCCCCCCCCATCCCCATCCGCCTGCTGCTGTTCCTGCTCCTGCCCCTTGTCTTGCTACAGTTGCATGCCGCGCACTTGCGCTGGCAACTGGCGGCATCCTTGAAATAACCTTAATCCCATGCACAAGGGGCCAAAATGAATGATGTTTATAAGACGCGAACGTAAACGGGCAAGGGAAGGGGCCGGGGCAGGGTGGCAGGGGGAATTGCAACGGGAAGAGGACGTTGATGGCGTAGCTGGCGACGTTGGGGCAGCGTCGGTGCCCCGTTCATGCTTCTGCTCCTTCTTGACTATTTTCGGGCTTGTGCTGCGCATTCCTTGGCTTGCCATTTCTACCACCCCTCCCCCCCCCCACCCATTGCGTTTCAAGGATATTGCATCCTTCTGTATTGTGTGTTTTTCTCCTTTTCCCCCCTTCCTTCGGTCCCCTATTCCTCTTGTTTCTTTTCTCTTCTCTTTTACGCAAGTTTTGTTTACCCCACTTTTTCCTGCGTTAGATTTTCATTTTCACTGCAATTTCATTTGCTTGCCACACGCGACGCAAAGTGGCCACTCCGACAGTGCCCCCTTTCCCGTTCCCCCTCCTCCCTACCCTCTCTCTCTCTCTCTCTCTCTCTCTCTCTCTCTCTCTCTCTCTCTCTCTCTCTCTCTCTCTCTCTTTCTCTCAGCCTGCTTGTGCGTGTTGCAATGCGTCTGTCGGTCGCCTGCAACTGCATCTGCAAGGACGCATATTAATGTCCTTACTTAGCCGCATCAGAAGCGACGCGCACGTTCCCCCCGCCCTCACCCTCTCCTTCCCTCTGCCACAATTTCATCTACTGCCCCCTTCAGACCACGACGCCTTTTGCGGTAACTGGGCAGAGCGAAGGCCTTAGCAGGTGATTAGCGCAGACTGCACTGACGCGTGGACAAGAAGGGCAGGAGGTTAGGAAGGTTGAAGAAGTTGCGTATTGAAGTTCCAGTTTAAATCAGGCACTCCAATCCTTATCCTTTAAACTACTTACAAGTTATAGTAAGCTCATTATAGGGTGAAAGGGTATAATAACTTTGGGGCAACTGAAACTGTAGGTGAGAGGCAGAAGGAGGCGTGTCCGACTCTACAAAATATATAGTAGTAGTCATACATACATATGTATATATTGTAAGTATACTCTAAATCAGCTTTAACAGCAGACTGGATATAGCTACGTCTCTGTCTCTGTCAGTCTGCCTGTCAGTCTGCCTGTCAGTCTGCCTGTCCGTCTGCCTGTCCGTCTGCCTGTCCGTCTGCCTGTCCGTCTGCCTGTCAGTCTGCATGTCCGTCTGCCTGTCCGTGTGAAACCCAGAATTCCAGATTCAAATAGAGGTAGGACCACCAAACATGTATTATAATCAAGTTTGTTTTTCCCTTTTCACCTTTAAAAATCAGTAACAGATACTGCAAATGCACTTATAAGTATCTCGTAACGTAACATAACCTATAAACTACTTCGGATCGTGCTATAAATGTTAAAGATATGTAAGAAATCATTTCTACTACTCGAACTATTGTAGATTTAAAATCAAATTCGCTGTCAGACACAGTAGGGTAGCTGGTATATCTCAGTCTATATATTATTATATCTTCTTGATCATGAGCCAAGTCGAGTTGATCTTACTTTCATTTATTAACTATCCTTTCCTTTTTCTATCTATCTATGAATAACCGTATTATAGTATATGATATATATACATATATAAGGAATATAGTATTCATTGATGCAATGAATGAAATCTTTTCTGAAGGATGTTTTGAGTTGGCTTTGTATGGGTAGATGATAATATGTATTTTAAAATAATTGTAATGATATTATTATACATATAACGTATACGTAAATAATTCTGTATCTTGCTTAAAAGTACAAATCCTTACCCACCTTTCTAGTAACTAGTTAAATATATACTTATCTTCTTTCTAGTAACAGTAGTACTTTTTAACTAACTGCATGTTTGAACATTCTAATCGCTATTTTGATTAGGTTTTGCTTACTAACACTAATTCTCCTGATCTGATTGGGTTTTTCTGGGTTGTCCCCAATCCTCTGCAACAAATGTTGGATCGGCTCTTTCATTTTTTTATCCCAATGTAAACTCAATTCAATTAATTTCTTTTTCTTTCTTTTCTCACAGTTAAGATTTTACTTTTAACTTAAAATTATTAATTATAACTATTAATTGTTTTTTTTTCTTTTCTTTTTAAACAGTCGACTGACCTTAGTCCGACTATAAACTAATTAAATAAATAAATAAGTACATAAATAACGTATTAATACATTGCTATTGATTGATATATTGCTTTGAGGAGTAGAACTCAACTCAACTCTTAAACTCGGCATGCCTAAGCGACATTCCACTGTAGTCAATAGATTAAAGACAAATTACTATACATTTCAAGATAATGTAGCATTCCAATGATCTGGTGACATGATTTAAGAGAGAATATGTTACATTTTATAAAGTTATGATGCTATTAAGAGTCCTTTTTTATATAATATTATGAAAATATTTAGGTAGTATGATAATAAAAGAGTATTACTCTATATTATTATGATGTTATGATTGGACTATTGCTGTCTATACACAGTTTGAACTTCAGTATTCCTATATCTCAAGTAACTGCCCCCCCTTCGCCCTTCCCCCCTCTTCCTCTCTGAGTGGCTTCACTGTAATTTGACTGTGCTCATTTGCCGATTGGGTCCTCATCTAGCGAGTCCACTTGCCTTGGGGCAATTAGCCAAGTTGCTGCCTGCTCTCCAAGTGGCGTTGCAAGAACTTTGGCCTGCAGTGAGCAAACAAACACACACACGCACACTCTTTCTCTCTCTCTCTCCTTTGCTCGCATTGCTTGTGCGACATGTGGGCCCAGTCGCCAATGGCAATCGACCAGCGGCCAAGGCAAGGCAAGGCAAGGGAAGGAAAGGGAAGGAGAAGCGCAGGCAGAACAGGAGGCTGCCACTCAAAAGGTTGCACAAAGTGCACAACGGGGCGGCAAATGAATATCAAACACACTAGCACACACACACACACACACACACACATTGCAACAACAACAGAAAGGCGACGTTTATGCAACAATCATTCGCTGAAAGTGGCAGGCAGGCAAAAGACAACGGACCAAAAGGCAGATAAAGCAACAAGAAGAACAAAAGTGCAAAAAACAACAGAAAGAAAGGCAGAGAAAGAAGTGCAAAAAAATGAAAATGGAAATGGAAATGGGAAAAATGGGAAAACGCTGCCGCCTGCGCTGCTGCTGCTGCATGCAACGCCAGTGCTGCGAGAGTGTGCGGGTGTGTGTTGCACTTTGATGCTCTTATTGCGTCGCACACACACACACACACACACACACACACAACAAACGCAAATCAAATGAAATGCCACAGACAACAGGCCAGGGGGTGGGGAGCGAAAGGGGGAGAAGAACTGAGAGAGAGTGAAAAAACTGAGAAAAAAATTGCCTTAGAGCCGCCCATGCAATTTGCAGTTATTGCGCAGCCATCCCCCCCCCCTGCCCAGCCCCTGCACATTGCCTGCACCTCAGCTCTTACTCCGCTGCTGCTGCCTCACATGACCTACCCCCCTCCATCTCCGCCCCTGACAGCCCGCACGAGGCTTTCATTTCATCAGACGAAATGTGAATTCCTTTTTCTTTCTTTTTTTTTTTTTGGCCACTTTTTGCCTCGTTGTTGTTGCGCCCTTTAGCAAGCTAACGACGTTTGGCCAGCAGGATGAATGCCAGCATGTTGGTCAGCCAGGGGCATGTACAGTGGCGTAGAGGGGGCTGTGTGGGAGGGCGAGATGAGGGGGAGGGAACTCTGTGCGAGCGCATTGCCAAAAATCCAGCACGGACGCAGTTGGTCAGCTGCCACTCCACTTCACTTGTCTGTCTCTGGCTGCCACACCAGCACACTCCCACACCCCCCTCCCCGCGCACTCTCGCAACCCCCCATCCTCTGTGGTACTGTCTGGTGCTGGTGCCGCGCAGGGAAATATGCAACAAACTAGACACGAGTGCGAAAGAAAATGTAAATGAAAAGAGTTTGCGCTGCAAAGTGAAAGCGCAAAAGGAAAAACTAATTCGATTAATCATCTGGCACAGGCAAACCAACTAAGCCCACCCTCCACTCCCCCCCCTCCCCTTGCCCTGCCCCCTCATATACACATTCCCTTATATTCCTTGCAGCCTCTGCCTAGTCAAGCTGCTGCCTTTGCTGCTGCCTCTGCTGCTGCCTCTGCTGGTTGGTCAGAGCATCAGCATTTCACGCACACACACGCAGCACATACACACACACACACACACACGCACACACACACATATACACGTGCAGTGCTGCAGTTGTTGTGCTGCCGTTTGATGCCGTGACGGCCCTGGGGCGCAGTTGTTGTTGCTATTGTAACTGTTGCTGCTGCTGCTGCTGTTGTTTGCCGAAACACTTCACCAACAACTGCAGCTGCTGCTGTGCTACGACTGCAATATACCCTGTAGATTGCAGTTCGGCAAAATGCGAATTAGACAGAGGAAGAGGGGATTATTTACACCTGCTTAAAATAGTAAAAACACTCCGTACTAAACCTAATATACATATATTAGAGTGACCATATTGTTTAAGTTTTTGAGATTATTTTTAAGCAACATCAATATTTAAATTTCCTATTCCACAGTACAGATAAGACAGCAAAAAATCAATAAAATAGACGCAATAAATGACCAAATTAGAGAAAAAACTAAAACCATAAATGCTTACATTTCAATAAAGACAATACATAGACATCAAAATTAACATTGTGTACATTATTTACCTTAAATAACTAAAGAAGGTGACCATAATTATTAGAGTGACCTACTTATAGAAAGTTTAGAACAAAAATCAATTTCA
Organism: Zaprionus lachaisei; assembly: GCA_018901815.1. Taxonomy (NCBI): domain Eukaryota; kingdom Metazoa; phylum Arthropoda; class Insecta; order Diptera; family Drosophilidae; genus Zaprionus; species Zaprionus lachaisei. Next base: position 9,127,145 of record JAEIFI010000733.1, on the reverse strand, counting down.
AACAATATTTAAATTTTAAAGTAATATCAGTGTGAACATTCCTTACCGCAAATAACCAATTAAGGTAACCATAATTATTAAAGTGACCTAATTATAGAAAAAACAATTTCAAATTTCACAAAAAGCAATTTTTCAATTTTAAAATAAACAGTGTGTACAAATGTACATAGCTAAACGTAAATAACACATTAAGGTGACCATATGGCTAAAATAAAAACTTGATAAGTAACATATATGTATGCTAAAATTCCGTTGCAGTTTGAATCATTCGTATCAGATTGATATATCTGCAATAAAGGGAAACATATAGTATAGATATATAGTATGTGTACCTTACCTATCTATGGGACCCCTTCTAATTCCCATACAATTCGCCCTTACTCCGCTTGAACTGATTCCCTTCCCTTCCCCCCATTCAGCTGTATCTGTAGTCGTTGCTACCCGACTGTTTCTAACTGTAACTGCAGCTCACCATACGCATCAGCCAGCAGGGATGGTAAGGTTAGAAGGGGTGGGTTCAGTGTGGGGTACTTCGCCATTGCGATTGACCAATCTGCAGGCATTTTGGGCTGCAATAGGCTCAGCACAGTGCACAGAGCACAGTGCACAGTGCGTATGCGCAATGTGCAATTGACTGGCAGCAAGGGCAGGGAGACAGGGAAAGGTGCTATCACATATGACCACACACAGGCAAGGAGAGACCGAGAGAGAGAGAGAGAGAGAGGGAGGGAGAGGGAGGAAGGGAGAAGGAGAGGCAGTGTGCTGTGGTGGGGCATGGTCGACGCCTACGCTGCAACAGGGCGACTCATGCAATTAGTCTAATTGCTAAGCATGCCAGGGGCCATTTGCATTTGCAGAGAGAGGTGGATGGGGGGCGGCAGCAAGAGAGTGGCAAAGAGAGGAAGAGGAATGGAGGGGGCAGGGTGGAGGGGGGAGAAGCTCAGCCCGACGGGGGCAAGGCCTGCTCATGGCGCTAATCGTTCAAACGAAATCAGAAACAATTCATTTGCACAACAAGCGCCCAAGTCGCAGTCGCAGTCGCAGTCTCAGTCGCAGTTTCCCCGTCGCAGTTGCAGTTGCAGTCCAATTTCCAAGTGCAAGTCCAAGTCCAAGTCCAACTCCGTAGTGGAGTTGCCACAGAGTCGCACAGCATCCACATCCACGTTGTCGTCGCGCTGCAGATTATCTTAATTCACGTTGTGGGAGACTAATGAGTGCAAAAGCTGCCAACGTGCTGCAGTTGGAGACGAAGTCGCTGCCTTTCTCTTGCCAAAGAGGCAGTGGGTACGAGCAGCGAAGTAGAGGGGAAAGGCGAGAAGGAATACAGCAACTCAGTCTCAGTCTCTGCAACCTCGTCTCGAAGGCGATCTGACTGCGCCACGTCTTCGTCTTCGTCTGCGTTTGCGGCTTCCTTCAGTTTTGGGGCAGTCAACATGCGTGCGGGGACCTTAATTGAATTAGAGAGCTGTCTTAGCTTCTCTATAGCTGCAACTCTTCGCCCCTCTTTGCCTTCTTCTGCATCACCCTCTCCATCTCTCTTCTCCCTCTGCTCCTTCTCACCTCGCCTCGTTGTCGATCTGTGCGTTTCAAAAGCGCATTAATTGTCCACCGCATGAGCGAATCCTCTCAGCCACATTGGACACTTCTCGCAGTTCTTATCTTGTTGTGCGTCTGTCTCGCTCTCTCTTCCTCTTCTCCTTCCTCCCTCTCCTCTCTCTCTCTCTCTCTCTCTCTCTCTCCCTCTTGCTGTGTCGCTTTTAATTAAGCATAAATTTCATCACATAAGATACGAGACGCGCAAAGTGGAGGCACGCATGTTGCACAGCCTGCCTGCTCGCTTATTGATGTTGCAGCAACATGCACCAGAGAGCAGAGAGTCGTTGTGCCACATGCACTCCACCCCACCCCCCCCTCCCTCCCTCCTGCTCTCTTCCTTCGTTCATAAGACGCATTATGACAGCTTCTAATTGATTGAGCCATTTCATTGGTTAGCCGCACCCAAAACTTGAGCTCAAGTGTTGCCTCCTGTTTCCCTTCTCCCACATCCCTTCTACCCTTCTACCCCTCCCCTGCCTCTCTCTATCTCTGTCAGTTTTGTCGCCTGTTTGCCAAGCTGCAAATTGATTGTGCAACTTGGCGCTTTTCGGCTGCGCCATCTGACGCCGTCGAAGAAAAATGAACGTCCATTTTGAAGGAGCAGCCCAGGAGGAACTAAGAAGAATCCTTCCTGGAGCAAGCACAGGGTGCAGGGGCAGGCGGTGAGGTCGAACCTCAGCTCAGGCGTCAACTTCATCTGCAACTTCAACTGCAGCTTCAGCTTCGGCTTCAACTTGAGCTTGAGATTGCCACGCGCTGAGCTAAACATCTGCGGTTTGCGGCAGGTCCCCTTGCACGTTCTGCTTAACCCCTCCCCCTCCATGCCACACCTGCACCTCCAGCTCTGCACACACATAAAGCACATTCATAATTTCGCCCAGCGAGATGATAAACTTATTAAACTTCCCAGGAAAAGGTTAAGCCAAGTCGGGTATGCACAACTACAACTTTGTGCAGGGTATCCTATAGGGAAACTAAGGTAGAGCAATGCATAAACTTGACAAGCAGTGAAATATATATACATATATATATATGTTCACAATGTTTTGATACCATAAGTGAATAAATAAATAAATTCCGTATGCCAAATTTGTTTCTTTCTTTCCCTTTCCTTCTGTCTTTGTTATTGATTTTCAATCATTTCCTATAATCCACATAATAATTCTCCTTACTACAACATTGTCTTCCTTTGTATGAAACATATAAAGATACATATATTATCTATATTATCTCAAATGTATACTATATATACCATCTTTAATTTAATTGCTCCACAATTATTACAACAATGTCAACGTTTCTCTCCCCCCATCTCTCCTGTACCTCATGAACAAGTCTCTTTTCCTGCTATTTGAGCTTAAAACTTTAGTAATATTAAGACTATACTAAATTCAACCTAACCTAACATTCCTAAACTTGCAGAAAACTCATTCTAACCTCACAGCTCATATTCTCTTCAAATGTTTCATTCATTAAGTTACAAACATATTTAATATTAATAAATACTACGTATGTACGTATGTATATATATACTGTATACTATATAGTAATCAGTATAAATAATTGCCAACTTTCAATCTCGATATTCCATTGATGCCTTGCCCAAAATGATTGCATAAAGTCGCTTTATTTGTTGCCTAATTCCGTTTTTGGGGCTTTTTCTGCACGTGAATTTTGACTGCGCAGCGATTGAGGACGAAGAATTTTCAGTGGAAAATAATAATATATGTGCAGAGGCGGGTAGGAGGGGGATGGGGAAGGCCAGTCCAGGCCAGGCCAGGCTAGACCGGGCCAGGCTACCTGCCTGACGATGACGATGACGACGCGGTCAATGACATCGCACTCTCAGAGGCAGCCTCCTGCGCCCCCCCCTCCACCTGCACCCCTGCATATTTGGTGCCTTTGTTGTTATTGCTTTTGTTATGAGGGGGGCCACACACATACACACACACACACACACACACACATGTCCGCTGTGGGGCCAGTTTTGGCGATAAGCGCGACAGACGACGCTCCTCTTGAAGCTGACAAACACCTGTCTGGCCCAGGCCCTGGGTCAGCCAGCAGCTCACAGAGACAGAGAGAGAGAGAGAGAGAGAGAGAGAGAGAGAGCCAGCAAGGAAGTGTGTGAGAGAGAGAGCGAGAGTATGAGGTAGAGAGACAGCAAGCTGGGCTGCTGTGATTTTTTGTCATCATCGTTTGAAATTGTATCGCATTTTTTTAAGGATATTGTTTCAAATAATTCAAACTGTAGCCAGGACCAACAGGCCCACGCCCCTTGCCACTTGCCACTTGCCCCTTGCCACAGTGCCTTCTGTGCTCCTATACAGTTGGCACTTTGCAGCCCAGGCTCGCTTAATGTTTGTGCCAATATTTTGTGGCCAGGTGAGGCTGGGCAGGCAGCATCGGTCAACGCGTTGCTGCCTGCCAGGAGGCGCCTCCATCGGTTGCCCGACGTCGCCGTCGTCCTGGCAGTGGTCACTGAAGCGTGATGTCGTCTGACATTTACGGATATTCATGGGGGTGTGGCAGGGGAGGGTGTGCAGTGAGAATGAGGCGGAAGCTGCAGCTGAAGCAGAGCTCGCCCACGTAGCGGCGATACAGCAGCCTCAATGCGCGCTTGCCACATGCCACATGCCACATGCCGCACGCTACCTAATATACATACTAGCACACACACTCGCACACACATGTAAAAAAAAACGCGAATGCGGATGTGGCTGCCATCGACATCGGCTCCAGCTCGTTCTCTCTCTCTCTCTCTCTCTCTCTCTCTCTTTCACTCCTCATGACTAGTTCGCTCTCTCATTCTCTTGCTCTCTCCTTCTCCCTCTCTCTATATACAAGTACTTGCCACATTTGCCTTTCCCCTCTCCCTCGCCCACCCCCACCCCCTTCCCTTTTTGTTCTTCTTTTCCACACAGGAAAATTGGTTAACGTTGAAAAAAAAGCGTCGCTTTTGTTGCGTCGCAATATGCCTAACCCACATGGGGAATATGCTTGATGAGCAGCAGGCGGGGGGAGGGGGTGGCAGGAAAAGGGACATCAATATCGGAATATCTAACAAATATTTGGAAAATTTCCAGAGAATATGAAGGAAGGAAGGCTTTTTAAATGAATCTCCCATCTCTCATTCTTTGTTTCTTGTTCTCATTCTGTTCTTCCTTCTCTTTCTATGCTTTCAATGCTGCTCTGTCTGCCACAATTCCCTGACTCTTTCTCAATCTTTCTCTTCGAGCTCTGATGCTGTTTCACTTTCTCTCTCTCTCTCTCTCTCTCTCTCACTCTCTTCCTCTCTTTCTCTACATCTATTCAACTGCTTTTGCTAACTTCTAGCCTTTTTCTCACCAGTTTAATGGCAACCTTCTCTCTCATTCCCTCATTCCTTCCTAAACTATTTCTCTCTTTCCATTTCTCTCTCCCTGTCTCTCTCTCTCTCTCTCTCCCTGTCTTTCTCTAACTGTCTCTGTCTCTTCTTCTCTCTATCGCTCTCTCTATCCCTTTCTCTCTCGATCCCTTTTTCCCTATATTGCTCTTTCTTCCTCTCTCAATCCCTTTTTCTTCTTTCTCTTTCTCCCATCCTTTCTGTGTCTCTTTCACTTTCTCTCTCTGCCCCTCTATCTTCTTCTCTTTTCCTACCTTTACCTCTATCTCCCACTATTTATCTTTCTTTTCCTCTCTTTCTCTTTCTTTATCTTTTTCTTCTTTTCCCTCTCTATTCCTCTTTTCCCTCATTTCCCTTTTCTTTCCCTCTCTCTCCATCCTATTTGCTTCCTTCTTCACCTTGCTTTGTACATTTCTAGCCTTTTTACGGCCAAACAACAGACAACAAACATCTACTACAGTCGCACGCCCCTCACCACCAGGTGTCGCTGCTTTAGTTTGGCAGCCTGATCGAAATTAAATTCCATTGCTCCACGTGACTCGCTCTATCTCTCTCTCTCTCTCTCTCTTTCAGTCTCTTTTTCTCTCTCTCTATATCTCTATCTCTTTCTTACTCTCTCTGCTTGTTTCCTTTGCAGCCGCATCCATTTTTATTTAGCGCGTTTTGTTGCCTCTTTAATGCCTCAAATCGCAGCGAGCCTATCAGAGGCAGAGGCTGCTGCGTTGCACGGGGGTGGCTGGCGAAGTGCAGCGCGTGCCAACCCTTGCTGCAGTTGCGCCTGCTGCTGCTGTTGCTCTTGTTGTTGTTGTTGTTGTTGTTGTTGTTGTTGCTGCGGATGCGAAAGCATGCGGAGGAACAAAGCTGCTTGATGAATGTGCCCCCTGTCGCTGTCATTTGCCGCTGCTTTGGGTAGCGCAGAACACTCGCACACACACAGACACACACACAGACACACACACACGCTTGCAGCAGTCGCAGTGGCAGTGGCAGTGGCAGTGGCAGCGGCATCGGCTCATCGATGGCCAAAGCCGCAACCAATCGCAGGACGAATGCAGCGTGCAAAAAAACGCAGCAGCAGCGCGGACACGCTGACCAGCCACAGAAGGTGGCAGCAGGGGCAGGGGCAAGGGGGGTGGGAGAAGGAGAAGGAGAATGTACAGTTGGGGCGTTGCGAAACGTCGCGCTGCGATTTGCATGCGTCGCGTATATAGCAAGAGCAGGAGAGGAGGAGGAGGGTTGCATGACGTTGCTTATGTGGCGCGTGCACGTTAATTACTGCAGTGTGTGTGTGGGAGAGAGTATGGTATGTGTGCCTAATATGTGTGTGTGTGCGTGTGTGTGTGTGTGTGTACCTGGGGTGTGTGTGTGCGCTGTTCATCAATTTGCCATAGATTGCAAACTGAAGTCTCAATCAGCAGCAGCAGCAGCAGCAGCAGCAGCCACGTTAAAAAATGCACGAGCGAGACAGCGCACACCCCATGAGCAAGAGCGAGAGGGAAGGAACGAGTGCTCCTGGTCACCGTGGACCGTGTTCGCTCGTCCGTTGCTCCATATGCTTCCCTCGCATGTGGCAATGTCGCGGGCATTTACTATGTGAGTTTTTTCGCTTGCCCATTCAATTTTAGCTTTATTTTTTTGTTTTACAGCCAACGAACTATGCAGGGATACACGCCCACACCACACTACCTTTCCACCCCCCTACCCACTGATGCCCCCCCCTCTGTAGCTGGACTTGCAACCGTCTTCATAATAATTGAATTGGAAAAAGCAAAGCAAAATGGTAACACGGCATCGCTGCGAAGGGAGGAAGGGTAGAGGGGGACAGGGGCAGCAAAGGGGAAGGGGTAAAGATACATAGGTTATACATTCGGGTAGGGATTGGGGGTAGGGGATGGTGGGTCCGCTCGGTTTAACGCTGCGCGACCACAGCAAAATTCTAATTAAACAGGATATGAATGTCGGGCGAAAGGAGACGGATGGAGGTGGAGATGGAGATGGAGATGGAGATGGAGATGGAGATGGAGATGGAGATGGAGGTGTCCGTCGTGTTCCAGCATCAGCTTCATTGATGGTCAGCTTCAATAACCACACACATACACACACAGACACTCTCACACACACCGTGAACCTTGTTGCTTCTAATTGGAACACATTCATGAGCCAACGTCATCATCGTCCTCATCGTTCCCATCATCATCAACTGACAATTAAAAAGCAAAACTTTTCTTTGGTTGCATAAACCGTAAAACGTTAAGTCCGGCAAGAGTAAACGGTAAGCCACAACGAGCCAAGTCAATTCGCAATATGTCAAAACTATAATTAATAAGCACAATTTCGAGAGAGAGAGCGGGGGAGAGAGAGAGAGAGAGAGGGAGAGAACTAGTAGCACTTGCCAAAGTCAGGCAACAATTTCAAAGTTTTCAGTTTCATTTAATTACTTTAAAAATTGACATTAAGTTTTTTACTCAATAATTGTATATTTAACATAAAATAAACATTTAAAATATTAAAATGAATAAAAAAGAAATATTCTTTCTATCGATGTTATTTATAAATATAAAGTTATAGTTATAATAACTTAAAAAAGTAATTTCCTTCACCCCGCAGCCGGTAGGACTCGAACCTACGCTCCCAGAGGGAATCTGATTTCGAGTCAGACGCCTTAACCACTCGGCCACGACTGCTGCGATCAAACGCCAGCCCAAAGAACATAATCAACTGCGGCAGCTCTAGAAATATTTGTTCTATTTATAGAAACTGACGGGGTAACGACATAAGTCTGCCGCCATAATTCCGTTGCGCCAAAGCGTCATTATATCGCCCGATCTTATGACGCTTCAGTACGCCATAAGTTCGCCATGATAAAAACGATCGAATTTTTTTGGGCATGAGGTTATGACGTTTAAAAATTAAGTCTCGTCATAAATATAATATAGTTAATTATCGAAGAAATACCCTAAATTAGGGTGCATCGAAGGGGGGCCATTTTTGACCTTTCAAAAATCATAGATTCATTCTGCATTCAAATTTGATTAATTTCGAAAATTGCATTTTTTTTTCGACAAAATTCTATGGTTCCCCTTTACAAAATTTTCAATTTTTTTTTTAAATTTAGAATTTTGATATTTTGACTTTAATTGATAATATAATAGATATAAAAACTCCTCCGAAAAGTGTTTGCGATGTGTGCAAAAACTGTGAAAAATATCGGAAAATATAGGTTATTTATTCAGGTTGCTTATAAGATAACATTAGGCTTGACCTGCCTTTAAATACGTCTTATTTGTTGGATGCGAGTGTCTTACATATGGTACATATTTATGCATATGTACAAACAACACAAATGCAGAACTACCGCCCCGAGCAAGTTTTATTAATTGCGTAATGTATGTGCATACATATGTTCATGAACATACATCTAGATATATGTATATACATATACATATGTAGATATGTATGCAAGTTCGCGCGATCTAATGACTCTTAAGTGCGCTTGCCGCGAAATAACGTAATTTTTTTAACTTGGCTAACTTTTGTCGATTTGAAGCGTCATAAGATCGACGCTATTATTTCAGAACGACATAAGTTCGCGCGCTCTTATGACGCTTCGAAACGTCATAAGTTCGCCGGAAAAAACGACATACATATATATTGGATGAGTGCATAAGTTCGTGCCCGATTCCGCTGGCTGCCGTTCGAATCGTTTGAGAGTGGCGCTCGTGAAAGAAATATATACATATTACAATACATATGGTATGTACATCATTTCGGCGCAAAATGTACTAGGCGAACTTGTGACGGTATGCTGAAACTGATTATTGATTTGAAGAAAGCAGAACAAGTTAGAAATTAATAACAAAAGTTTTTACTCTTTCTTTATTTTATACATATATTCAAAACAAAAGTCGCTTATTACTTGAAAAGTTCTTATATATTATATTAAAGTTCTATATATTATATAACATATTACATATATGTAACTACATATTAAATATTATATTATATATATTATATATTTTACTAAACATATGTATATTGTTTTACTTGGCTATTCTCTATTCTTCTATATTATTTGCTGCTGGAGTATTTCGCTTTTGATTGTATTTCCAACGACGACAACAATCTAGTCTACAGGTGCCCCTAGCCCAGGTACAGCTCAGCTTGGCCTGTAGCGGGACCCTGCTGGCAATGGGCGATGTCAAAGGGAATCTCGCTGCGATAAGAAACTTTCTGTCTGTCTGGCGTCAACAGACACCAGCGACAACAACAACGACAATCTCTATGGCACCCACGAACTACTCACAGTTCACAGGCCGCTCCACTCTCCACTCTTGCGCCGCGTGTGGCAGCCATAGACGTGCAACTGTGCCGCAAGTCGATGAAAAAGTTTCGACAGGTTTCACATTTTAGGCCGCGCGCACAAAGCAGCGAATAAAAACACAACAAATACACTGACAACAACAATGAAATTACAAGACAAGGAACAACAAAAAAATGAACTAAAAAAAACGGAAGAAAATAAAAGAAGAAAAAAATAAACGATAAGCGAACGAAAAACGAAACAAAACTGTCGCCGTTCGCCAAAAAGTTTTCGAGGGGTTTTGCCCCGCCGCCGCGTGAAAACGGTACAAGAAGGCGCTGCACGATGGGCGGCACAGGCAATTGAACTAATTAAAATAATTATCGACCAGAAGTAGGCCCCTCTACCACAGGGTGTTCATCATATTTAGGTCGTGTGTGCAGGCTCCAGGAAATAAGTTGTCAGCCAGCACCTTCTGATATTGCAGGGTAAGTTGATGGCATAATAGCTGGTTAGCACAGTGGTCAGTGACTGCAGGGCATCGGATCAGGTAATCGGGTGAAGGATCTATAAAGTGGAAGGTACGATTACTCATTTAATTCGACTTGCAGGAACTAGTTCACTTCACTTACTCTTTTCGGCTACTCTACTCCTTGTACCAAATGAATTTATATTAATAATTATATAATAATCATCTGAAGTATTATAGTATCCAAATTTTAATTATATAAATATTTCATAGTATTGAATTAGGCTGCTTAGGTGCTTTCTCGAAATATGTACATAAATATCAAGTATAATTTATAAATATTAAGTGCAATTACTTTCTTTAATTGTCTAAGAGAGGTGTCCGTTAAAGAGGTATACACTGTAGTAATAAGAATAAAGTTAGCTTATTTAATAAAATACTATAAATATTTTGTATTGAAGTATTTTAATAAATACCATAGTAATAATCTTATTAAATATTCTTTGAACTTGTAAGTTACTCATCACCACTTATAACAACAACTATCACTTATAAGTATATTGTACAAGGTGGTCCACCTTAGAGAGATATACACTAAGTATTAAGAATAAAATTATCAAATTAAATTAAATACTATAAATATTTTGTAGTATTACTTTTGTAGTATAATGACTAATATTATTTAAATATTCTTTGATTTTGTAACCTACTCATCATCACTTGCTCCTGTTTTAACAGTAATTATTGCCCAATCTCGCCCACTGTGCTGCAAGTGCTCTAAGACTCCTGCTACCCTGTACGCTGGCCAAAGTCAAGATGTCTCGATGTCGATGTCGATGTCGCTGTCGACTCCTCCGATATCTTTGAGGCTCATCCCACTGGCCGCAGGCGTCTCATTCCGCCTGCCAGACGCCGTTATGTCTCGCAAAGTTCGCAACAAGAAGAAGAAGAAGAACTACAACAACAACAACCAGAAGAAGAGGCAGCAGCAAAGCGCAGGCAGCACAAACTGGTTCTGCCACATTGTGTCATATTTTCGTTAGGGTTTTTTACACTTCGCTCGCTTTGTAAAATATTTCATATAATTTATTGTTAAATTATTTCCGTTTGCTGTCGCTCCTGCTGCTCTATCGCTGTCGCTGCCTCTGCCTCTGCCTCAGTCGCTGTCGCTGCCTTCTCCTTTTTTGTCTTCGTGGCCGTAGAACATGCCCCATCAGGCATTTAATTGGCGTCTATTTATGTCCAGATAGCACATCGTATTCGGAGATCGTGCGCCGACTGAGTGACGACAGCGCCGACTAAACCCAAGTCCAATCCCAATCCCAAAACCCTTTGCAGACGCAGTAGACCAACCCGGCCAAACAATGAAAATTGATATTGAAAACTGAGGGAAATCTCAAAGACGCCATCTGCCGGCGACATGCTCCTCTCCCCGTCTCTCTCTCTCTCTCTCTTGATTTTGAATACGATTTCGATTGCGTTTTGCCTTCTTGTTGTTATCTATTTCAATTTCGATTGCCTCCACCTCCGACTTCATTAAAGGCGGCTCGCTCATTACGCATATGAAAAGCGGCGCCCCCTCTCCACCTCCCTTTCTCTCTTTCTCTCTCTCTTGGCTATCGCGATTCGCGGTCACATCACAAACGCATCGCCAGCGGCGAACGTTGTCACGCTTTGTTGTTGCACGTTGCATGTTGCACAGTGCGCCTGCGCCTGCGCCTGCACAATCTCGTCCGCAGTCTCGTCCCCAGTCTGTCCATCATTATGTCAACGCGCTGAATGCGCATGTCAATCAAGATGAAGTGCCGCTGATATGTGGGCTGTGGTCGCCGCGTCTCCTTCTGCCGTGGACAACTTCAACTCGGTCGATCTTATTGTTGTCATTGCCTGCCCCATCCCAGCGAGAACAAGTGCCTTCCTGGGCATCCTTTTGCCACAGCTTAAACAATTCCCAAAACGACCATTTCAATTGTGTTTCCAAACATTTGCACATGTTTTATAAGGCATATTTCATATTGTGGGGACTTTTTATAGACAGTTAATATATAGATGGAGTTATATATATTAAGTATTTGTAATACACTTCATTTGATGGAGCCAGATTTTATATATTATATTTGCATATTAATATATAAAATGAGGTATATACATATTTATATCAAGTACTTGTAGAACTCAAGTTTCAGGTTGCTTAAAGACAAGTATCTATAATAAACATGAAAGAGAGATACCTGTTTATAAAGATTTTGATTTAAATATATTTAAATATATTGTATAATGCATATATGTAGATCAGGTAATACTCAAGTTACACTCAAGTAGATACATATGGCAACTGACACTGAAATACATCGATTTTAAAGGTCTTTTTTGGGATACCTGTTTATTAAAGATTATCATTTGAGCACATGTGAATATATCGTATACTTTGATCAAGTAATGAAAGGCATATTGTATATGTAGGTCAAGTAAAACGTACTCAAGATCTAGTAAAATTAAAGACTGCAATCTATACTGAACCAAGCTGAGTAATACATAGAGTCTATGGTGCACTTCATTCCTGTTTATAAAAGACCATGATTTAAATACTATATATGACATAAAGTATACTTATACTCTATACTATATAAAGATTCCAACACTAACATGTGTATAGAGTAAAACTCATATTGGAAGATGGTATGTTCAATAAGTTATATGGTATGCCAATGGTATACTCCGACTTTATCTTCTGCCTCAGTTGATGCGAGATTTATGGCAGAACAAGAAAGGAGGCCAAGCAAAGCGCCTGCCATAGATCTCTCCACATGGGCGTACAATACGTGGTTTCAGATAACCCCGAGTTGAGCTTAAATCTTTCCCTTTTCCTGCTGCAAGCTTATCCGTGTTTCTTTTAGCTTGTACTTTATTTTTTTGCCATAATTTTTTATTGTTTGCCCGTATCCACCCACTCTCAATTGTTGTGTGAGTGTGTATGTGTGTGTGCGGATGTGTAGGTGTATTTCTTATGTTGTGTTTTGTTATACTCGTCGCTATTATATTCGATGTTTTCGCGACCCTCCAACAATCCCTCTTTCCCACCTCGTACCCGGGAGCAGTATTACAACGTGATATTTATTCCTGTGTGTCAGCTATAAACGTGAAATTTACTGCGGAATGTCGTTTAAAGTGCAAACATTTTCGGCAATGCCGAATGCGAGTGTTGCCCGTATTTGTACAGGGTCTGGACATAAATCAGAGCCCGATATACCCTGCACGGTAATCGTTCAATTTGTATAGTTAGTGGTGTAGGGTGTATAACGTGCTAAGATCACAAGGTTTTAAGGAACAAAAGAAGAGGGGCTTAACTTTGAAGTAGATCTTTAATCGGTTTTGACAGAGTTGCATACTAAATCGCCTAAGGAATCTTTTCGTTTTTATCTTTATTTCTGTAGCTTTTTCCTTAAGTTATTGGTTGATTTATTTGCAATTTGAAAGATTCCACTAAATGAATCTGAATTCTTTAGAAACAGCTACAAACAAAACTGATTTTAAACTGATTTTTAATAGACTTTGAGTAGAGATTCTACATAGAAACTTAAAAGGATGATTTGAGGTATTTTCATTATATCAACTTTTGCCTTATTGTCTGCTTCATATCATCTTGTTTTACGGCTTTTATTTGTTGACCGTGACATAGTTATCTCTCTATAACATAAGAACCTCTTCATAACACAAATATCTCTTCATAGCATAGGTATCTCTCTATAATAGAGATGCTTCTCTTTAACACCTTGTCTCATCGGCAACTCTCCAGTCGCGCATACCCCGCAGTGCGTTGAGTTTGCGCGATATTCGCGAACGGGGCCCGCATTCAGGCGCGCCAAACGGTTTCCATGCACGCCAAATGAAGCCGTCGATGCCGCCGCCGGGCACGACACACGGCACACACACACACACACAAAGTGAGTTCACAGTCACAACGGCAACAGTCACAGTTTTTGCCGTATTTTATAATCCTTTTCCTTTTTGGCCTTGCACAAGGCAGGGAAAAATAAAACAAAACCCACAAAGCGAACACAAAGGAATAGACAAGAAGAAGAGCGCAGCGACATTACTCTCTCTGTGTGTGTGTGTGTGTGTGTGTGTGTGTGTGTGTGTTTGTCTCTGTCTGACTGTCTGCCTCGCCTGGGACCCGCTGGCACCCCCACTAGCGCTCTCTACCGTGACGGAGTCTCTCTGTTGCCGTCCAGGGGCTTCGCCTGTTTGTCATTATGTCCATGCTTCCGGATTATATTTTGGTAGGAATTTTGTTTATTTGCGCGTCTTAGCAGCTGTCGCCGTTGCGGCTCAAGTCCCGATACGCCCGAAGCGCCCGACTATTCCCCCAAGCCCATCCCTGCACCCCCCCTGGCAATCCGCAATCCCTTTAATTTCGTCAAGTGGCCTAATACCATTCCACTAAGTGAGGCTAATCAGGCAGCCACAGGATTCAAATCTCAAACGGATGTCGCCGGTCGTGTTTACAGGGCAACCAAACGCGAAAGCCCTCTCCTTCTCATTTATCTCCTTCTCCTTCTCCTTCTTCTTCTTTGCCTCGCCAAGGGACAGCACAGTGGAAATTAATTATTAAGGCATTCGTGGAGGGGGGAAGGCAGAGGAATAAGTGCTTCTCCTTGATATGAAATAAACTGTCTGGCCATAGAATTCAAGTGTCTCTTGTCCTTTCTCTGCACTTTTCTCTGTTCGGAGTTTTCCCTTCACTGTGCAGCATTTCACACCTTTTGCACTGATCTCTTATCTCCTTGTTTTCCACTTTATTTACCAAATGCGCAGAAAAATAAATAACTTAATTACAAGAGCAGCGGAGAACAAACGTGCAGAAGTAAATTTATATTTCTATTGTGATTCCAATTATTAATAGGTATTAATTAGTGCTTAACTATTAGGCAATTGCAGTGTTGCCAACTGTGCGTTGCTGTTGACTATCGCATTGCCAAGCAAGGCTTTTATCAAGAAAAATAGTTAATACAGGTATATACATCCATACATACATACATACATACATACATACATACATACACTTGACATATGCATGAATGAATTCATTACAGGGCAACAATAGGCACGGTACTGTGCTGTTCTTATTACTCGATGTACAGTAAGTTTTACATACCTCGTAGCTAGGCAGGGTGTGCGGTTTTTCAACTAATCCTTTACACATAGAAAAATACAAATGCGATATATTAAAAGTATAGTATTGATATTGTGTATTAAATATTTGTTATTGCATACCTATTTAGAATACTATAAATATCAATATGGTAAGTATTTAAATAAATATATGAATACAATATTTGTTTGGTCTATACATTTCAAATGTTTAATATGTATATACTTTGCGGGCCATACCCTTAAAACACCCTTCTACCTTATAATAATAATTGCAAAGCACAATGAGAAAATGTTATCAATCGATCAATAATAAGATGGAACGAAATAAAGATTTATCAAGAAAAAAATTAAGATTTTAAAGAATATTTTTTCGCTGCCATCCGGAATTTATATTATTGAAAAGAAAACTTGCACTTTTTTAATTGCTGTGATTGAGACCCTTATTGAAATGAGTGCATGAAGAAATGCATCGATACACTAACAATTACAAACAATATAATTCAATTTATGTGGACAATAAAGTACAAATAACGAAATGGAAGGAGAGGAATCCCTTAAAACTTATTCTGTACGTATTTTACAGTAAGGTTTGTAGTAAGGTTTATTGCACTAAGTATCACATAGTTGACAGTATTAACTGCTACTAACACTGTGACTGTAATTTACTATACTCAAAACTATTGCACTCACAATCAAGTGAATGAGTGTAGTAATTCACAAGGCAGCAACAGCAGTACAACATTTACTCGCACTCATTTTAAGTGACCACACCGAAATGTGTGCTCATTAATTATTTATTCATTTGCCGTTTTGTATGCATTCATGCAGGACTCTAGAGCATACATGTGTGCCAGTCATTTGACTGTGCTCCACTCTCTTGATTGCGTGCCTTTAATGACAGCGCTCCAATTAAACCGGCGCCGATTGTCAAAACAGCGACCAATGAAATGAGATCCAAGGTGAGCTGCAGCGACAACAACAACAACAACAACACAACAGTACACACATACACACACACACACACACACACACACAGATGAAAGCTTCAATTTACCACCCATTGTGCCTTATGGCAGCGACTGCGACTGCGACTGCGGATGCAACAGCGAAGCAGCTGAAGCCGCGTTGGATGCGCCCCAAAACAGACGGCGAAAGCAATTTTTAATATGCAAAAGGCTCACGCGGCGATCGCGCCACCTGTTGCAAGGGGCACATCAACAGCGAGCAGAGGCGTTGTGCAAAGTGATAAGGGGGGAGGTAAAAAAAAGAAAAGGAGAGCGACGACTGCGACGCGTGGGATAAGCAAATTTCTTGATTGACGCTTTGTTGTTCACCAGGCAGGCGCAAAGGGGACATTACAGAGAGAGCGAGAGAGAGAGAGAGGGAGTGGAGGAGAAGGAAGGGGAGAAAGCAAATTCGACGAGGGGGCTAGTCGATTTACAATTGTACCGTTAAGCAAATCGTCGGAATTAATTGCGCACGTGGCGCTGATAAGCAGCTGCCTGTCCAACTGCAGCTTTCAATTAAGTCGTCGCTCCGCTCACATCGGATCCTCGCTTGCGGGCACTGTGCGAACCCTCTTCACGTGCCACATGTGGCAGCGTGCACTGTGCGCAGTGCGTGTTGCGCTCCCCAACGAAAAGGTGCGAAATATTCGACAAACGGCAGCCGAAAATGCCAGAAATGCCAATCAGCGACGGCACTGCAGCGCCCTCTGTGCGGAATGTTGAAGAGTTAAATGCATTTTATTGAGATTTATTGGTGACCCACTGGCACAACTTATTGATAATATCGATAACAAACAGTGGGCAAGGAATAAGTTAACTTGCAATTCATTTATCGATAACATGAAGTGGGTAAAAATGAATTAACTTTGCTTTGAGAATCTTGCTGAATATATGTATGTATGTGTGCATGTCTGCCTATATGTATGCTCATCTTGGACTTTATCGATATTATCGATAACGTGCAAAGAGTAAATATTTAACTAATTGTCGATAACATACAATAAGTGTATCTCCCTATATTCTCAGTAAGCAGTTTATTGATACTATCGATAACATGCAGTGGGCAAGGAAATTATCGATATTATCGATAACATACAGTGAATAGCGAGTGAGTTAACTTTCGATTTGAGAATAAAATAGAATATATGTGTATATGTCTGCTCACATGTTCATCTAGTTCATTATCGATATTATCGATAACATGATAATATCGAGTGTGCAAATATTTAATTAACTTTCTATAACATACAATACGTGTGGCTATATAAAAATATTATCAACTAGTTTCTTATCGATATTATCGATAACATGTAGATTGCAAATATTAAAAGCACTTTCGATTATAGACAATAAGTGTAGCTGTCAACCTTTGTGTTATCGAGTACTTTATCGATCAGTAGGCAAGGAATACGTTTACTTGCAATTAAGTTATCGATATTATCGATAACATACAGTGGGCAAAGAACGAGTGAAAGTTAACTTCAGATTTAAGTTGCAGTTGCGGACAAGATGTGTGCATATCTGCTTATATGTTCACATATTTGTGCATATCTGCGCCTTATTTGGCCAACTCATCTAGCAAGATCGGCTCTAGCCATGCGATATACATATCTGCAGTAAATTGCCGACTTCAACTGAATATTGCGTAAGCGAAATGCAGCGAATGCGAGCGTGTAAGGCGCAAATTGTA
The DNA here is from genome assembly GCA_018901815.1 of Zaprionus lachaisei. Classification (NCBI taxonomy): domain Eukaryota; kingdom Metazoa; phylum Arthropoda; class Insecta; order Diptera; family Drosophilidae; genus Zaprionus; species Zaprionus lachaisei. The sequence continues at coordinate 9,109,544 of JAEIFI010000733.1, read as the reverse complement.
TGGAAATAAAAAGTAGATTAACCGACTGACTGACTAACTGACTGAGTGAGTGAGTGAGTGAGTGAGTGAGTAAGCGAGAGAGTGAGAGAGGGACCTGCTGACTGCACGCTGCTTTTGGCCGGGCCTCAAACTAATGACAACATAATTACTTTGCAAATCGGTGCATGAAATGCAGCCCGGCATCGTTTTAATTGCGGCCAAAGTCAGTCGGAGATGGAGATGGAGACGGAGACGGAGTTGGTCTGCTTCGCAGCATTCAGCAGTCAACAGTCAACTGGCAACTTGCAACATTCAACATGTTGCCAACTGTGAATGTTGCCGCCCACGCGCAACGTGCGTACAACAGCAACAACAACAGGAACAAGTGGATCCAACAACAGCGCGGCCCAGTTAACAGTAATTGCTGGCGCGTCGTGTTTTCGGACCACCAATGGATTGATTAACTACGTGTTCGATATATCTCCAGCATAGCCCCCCTTCCCCCCTTCCCCTCTCCACGGTCCAGCACCCCTTGCTCCTCAATCTCTTGGTCTCTGTGTGTCACTTTGGTATTGATGATGTGGCTGGGGCAGCTCTCGAGGCTTGCGTCCAAATCAAATTTACTATAATGACCACTCAAATGGACAGCGTAATGGGCCATGCGGCGAGCGGCAAATGGAATTGGGAGCGGGAGAAGCAGAAGGGGGAGAGGGAGGAGACAGCGAAAGACCTGGAGAATTGGGGAAAGAGAAAGGCGAAACGGCGCGAGATTCCGCCAAGTGGGCGATGCCCAGAAAGGCGAGCATAGAGAGAGAGACAAATAGAGAGAAACAGAGAGAGGGCGAACAAGACAGAGAGTAGGAGACACTAATGGGCTTGTCCTGTTCCTGCCGCATTGACTGTGGGTAGGCGCAGCATCTCTGCGTCTGTGACGGCTTATGCTGTCGGAGAAATGTCATGGACGATGAGCGCGCGATATGCGCATTGCCCGATGGGCGATAGACGATACCCGATAGACGCCGATATTGCCATCAGGTCAGAAAGCTCATTAGCAACTGACAGCGGAACGTACAAATCGAGTGTGTCAATCAAGCGGAAAACTAAGTCTTCCTACAGGTGGTTCCCGGTTGAAAACGATTTGTGAGCAGCCTGGAACTGTGTCAAGCGGGTCCGTTTTGTTTCGACTTATCGATAATACTATCGATTAAGGAGTTGCTGACCGCAAGAGACTAACAGTTGAAGCAATTTGGTCTAATAAGAATATAAGCAAATGTCGGTTAAGCTATCGATTAGGAATTTGTTTGACATTATTGATGAACAGGGTCAAGTTTAGGTGTTAATATAGGATTTTAATGAACTATTTTGTATAGAACCGCATTGGTAAATCAAGCAATAAGACTATCGATTAAGTTATAAGACTATCGATTAGAAATTTGTTTAACATTGTTGATTGAGAAGACAATGATTTGATTTTAAAATGTTTTGTACATATCAAGTTGTCAGGTAGATCTAAGTAGATTAAGTAAGTATGCTTTGACTTGTATACGTTATCGATAAGCTAATCGATTAAGCATTGTTGCAGTTTAATGATTAATGACTATGATATATTAAACCATTTATCGATCTTTGATCAAGTTCTTAATCATTCTTTCAATTCGATCGATCTGAATTATTTCACAACAAATTATGAGTGTAAGAGAGAGAGAGAGAGGGTGTGTTCGAGAGAGACACAAGGAGATGGTGCAGAGTGGTGATCAGATTTATAGCGATTAGATTAGTTATGCTCGCTTAACCAGAAACTGACGATCATCGACGACGTCGGCAGCTTGAAAAGGAAAGTGGGCGGTGATGGGAAGAGAACAAACCAGAAGGAATGGAAAGATACAGAGAGAGAAGAAGAGGCAAGAGGCTGCTTGCTGTGTGCTGCAAGTGCACAGCATAATTACGCCTTAATGTGCAGTGCAGGGGAAGGGTCTGTGGGGGCGTGGCAGCGGCAGTTACTTTGCATACGTGCTGCGCGTTTCGCATAATTACGCGCAGTCTCAATTCCTAAACTTAATTAAGATTATTACAGTATTGCCGTGAGGGAGTCCACAACGAGGGACGCAGAGGGAGGATCGCAGAGGGTGGCAAAATGAAGGAGGGGCGGGGACGGGGGAGCTGAGCAAAAATGCGTTCAGGCGGCCGTAACTAATAATCGCAACCATGCACAGCAGCTTGAAGAACGCTGAAAAGAGCGAAGAACGCGCTGAAGAATCGCGCAGATGCCTTGCAAGCCTCGTCGAACCGGCTGCCTTTGGGGTATCGGTCAGGCAACGGGGCGGGGCAGCAGGCAGTCAGGAAGGCGGGAAGGGGAGGGAGTGGAGGGGGCTACATAAATTTAACCTGACAATCAGCACGCAATTGCGAAATGTTTTGCCTAATAGAATTTCTCGTGCGCGATTCGCATGCAAATTCAATTTGAGAAATTGCGCCAGGTAAATTACGAAAGAAATGCATATTTGCATGTATGTGTGTGTGTGTGTTTGTGTGTGTGTGTGTATGTGTGTGCAGTCAGGCTGACAGCGAGAGAGCGCAGTTGCACTCCTTAATAGAAATAATTACAGCTGCCATCGCTTGTTGCATGAAATGTTGCACGGCAACAAGTGCGCGACATGCTGATTATCACACGCATTTAAATGGGAAGCGCTGCCTGCCACAGTCTGGCCCGGCGTGCCACGACAGACTGGCAACATTTGCGTTTACGATCCCAACATGTTCGCACATCGTAATTTAGCTCGAGCTGCAACAACAGCAGCAATGGCAACGGCAACGGCAACGGCAACAGCAACATGTCCCATAAATTTGATGGCCAATTATCGAAATTGCGTTAGATGTGCGTAATTGCAGCCGAACTGCGGCAACTGACCACGAGAGGCTGCCACAGTGCGGGGTACACTGGCAGAAAGACCCGATGAACTTGTCTCTAGCTCAAGGCTGCATTTTGCAGCAAGGATTAGCAAGTTTTTGGGAACTTAAGCTGTTATATATCATACAATTAATCGTAATTCAACACTATAATTATGGCAACTTTATAGCAACTTTTGCTGTCACATGTCACACACATATCCTAAAGTTATACAAACTATAACTATGGAAACTTTATAGGTAATGCAGTTATAGCGAGCAACTTTAAAGTAACTTCAGCTGTCAGAATCAGGTCAGGTACCGTAAATTAGCACAAAGTTAAATTATGGCAACTTTATAGGTAAGGTAACTGACATAAATTATACCGGTTATCGTTATATTATAACAGAGGAAAGGTTACAGTACCTGAACCTGCTACATATTATAGTTAGACTGTAGGCTATTTTATAGTAACTTTATGCATGAGGGAAGATACAGCAAACTTAGATAGCAATTTTCACTATCAAATATCATAGAATATTTATGGCAACTTTATAGGAAAAGCATGTTGGCCTGGGATAACTTTGTAGATGTAAGATATTTATAACAAATTAATTGGGAGTGCAAAGTTATAGCAACTTTAGTTGGCAGATATCGCTGAAGTTGCTCAAATCAGAACCAAGGATAATTGCATCAACTTTATGGCAAGAATTAGTACAGCAAGTCAGAACGTAAGATCTTTTAGTAACTTTGTAGGATCGAGAGAAGTTATATATGTATATAGAAGTTATAGTTATGAATAGAAGAAGTAAGTGTGTACCAACTGTATATGAAGAATGAAGAATGAAAGAAACTAAAGCTTAATCACATGTCGCACAATGATAAGACAAGAGAGAGAAGTCATACATAAATAAAATAACCAGCTAATGTTGCTATAAGTTTCTGAATCGTCTACACTATATATTCTTGAACCCAATCAAATTATAGATGTAGAGCAAGAAGCCTGAAAGGAACTTTGTTCTTCGAGTGTATGCGGCGCATCCAATTTGCAGCGCATTCACTCAGCGTGTTGCAACATGTTGCTGCCACACACGTACGCAGTGCATGTTCAATTAACACTTATGTAGGCCCCGAGAGAGACGAGTGCGCAGTCCTCAGTGGCGACTCTCTTGTAGCTATTTCTGATTTCTAATTTACAGTCTGCTAATTGTACGACGCGCTCCGACTGGGAGGCCCGAGTCGAGAGTCAGGAGTCGGGAGTCGGGAGTTGATAGTCGTCCCTAATCGTACTACGACGATTACTTTGGCAGCAGGTGAATCTGGTTTTGGGTCCCGAATGGGGGTCGAGCCAGGGTTCTAAATAAAAGCCAAGCTACTGCACTTACTTTCCATCTGAAATAACACTAACTCTGGTGAATTCTGCAATATTTATATGCATCACAGAGGAACAGAGAAGATATATAGAGTCCTAGAGCACGACTGACAGATACCCTGTGCCTTTTGTGAGAGTGCTTTTTAGCTTATACTTTCTGCATGTTATAAGTTGAGATCACTATGCATTAGTAGAGATATATATGATATTATTATACTTAGATTTGTTGCTGTTATTTTTATATTATTATTATTGAATAAATAGTATTGTATATATATACATATATATGTATATATATATATAGCCAGAGCATTTCCTACATTCTAGTTACTTTAAAAACTCTTTTACTCTCCTCCTTATTCTGTATTCTTTCCTTGTCCTTTCTTTTGTCCGATATTGACCAGTTCCAGCCCTAAGACCCACTGTCTTCCAGTCTTTCATACACAATCTCTCTCATTTGCAGGGTATGGTCTGGCCTATCAAGGCAGTTTCAGCTTAAACAGCAAGTCTTTCTTTTGTCTCTTGCAGGGTATTTTCCAATCTGTCAAGTTTGTTTCAGATTCAACTAAAGCTTTTCACTCGCGACAATTTCTTCTGTTCCCCAACTCTTTTCACCCCCTATAGGGTATCCGCTAGTCGTTCCCCTGTGCTCTTAAACGTGTACGTTCTTGCCAAAGCGCTGAGGCTAACATCGCCTGGCTAGTTTATTCATTAGGTTCCATGGAAAAACGTGTTTAATTTGTGACAAAACGAAACGAAATCTCTGCAAGCAGCGCAGCCTCTTCTCCTTCTCCTTCTTCTTCTTTACCCTCCCCCCCGTGACCCGCAATCTTACTGACTGCCTCCCGCCGTCTGTCTGTAGTACAGCTCATATCAGTGGCATCGCCGCTGTATGAGAGCCGTGTCGGGGCAACCAGTCTGTCTCCAGCTCCGTCTCCATCTCAATCCTCCAGTGGGTGCGTAATGCTGCGTTGCTTAAATTAATACGAAGAGGCGGGAGCAGCAAGCAGGGGGAATGGGAGAACTGCTGCTCGACTATAACCTCGGCCTAAAACCAAAACTAACCCCGACTCCATCCAGCACCAACTCCAGCTCCAACTGCGACCTGTTGCAGATGTCACGACGCGCATTGTCAAACAAGCTGCGACGACGACGACGGCGACGGCAACATTTTTGCCTGGCAGCAGCCAAATTGTAACATAAATAGACCTCGAGTTAGTTAACCGCAGCCGCAGGCTCCAAATGCGCATGCGCAGCTCAACAACAGCAGCAACAACAAAGATGTTGCTGTTGCTGTTGCTGTTGCTGTTGCTGTTGTCGTCGTCGTCTCGTGGCGACCATGAAAAACGTGACATTTTTATGTTGCAAACTTTAAATCTTTCATATCAGAAAATGAAATGTTGCAATGCAATTGACTGCAACAACAGCGACAACAACAACAACAACATCAACAACGACAGCAGCAGCAGCGCTGACTTTTTGTTGCGCGTGCGCTGCGCTGTTGTTGTTGACATTTCGCTGCTGTTCCAGCAACAGCAACAACAGCAACAGCACCAACAAGAACAATCGGTGCACATGTGCGTTGTTGTCATTGTTGTTGTCGCTGCTGTTGTCGTTGTCTGTGTTGTTGTTGTAGTTGTAGCTATTCAACTGCTCGTGGTTATATCTCTTTTACTCTGTTACTAAGGGAAGACAATACTCTATACTCTATACTCTATACTCTATACTCTATACTCTATACTCTATACTCTATACTCTATACTCTATACTCTATACTCTATACTCTATACTCTATACTCTATACTCTATACTCTATACTCTATACTCTATACTCTATACTCTATACTCTATACTCTATACTCTATACTCTATACTCTATACTCTATACTCTATACTCTATACTCTATACTCTATACTCTATACTCTATACTCTATACTCTATACTCTATACTCTATACTCTATACTCTATACTCTATACTCTATACTCTATACTCTATACTCTATACTCTATACTCTATACTCTATACTCTATACTCTATACTCTATACTCTATACCATATACACAAGTATATCTTTAAGTCCATATGTTCAATACAATATATCTACTTTATCTATCCTTTACATTGTTATATATCTTTCCACATCCCCACAGCTATATCTTTGTCTTTATGAAAATCTATCTGGATATATCTATATGCTTATTTATTCAGATACTCTTAAAGTTTCCATAAATTTGCACCTTTCCGGCTGACATCAGCATCCTGCTATGCCCACCTGCTCCTCTTACATTCCTTCCTTTTCTTCGTCCACTTCTCTCTTCCCCTCCCTCCTCCTTTTTTCAACCATTTCCATTGCATTGATTAGCAATTCAAAGTGCGGCAAATTCAACCAATTTTTTAACAAAATTCCTTTTTGTGCTGCGTTGCAAACATTGACAATGTTGTTGTTGCAGTTGTTGCAATTGTTGTTGTTGTTGTTACAGTTGTTGTTGTTGCGGGTGTGGCTTCTAATTTATGCGCACGTTTTTGTTTATTGCGGTACACAGCGTAGCACCCTCTAGCATCCTCCTACTCCAATTGGCATTGCCTCCATTTTGAAGTACATGCCTCCCTTCCAACCTGCCCCCTTGCTGCACGTGGCAAGCGTGGAGCGGTCAGCAAACTGCAAAGGCGACGCTGTTCGATTTTGGTTGGCTGCTGCTGCCCATCGATGCAGCGCACACACACACACACATGAGGATGGTATAAGGAGCTGGTGCGGTGGGAGGGGAAGGGGGTTCTATGTACACACGCATGCAGATGCGCGTCGCTGGCGGCTGCCCACATATGTATGCTATGCATTCCTTCTTTCATTCTTGATTTGCCTCTACCAAACACACACACACACACACACACACACACACACACTGGCATATACACACAGGCACATAGTGTGCAAAGGGAAATTCTTTTTAATTACTCTTGTCCATTTTCAGTTTTTGTTTTGTTTTCCTTTTCTTTGCTTTCCATTTGCCCAAGTTGCAGGAAAAATTCGATTTTCGTGTAGGCAGCAACGGCAGCAGAAGCTGCGCTCCAGCGCGCAGGACGAGTGCCAGGACCAACGGCAGCTGCTGCTGCTGCCTGTTCCCCCTGTTACCCCCTGCTCCAATTGCTCCCTCCTGCCTTCCTGCCTGCCTGCCTGCTCCTCTGCAGTGGCAATAATTCGATTAGTGTCCGTGTCTATTTTCAGGCTCGTCGTGTAGGCGTTGTCGTTGTTCTTAACCACCGCCCCCCTCGTCTGCATTTCTACCACCCCCCTTGGCCCTTGCAATCCATTCCCTTTTTGGGCACGCCCCCTTTGTGCACTTTAGTGCGGCGCCCCGAGTTTCTGTTTTACACTGTTTTCCCTTGTTCCTTCCCCTTCCCCTTCCCCTTGCTGCCCCTCTTGCCTTGTTCTGGTTTCGCTGTCCTTGTTGCTGTTGCATGCTGCGCTGCGCTGTGCACAGGACACAGGACACAAGCAGCAGAAGGAGCAGCAGCAGAAGGAGCAGCAGCAGAAGGACATCAGCCGCGCCTGGACATTGGTCATCATTCATCAAAGTGAAATGTTGATTTAGTGCGCTGCGCGAGGCTGTGTCCATGGGGTATGGCAGCAGTGCAGGGGAGGAGAGGGAAGAGGGGTAATGTGGATGCGCAGGAAATGCCTCACAATGGAGAAGGGGAGGGGAACAGGGGTTTGGCCCAGCATGGCCTGCATTTTCGGTGGCTCTGCTCCGAGCCTTGTGGCGCCATTTTCTGTTGCTCTCCCCTTACCCTTTCCTTCTTCCCCCTTCATAGGTTTCTTATCTGCTTCTGCTTTGTTGGTTCATTTTTTTGCTCGTGTGTGATGAATTGATGCTGTTTATTCGACTGCAAACATAACGGGCTGCAGCACCCCTCCTGCCCCCTAACTCCCCCCCCTACTACCTCCTTTCATTTGCCTGCTCGTCATATGCATCTTTTCTTTTTCTTTTCCGCCTTTGCCCACTATTGGTCTCTCTGTCTCTCCCTCTCTCTCTCTCTGCTTGTCCTTCTCTTTCTGTTGTTCCTTCTGTTGTGCTTTTTGATTAGCAAAAGGAGAAGCAGAAAAAAAATGGGGAAAATTAAAAAATTTCTACTCAAATATGTGTGCAAAAAGAAAACATGCAAATACAGCAAGCCAGATGTGAATTATAGCCGGGCAGATACCCTCGAATTGTGTGAATAAGTCAAGTAAGTTGAATTTCTACCCGATTAAAGGGGCTTAGTGGAAACCTAATTACAAAAGCTGATGCATCCGGAATATATATATGCATATATAGCTATACAGTCCCTTTCTGTCCAGAATAGAGGGAGAAAGCGATCTGTCTGATTGAACAAGAATATATATGCATGCAATAAAATATATACACGGGCTTATATCTTGCTATTCTGCCTTGCTCGATGAATTTGAAAATGTTGGTTGTCATTTTGACAGAGCGATCTTGCCGGACAATATGATGGAACAAGAATATATATGTATATATACATATAGTAAGCACTCACCTCTCTGCAGGCCATACAATATAATCAAGAGCCATCTACAAGAAGTCTGCCTTTGCCTGCTTGGCATACCCGCTCGCGCAGCTTGATTACCAATTAAAGGGTATCCGAAACTGCATCTTTCTTTCTTTTTTTCGCAATGCGAGGACTTCAGTTTCTCCTTGATTTCTTGCGCTCGCTCGGCATGCGCGCTCCAATGTTAGCCAATCAAATTGTTGGCCCTAGCGAGGCTCACACAATCGGGGCGTGGCATGGGCGTCAATGGGACTCTTGGCTAGCTAAGGCCCACGCATGCACATGCATGTACATATGTGTACATATGTATGTGTGTGTGTGTGTGTGTGTGACAGCGTATACAGCGCAGCCTTTGACAGCAGTCTAATTGATTGAATGTGATTTCAATTACGCGACGCGTATTCCTTGAGAATATCGATATAATCCCATGACCCTTTGACATGGGGTTATCCCCATTCAGCTCTCAGATGGACTGGCATTTATCTTTGACATCGCCGTTAACATTTGTGTTCACATTCTTGATAATTAAACGTTTTTTTTTTTCAGATCCAGCAAGAGACGGCAAAGAAAATTGTTTTTTTAGTTTTGAAACATTTTTTGTTCAATTTACTGAAGCTAATAAAGCTTAATGGTGCTTTAAGTATTACCTAATATAGTTTGAGGATGAGCCTTTCATGTTAGTCTTTCCAGAGAAGATATATGATGGCATTCCTTTTATCATTCATATTTGTTGCTTTCTAATCAACAACTTTACTATCTATGTAAGAATTTAGATAAAATAAGTTATAGTAATAGATAATAGGTCTATTAACCAACACACAATATCAGAAAGGTAGTTACAACTCTATGCAATCAGTTGTTAAGCTTAGCGTGGCCACAAGACTGGTTCGTACAGCACTAAGGCAAACTGAAGCTACATAAGCAGATGAGGAATATGCATAACTAATTTATTATATCCAAGTCAAACAGTCTTCGGAATCTGGCAATATTAATCGTGCGTATTGCTTGAAACATATGCGGTTAATACTCGACTGGCTTCTCATTCACATTTGGCCCGATCCAGATAGTTTATAGCGAGGGCGCAATTCAATTTCGTTGCGGGTGCCATAAACTTGAGTTGACCGAAAAGCAAGCAATGCGAATGACATTCGTTGCACTATTTTCCATCTCACTCGATGCTGCAGCAACAGTTGCTGTTGTTCCTGTTGTTGTTCATTTTGTTGTTGGTGTTGCAGTTGTTGTTGCTGCTGCTGCTGCTGCTGTTGTTGTTGTTGTTGTTGTTGTTATGCATTCCAATGCAATGGCAATGGCAATGGCCAAAACAGATTTTCTGCAGATTCTTTGGCCGAGACAAAAAGCGCAGGCGGGTGGGCGCCGTTGGCCCCAGCGCGAAGAACGTAAAGCATAATAAAAAGTCGTGCCTTACGTGCAGCAGCGCTGCCTACCCACCAGCCCCCCTCCATGCGTCCCCTGCCACCGCTGCTACCCACTTGCCACCTTCCTGCGGCAAGCCACCCGTTTAACCTACCCATTCTTAGCCAATCTCTCTCTCACTCTCTCTGTCTCTCTCTGTCTCCGCACTCAGTTGTTGCCATACCCAGCAACACTTTGCTTAGGTTATGGGTTAGGATAGTTCAATATATTGAATCACTTCTGAAGTCTTAGCTATGCATAGATCTCAGTGAATGTGAGAAATTTACTTTATTTAAGACTGAAGTTTATTTTTGTTTTGTGAAAAGCCTTTTCCTTATTTCTAAAACAGCGAACATATATTCCTTAGTCATTTAACTCAGTTCCTATTTCTTACGATTGCATATTTTCTATATGCATGTTGAATTTTATCAGAAACGAAACAGAAACAAACGTGTTGGGAGCAAAGGAAGAAAGCGACCTTTATACAGCTCGATTGGGAACTGATGCAGAGTATCTTCAAGCTTGCTCTCAGTTCAATTTCCTTGTTGTTGTTTCTTTTTTCATTTTATTCTCGTGGTTTTTTTTTGGCTCCGATAGAGTGGAAAACATTTTTGTGGCCGCGGACCCAGCGCCGTCGCCGCCGTTTGGCTATTTTATGAGCGTCTTAAGGGCACGCACGATTTTTGCGTTGCGCGTTTGAGTTTGCGGCCTGTGCGTTATGTGGCACTGATTACCGTTGCAGTTGTTGTTGTTGTTGCCAACTGGCAGAGGTCAAGAACGGGTATATGAGCATCGGCAGTTGGCGGACCTCAGTGCGCTCAAAATTGAATTTAATTTATTTAAGCGGTGCGCTGCGCTGATCTTGCAACGTTGCAACGTTTTGCGGGAAGGCAACTTCATGATGATGATGCTGTCTTTGCGCCACACAGTGCAACATCTTATGGTCATCATCAGCAGCCCGCGCTGCGTACCGTAATTAGGCACTTGGCGAGTCTCTCGAGAGACCATGCTTAGATCGGCCCCTCCCCCCTTTTCCTTACTGTAAGCCTCCTCCTCCTGTTCCACCTCCACAACGGCTTTTAGTTGCCACGCTGTGGCATCCCACGTGTGTTTCCAAAGGGAATATCAAAGGATAATCCAAGTGTGTGTGTGGCATGCAACGGCGGCTTGGCATGTGTGGCATATGCGTGTCATACACACACACATGCCATACACACACACACACACACAAGTTTGTCATGGCGATAATGTGCTTTCAATAATCCCTTCATGTGCAACAAAACTGACAAAGTGCCTCACTTATGCTGACATATTGACATATGTGTATGACAACGCGACATATTTGTGTCATATATCTCTCTCGCAGGGCCGTCATAGAGAAGACTTGCCATTAACTGATCTTGAGCTAGACACATACGTGCCATATATGTATCTGTTGACATATACATATATGACATATAGATATATGACTATATATCTACATATTAATGTGTGTTATTGCACTGTAGCTTGCCCTATTTGTGTCATATATCTGTTGTTGACAATTCATATTATTTAATATACCTTAATAGGGTTATCCATACATGCAAATAAATAGTTGCCATATTTTTAAATATCCCACATATGTATGTACTTATATGGCACAATTCAGACATATGCATAAGCTACTTTACACACGTCATAGACAAATCCCTCTACAAATCAGACTTGAGCTAGACACATATAGTACGTGCCATATATGTATCTGTTGACATATATATATATGACATATATATATATCTACATATTAATGTGTGTTATTGCACTGTAGCTTGCCCTATTTGTGTCATATATCTGTTGTTGACAAGTCATATTACTTAATAGGGTTATCAATACATGCAAATATATAGTTGCCATATTTTTAAATATCCCACATATGTATGTACTTATATGGCACAATTCAGACATATGCTTAAGCTACAAATCACTTCATATGCAAGTTGTCACTGCCTCACCAGAGTCATATTCTTTGCTATATCAACATATTCCATATAGAACATGTACGCAGCTGCCAAGCTTTGCAAATGTGAAAGGCATATGGCACAATGAAGTCATATACTATAGCTACCTTGCACTCTGTAGATCTTCGCCATATGTGTATATGACACATATGACAACTCGTGTAGGTAGTCTACTCTTCCTAGAGTGTGCATCACGTGGCTGAAGGCAGAAGTAGAGGAAGATGAGACGAGGGGCAGGCACGGGCGGAGGCAACAAGGTGTTTGGCTCTTTGGAGTGTTCAAATGGAGCAGAAGGGAGGGAGGGAGGTAGCAGAACAAATGTGAATTTAGTTGCCTCCGAAAACTGCAGCATGCAGCACATGAATGCGACAGGGTGAGGGGAGAGACAGAATGAGAGAGAGAGAAAGAGAGTTGAAGTGTGCGAGGGGACAGTCATTTTGTTGCCGCTGGCTCTGGCTCTGGCCTGGCATTGTTGGTCCTTCGAGCATTCTTGTAATCCTGTCAGATGTGTCTGTGTCTCTGTGTGCGTCACCCCCCCCCCCCCCGCTGACCTTTCTCTTCTTTCGGTGTGTGCGCCGCGTAGGAGCGAGTCCTTGCATTTTATTTTCGTTTATCATTTATTTACTACTCAATTTTTCTACTACTTTAGTCGCGCTCGGCTCCCTCGTTGGGGCCAGTTGATTTCGTATGCCAAGTAACGGCAGCTCAGCGCAGTCAGCCAGCTTGTTGTTGCTGCTGTTGTTGCAGCTAGTGCAGCAAGAGCAGCAGCAGCAGCAGCAGCAGCAGTAGCAGCAGCAGTTGCTGCTTTCTCTCACGCGACTTTATCCTTCAAATGTCCTTGCGTGCGTTACAACGCCGCCCGCACACAGCCAGGCCATTTTACGTGCCTTGGCCCCTTTGGCACGCCTCCCGCTTGCCTGCCTCTCACGCCTCGCTCCACGGCAGCTGTGGATTTTAATGGCTGCAGCGTCGCACGTCGAGAGTCCCAGCAGCGTTGCAGCCACACAGAACCCGCCGGCGCCTCCCTCCATGCCGCGCCTTGCAGCATGCATTCGTGATGGCATTGCGTCCTGCCTGCTCCTCATCGTCGTCGTCCTCGTCGTCGTCGCGTTGCCTGCCTCGTCGCCATTTTAATTTCGCCTGCTGCACAACGTCGAATTTTCTAATCTTGTGCGGACTACGGCTCCCCAGTTGCCCTGCCATGCCAGGCATCATGCTTGTGTTCCCACTCCCCCCTCTCTCTCTCTCTCCCCCTACTCAGCCCATCCTGCTGCTGGCTGCTCGGCCGCAGCTTTTCGGCGCCAGGCAACATCGTCCAGAGGTCGTTTAAAGGACTTTTGCCGCAGGCCTCAGTGCGTTTCGGTCACCAGCAGCAACAGCAGCAGGAGCAGCAGCCTTCCTCCACCATCTCCTTCGGTCCCTCACTCCCTCATTCCCCCCTCTCTCTCTCTCCCTCTCTGTTCCTACTGCCATTCGCCTGCAGCAGGCTGCAACCGCCAAGATGGATGACGTGTCAGCCGGAATTGATGATGCCGAGCAAATGGCGGCCAACAAAATGGCGACTGCCAGTGCAACGGCGCCACAGCCCACACGACGTATGAGTGACGCGAACGTGTACACCGCACAACGTGCCTGCCACATGTAGCGCATCCCCCTTTGGATCCCGCTCAAATTGATGACGCCCAAAGCAGCAACAGCATCAGCCACCGCCACATCAAACCGTAACCGAGTCTAAGAAAAGAAGACGCACCACGGGGAAAATTCGACTCGATTGATCCAATCAATATTAAGCTGAGTATTAACACCAAAGCTAGTGGCGGGAAAACGGCTAACTATAGAGGAAGTATACATACTATATAAATATCACTTATTTATATACTAAATACTGAATATATAACTATTATTAATTACTAGAGTAATTAGGGATAATTTAAAGTTGCCACACACTTTCTGCTTATTTAATACTATTTATAATATATCTATTATAATTATTATTTTAATTTATTAACGCGAATTACTAATACACTACAAGTACTGCTACTAATAAATTAAAGTGTCAGTCACAACTGGCAGTACAAGTATGAACAAAAGCAATTTTAGATACTTAAAATTACTATATAATACATAATAAATATATAAATATTACAAACATAATATATAATACGTTTACAATGAAATCTTAATGCTTTAATTTATTAACTTATTCTAGAAACATTGGCAGTTGAATGATTTAAGTTTGAGGGTGTGAGAAGAGCTTATTTTTGAATTGCGAAATATTTTTATTTCATTTGAAATTTAAGAGGCCTCGATTCCAATGACGAACAGCTGCAATAAAAGTTCATTTACAGATGTATGTATGTCTACTAAATAGTTTAAGTAGTGGATACATTTCGAGTACATTTGGGATTTAAATAAATAATTTGTATATTTATTTAATACTTACCTACATATGTATATATTACTCTAGTACTTTGTATTTAAATAAATAGAAGACATATACATATTGAGTATGCCAAGCACTCTTAAAAATGTACATAATAAATAAGTATATATATGGTATATGCATAATATTCATATAATCTATATTTATAATATTATGAATTATTATTGTAACATGAATGGCAGTTAGAATTAAAGTACTTATTCAATTTATTGCTAAGTATTTTTATTTTAAATAAGTAGTTGTTATATTTCTAATACTTTTTTATTTTAATAAATGCCTGAACGACCCATTTTATGATTTTAACATTTTCAGCCAACTCGAGTTCAAAATAATTAGGTTGGATTTAGCACTAAACCTTATCTCTATGTTCAAAGTATTCCTAATCATTTTAAATATCAATTAAAGTCTAAACTCTAAACAGGGCATAAACTGCATGATTGGTACACACTCCAGCAGTCACTGTACTGTGTACATTGGTAAGATCGTTAGGCGAAAGAGCGCAAAAGCATCACTAAATAACAACATTATCTTCGGTTGGAATATTCGTAGAACTCGGGAGAGTCGCAACTGATTGACAAAGTTATTACGCCCTTCACCCAGACAGAAAGAAGATGCTAGGAGGTGGAGGGGAGCAGAACAGAGAGAGAGAGAGAGAGAGGGAGAGGGAGGAATGAGAATGAGGCTGAGTAACTGGGCTTGCATTTACCGCCAGAATCCAATCACAAATTGCCAACGTCGTTCAAGTCAGTTTGGTCTGATGTTGTTATTGCTGTTGTTGTTGCTGATGTTGTTGTTGCTGCTGTAGTTGTTGTTGCTGTTGTTGTTGCTGCTGTTGTTGCTGCTGTTGTTGCTGCTGTTGTCGTGGTCATGGCAGCGATAACATGCCGTAAGATTTGTTGTGCTTTGACCAGCATTCGCAGCATCGTCTTGAACTGGAGCTGAAGCCGAGGAAGAAGCTTAAGCTGGACTTGCTCGCGATGTTGTTCCCCTTTCGCTTGTTACAGCTATTGTTCTTGTTGTTGTTGTTGTTGCTGTTTCTGTTGTTGTTGCCGTTGCTGTCGTTGTCGTTCCCGTTGCTGGCCGCACAGTGTACACTCAACTCAACATGGTGCCACATTCTGCTCAAGGCTCCGCTCGAGACTTCAACTGACTCTCGACTTGCGACTCGCGCCTTAGTGGACTCCGACTCCGACTGCGACAGCGACTGAGGCTCATGTTGTGCGCGCGTTTCACTCAGCTGGTGAGATTTGTGCCAGCAGACAAGTGCGACATGATGTTATGTGTCAACAGCTTAATTCGCAGCGCGAGTCGCCAGTCGCCAGTTGCGCGCCTCGCTGAGAAGACAGAGAGAGTGAGAGAGAGAGGGAAGGAGACAGAGGGCTGGTGCAACTTGCAACTTGCGACTTGAGGCTCGCGCAACTGGGAACTGGAACGTTGCTGGAGATGAGCTGCAATCGTTGCATGCACAATGGGCATGTGGCATGTGGCATGTGGTCGCTGTTGCTGTTGCCGTTGCTGTTGCTGTTACTGTCGCTGTCGCAGCGCCGTTTGTCTGATTTCAATCTAAGCAAACCCAAATGCAACAGCTCCAACAACAACAACCGGCAACAACAACAGACCGAACAAACGCACAACACTTTGACCATTAAATTATTTATTATTTTGACTACACTGCGACCAACTGTGCCGCATCTCACCTATCCGACTCCTCCCTTCCCTAGTTCCTTTCTCACACTCTCTCTCTGTCACTCTCTGTGCAGCACTCGTTAAGGCTGCTGGCGATGATAGCGTTGGCAACATGAGAACTGACCAACCCAATGAATACCGACTTCAATTGCAATTAATGTCAACTGAATAAATCGACGCTGCAAACTGCACTTAACGGTGCTTACTCATCCAATTAGAATGCAAAATCTCAAATATTACTAAATAAAGAGGCAGCATTGATGCGTTTTTTAGTACTAAATACAAATAAATACCAAATCAACAGGGCTTCGCAATGCAAAAAAGGCAATGTAATTAATACCAAGTCACCTTTTTTTTCTCAATCTCAACTACTTACACATCGCCGACATTGACGTTGATGTTCTCTCTGCTGCGCCCGGTGCTTGGACATAAACACTGCGCTGCAAGAAGTGCTCAAGACTGACCGCCGATGGACTCTTTCACGGCATTCACCAGACCTGCAAGGTTTTGGACTAGCGTCAGGCTGTCCTCTGCATCTTTCAATGGGCCCAAATACACGAAGGTGTTCAATGTGCGACGAACATCAGATTCCCCTGATCCGCGTGGGCTCGCACAATCAATTGGGTGAATAGTCTAGCCTGTGTAAGATCGACAGGATCGAGGGCAAGCTACTCCGTTGTCGTTAGGAAACGCCCGCATTGTATGTCGTTATGGACCATCTCAGGCAGAACAGTTAAACACTGATTCCATCTGCTGAATGAGAATAAGTGGCAGATTCATATTGCTTATTTGTTATTTTATAAAAGTACACTTATAAAATACATCCCTCAAGTCCTCAGGGCTGGACAATCAATATGTGCAATGTAAACAAAGCAACAATTATTGCACTTGTAGCCCTGAACTTTGAAAAAGGCAGTTCATAATTTTGAAACAGGGCTGTATTTTTATCGATAATGAAGTGCATGGAATTGATGTGTAAATATCGAATAGAATAATAAATTAACAATTTGACAAGCAAAGCTGCTGTTTAGCAAATTGAAACAGGGCTGCATTTTAATCGATATATAAGTAGTTGAAATTGATTCTTATTAAACAGAAGTTATAAATTTACAATTGAGTTATTAACTATGTATGTACATGCACGAGCAGAACTAAGCAAATCAAGCCAGCAACTTTAGCCTAATTAGTTGAGTGGCTTTTTCCCACGCCCACGCAGCCGCACTTGTCGAGTAAGTCTCCCTTCCCCACCCTCTTGCATTGTCTTACTCACTCGTTCTTTCTCTATTCTCCCTGGCACTGGACTGATCGAAATGATCTATGGGCCCAGGCGCAGAGCACCATGCAGAGCTGGAGTGCGGACTGCGCCGCCAAATTTGGCAGTACAACAGCCACAGCCGCAGCTGCAGCCAGAGTCGCAGTTGCAGCCACAAGGGGAGCAGAAATCAATGCACGCTACTTGAGAGCCGCACAGCAAACACACTCAGTACGCTATAGTGAGAGTACGTGGAGCGCCAGCGCGGAGCACTGGGGAGTGCAGAGAAAATGAGAGCCACAATAAAACTCATAAATCAAATAAGACAAAAGACTCGAGGCGAACGCAGGGCCCCGACTCATGCCCATACCCATGACCAGGACCAGGACATGGCATGGCACGGCTGCTTGTGGACCACGAAAACGAAAGCACTGCCATGGCGTGCGTTCATGCGGGGAGTAGCCAACGAAGAAGCTCCCCAGATGCCTGTGGACATTTGGGGGGACGTTCGCAACGCAATATTGAGCACGACCGCGAACAATGGGAGCAAATAACTTGGAGGCATTCGGCATGAGCCGAAGACGAAAGCGAAGACGGAACTCGGGACCGAAAAGAGCTGAACTGAGCTGCGGACCAGGCCGACCTCCGACCACCGTAGCAGCCGCAGGAACACTGCAATGATTTTCAAGGTAAGACAACCTCAGACATATAGAGAGGGAGAGAGAGAAACAAATAGGAAATGCATCTAATGGATGACATGACGAACTCCTGATGCACTTGACATATGCCAGCAACTCTAGCCACGTCATGGAGCTGTTATACAGCTGCTCCTGGCCAGGTAAGTCACCTGAGAAGCTTTTTAACTCTGCCCCCAAAGTGCATCCAAATGTTTTTCACTAATTTCTTCTATTGCTTTTCCAGACTCATTTGAATATCAGCGCACTGGCGTCGCAAACCCGCTGACAATTTCGTGTTCCTCAGACTCTGGGATGGGATGTGGGATAGTGCGCAATGCCAGATTGAATCGCAGCAACAGTCAGCGAAATGATGCGCAAGTGTCGCCAGTGTTTGCCAGCGAGTTGCCCCAGCTGAGAGCGGCAGAGACAAGATGAATTTCCAGCGTATTGCGTTGTTATTTTGGTCATGAGATCGTCCTCTCCTCATAGCCAATGTTCGTCGTTGTTGTTGCCTGTTGCTGCTGCCTCTGCTTGTTGCTCTTGCTGTTGCTGTTGTCGTCATCAGCGTCAGGCGAATGGTCGCGCAAATATCTTGCGCCAGAGTTAGCCAGTCAGGCAGGCAGGCAGTCAGTAAGGCAGCCAAGCTATCCAACTAGATATTTTTTGGGCGCTTCGTTACACAAAATCACGAACCAAATCGTGCACGACTATTTTGCGTGAGTTGAGCGCATGATCAGCTGCAGCGAGTCTGCGACGGCGGTCAGGTCCGCCCAGGGCTGGCTGTTGTTGTTGCTGCCAATTGTTATTGCAGCTGCGAAAGGTACCTGTGCTTGTGTCGCAGACCCTGCCTCCTGTCTCCTGCTTCTATGTCTAGCTCTGATCTCTCTCTGTCTCTTTCCAGGCAACTGTGGCAAGTCGATCGTCGTTTTATTTGCCCAAAAGCCTTTTGACAGTTTCAATTTCACTGACCACCAGACGAGTAATTCACTTATTCACTCAGCCACGGCTGCGTTTTGATTGCCACATGTCACACACACACACACACACACACACACACAAAGCACAGCAACAGCAACAGTTGCTAGTGCGATTGCAACAGCAACAATTGACGCCAGTTAAGAGTCAAAGTCACACGCTCTGACAAATTCCATGTCTGTTGTCAGACGTGTTGCTCTTGTTGCAGTTGTAGGCAGCAGAAGGTGGCAAGCACCGAACACTGCACGAAAAACTAATTTAAATTTAAATGTTAAATTCACGTTGCTAAATGCGAATCCAACAGTTTACAACCTGTGTGTCTGAGTGTGTGTGTGTTGTTTCCTATTTGTTGTTTGTTGTGTGTCGCGCTACAAAAGGTTATCGCAGGCAATTAGCATGCCAAGAACAACAACAACAACCGCAACAACAGCAGCCCAATTGACCCTAACAATGTGCGAATTGTTGCTCGAGTGTGGGCGTGGCAGCTTGTACACCTGCGCTTAGCTGAGGCAACTTTAATACATTAATGAATACATATGAATGTATCCTGTTTCAGTTAGCCGTTGAAGGACTATGATTGCAGGCAGGACTCTGTATCTCTCCCATCCGATTTGCGTAGTATACATATTATAATAAGGCGCCCTTCTTATTGGATTCTTACTAATTGTTTCCTGCTTAGATGCAATTTCTGGCCGGGAACTGCGAACTGGAAACTGCGAACAAGCTTGCGCCCGGTGCACAAGTTAAGCGCAGTGTCAGGCTAATAAAAATAGTATCATGTTGCATGCAACAACACCAGCAACAGGGAAGAATGCCTCATGGCTTGGCTGTCTGGCAACATGGCAACAAAACGTTCAACACTGACACACACAACACACAAACAAGTGCACACACACACACACACACACACTCAGCGCTGTCAACGTTGACTTCGACGTCGGCAGCGCAGCATCGGTTAATGAACATAGGAAATTCGTTTACATTTGCCATTTGTGCGAATTAGACAAGGCTCTTTGAGCAGGCCTCGTTGTTGTTGCTGTTTAGTTGTTGTTGCTAGTCTTAGTAATAAAACAGCAGCAGCAGCAACACTAACAACAGCAACGACACATTGAAAAATTCGCCTGTCGACAGAAATGAAATTTTCTACTACATTTCAACGGCTTTTGTTTCTATAGTGTTTGTTTTTGGTTTCTCTCTACTCTTTTTCCTATGCCTTTTTCTATAGTTTCGCATTATTTGAGCACGCCCGTATGGGGTAGCTCAGCTGAGCAAGGGCAGTTGCTGCAGTACTGGATAATTGTTTTAATCTAAGCTTGCTTTAATTTAAGCAAGTTATCTACAGATTATAAGTGTAATATATATACAAATTCTTTGTACATTTAGTGCACATATAATATATTCTATATGTAGTAAATATAGTTAGGTATTTATTTACCTGTGGCCTACTGGCTGATATTATAGATATTACCTGCATATATTCATTATAAAATTAGTATACTATAGATTATACCTACATGTATGTATATTATATATTAAGTTAGTATACTATGGTTTATACTTGTATCCATGTAAATATTGTGTGTTTAGTTTGTTAACTATAGATTATACCTGTATGTGTATTAAGCTAGTATATAGATTATACCTGTACATATCTACATATATGTAAATATTGTATACAGAATTCGTAAACTATAGATTATACCTGTATATATTCAATATGTAGTTGGTATACTATAGATTATACTTGTATACATTTACACATATAAATGTAAATATTCCATTTATTGTTAGGTTAATGTAGTTTATAACTGTGTATATATATGGACATATGTATATATTCTATATATAGTTATAGAACTCCACTCCGTTCGTCCTGCTGCTGTTGCTGCTCAGGCCCTTCATATGATATTGATTTACTTACATTCAAATTTAGTTATTTATTTTTCCAGTTTTTGCAAAGTGCATTCACGCTTCGGTGTGATATGTGAAATAAAAAGACAGCTTTGCGCCCGCCTGCAAACTGCTGACTGAGCAGAAGAACAAAGCGAATTGCCAGCATGCAACAGCAGCAGCGGATGGAGGGGAGGGAGCAGCAGCAGCAGATGCAGGAGGAGGAAGAGGATGAGCAGCAGCAGCTTCAGCTTGAGCTTGGGTGCAGTATGGCCAAAGGTTTGCACTGCCAAGGTGCGGGTACTGCGGGGCCCACTCGATGTCGTTGTACATGTGGAGCTAGCTAGCTATGCTGTGTGTGCAAGTGCTTTCCACTTGATGTAACATTACTTTGAAATCTCTTGCCTCACAGCGGCAGCAGCAGCAGCAGGAGCAGCAGCATCCAAATGAAAAGCAAAGAGAAGATGTTCGCCTAAAAGAAGACGACGCTGACAGAGCACGGTAGGTGCAACGAGGTCTCTTGCTCAGCTACAGCTACTCGGCTTAATTTTCGAGCCGCCTCGCATCAATAGCAGCGTGTGGTGTCCCGGCGGGGAAGGGGAGAGGGGAAGTCAGGTCACTGTTAGCTGGGGGTCGCGGTCAACTGACCAAACGCTTTGTTCGTCCGGCATGTGTGGGGATGCACGGCGAACGCTTCGCTGGACAATGAACAAGCGAAATTAGAGAATGTAAACAGCGCATTTTATCCTGCTCGTTGCCTGCAACAACAACAGCAGCTACAACTACAACAACATTGTCGTTGACATGCACAACAACGCCGTGGAAAACGTGGACCATTTTTCTTTAGCAAACGAAACGACGACGACGACAACGCAGAAGACGACGCCGGCGCCAGCTCCCGCTCCCTGTGCCTGTCCCGCTGCTGTGGCAGCTGACACGCCTATTGGGTTTGACAAACATTTAAGAAGGCGACTGCGACAACAATTACAACATGCAACTGCAACTTGCCACTGCCACTGCCAGTGTCTCAACAACCTTTTGACACCCCAGACCCATTGCAACTTTAAGGTGTTTTCTGCTGACGTCATAACAGTAAATTAGCGCCAAGCACAAGACGAACATCGAACAGCAGCAAACAGCAACAACAACAACAACGGCAGCAACAACCGAGTTACCAGCAGCAGCAGTAGCAGGAGGAGGAGCAAGGGGAGCAGACAAGTAAATTGAATTTTTAAATGGAGCCCAACTCTCTTTAGACCCGAAATTACAAAAAACCTTTTCAGTTTGAATGCGATGCGCATTGAAATGAATCTGTCTCCCACCCCGAGCCCACTCCCACTACCTCTAGCAAGTGAGAGAGGAAGAGGGAGCGAGAGGCAAGCATGTGCGAGAGTAGCTTAAGCAATTGTATTGAATTTGCTAGAGAACTGGATTATACCCTTTCCCATATCGATGTGTGACAACGTTGCCAACCACAGGTAGAGACAAAGCTCACGAAAAACAAAGCTCTAATATGCTTTTGATATGAAAAGCTCAACACCATAGTATGTGTAGTCAAGTTGGATTACGATTTGATTTTACGATTTAATCGGTGCTTTCTGCCTAAACTTTATGCAGAGCATCCATGTGTAATATAATTGGATTCGATGAAAGCTAGTATAACTTTACCTTCAAAAGTAATAACGGAAAGTTTTTTCTGTTTATTTTCGTCTTATCTCGACGAGTTCTACTATATAAAAGGATCAATTGTCAGATCTCAACGCCCCAAAAACACCTATCGTGGCCAAAATACTTTTAAAATAAATTTGTGGTCTATTTGTAAATGTGGGATTACTGAATGTTACCAACATCGCGAAAGTTATAATTAAAAAAGTAGATTCAATCTAGATCTGTATTTTTGTCAAGAAGACCTTATGTTCTGCTTCGTACATAACAAGTGAGGTTAAGGCAGAGCAAAATGCTGATATGGTTTGCAAATTGAACTGGCTATCCATGAAGCCTTCCTCGCTTTGATGTGGTCCTGTCTAGCGCTGCGATGGCCACTCGAGCTGTCTGCATACATATTTATATAAAGCGTTTGGTAGACATAAATCCAACAAAACATTATATACAAACAAAGCACACACTCATGTCCAAAAACCCATTTGACTAGGCAGACGAAGCTGGGAATGGACAAGTAGAGGTGGAGCTGTTGCTGCTGCCTCCTGCCCAGACTGCGAGCATCGCAGGCAAGTGTACGTAATATGTCTAACGGTTTGTCGGTCTGCTGCCGCTTCATCAATTCAGCTAGAGTTGCCTTACCGGCTATAGTCCTATAGTCATGTCCACATTTTGAAGCAGCCAAAAACAAAAACAGCAACTACAACGACAACGAAAGCCGAGACTGAAGTTAGAGATGGAGGAGTCGAGGATGGAGAGCGGCGACGTTTCACATTTCCATTTGAATAATTTAGACATTTTCGTTGATGAATAACCGAAAACACATTGATAGATATATTCACTGGATAGAAATGTTCGTGAGACGCGTCGTATACGCAATGTTCTCATGCCAATCCTTTCACTGCACACACACACACACCGCTAAGCACCTATATAAGGATACTAGTTGATAAACGCAATCAATGTGTGCTCGGTTTCTATTCGCATGTCGTGCGCTGTCTGTGCTGCCTGTGGTAGCCAAGTGTGTCAGTCACATACAGTCACGTATACATACATAGTACATATATATGCCGATAAAGGTACATATGGTACTTACATACTGCGTCATTTTATATGCACGTATGTAGGTAGAGGTAGGTTGAGTATGGCCACAAAACGCTACACTCGGTTTTCATTTGGAGAGACGACGCATTGCCAAAAGCGGCTTAAAGCGTTAGAAAGTATTTTCGCAGTGAGTTCAATATCGATTTACTTAAGGAAGTAATTAAGAAATGCCAAGTCGAAATGTTTATTTGTATAATAGTATAATGAATTTGAGAAATCAACACATTAAACAGCTTATCGGATTGTGAAAATATTACTTAATAAAGTAACATTTTTAATATCAATTTACAGAACATTCCTTCTTCGGCTTAGAATAAATAGTTATCGTACCTTATGTAATTAGCTACTATCGATAACAATAGTACTGGCAATGTGCGATGGCGCCAATTGATCGATTAGTTTTCTGTGCGTAACAATGCATCTGATATTGATCAAATTGCAGTGCGTTCTTTAAACTTCTGGCAACTCTATTCCATTTGGCAGCTCAATCAACGTTGTTGTTGTTACTGCTGTTGCCGTCCAATCACTCCGCTGTTAAGTGGAGGACCAACTGGGCGTATCTGAGCCTATCTGTGTTACCCTAAACACAACGACTCGGTTACAGTCTGTCTCATTAGTTAAGCGACACGCAGTAGGCATCCCGCCCCCCTTTGCCAGCACTTAGAATCTGGACTGGAACTCTGCAGCCGGCCTAAGGGGCCTATGAGCCGGGGCATACGCTTCCGTCTCCGGACGCCGCCGCGGACGCACTTTGCTGCTTGCTGTCCCAATTGGCCGTGGCAATAACTTAAGGCACGCCAAACTCATATTAATTTTAATGATATAATATGAAGAGACACGCTAAATTGTTTACAAGCCACGGGCTGAGTCGCAAAACTGCGTTGCAACACTCTCTCTCTCGCTCTTTCCCTCTGGGCTTAGCTGAGTCTGGACCCGGCTCTGGCTCTCATTATCATTTTTAATTTTATTTTATTTAATTATACAGATGTTTATAGCTTCCGCCGATGCGTTGCATCTTTCAGAGCGCTAAACTGCGAACTAACACACAAACACTCGCAAGTGGACTCACACGCATACACAGGCACACACACATGCAGTCAGGTTGGCAGCCCGTTTTTATAAATTATAAGTTAAGAGCTGATTACACGCACTATAAACGCTTTTTTCGCGCCACAGCCGCATCTACCTCGTCCGCCTACCCCACTCTCTCTCTCTCTCTCTGTCCCCCCCCTTCGCAACACAACCAGCTGCTCAGCTGTCGGGACTTGCAAGCTGTTTAATTGATTGCCCGCTAGGTGGCTCGCCTGTGCATGCCTACTTGATATTATTTACGAACCCATTGTATGTTTACTGCTACTTATTCCTGTCTGTCCCACTGTCCCCCTGTCTCTCCATCCTGCTGTCCCACAATTCGTCCGTCTGTCAGTTGTAGTCGGCTCAGCGTCAACAGCACATTATACAAATTAATTATCGCTGCGCTCTGCGAGTGTGAATGAGTGCTTCGAGCTACCCTCGCCTATCGAGGTAGCTCTCGTACAGCACGTACACGCATACATAACCTCACACTGACATCCATACATATTTTACAATTATCTTGGCAGCATTTTGCTGTAGCTAAAAAATGACTCTGCGCCTTAACAGTGCGTAATTTAAATGCTGCAACTGCATTTACTTATTTATTTATTTATGTCCACAAGTGATGCGCCTAATTAAGCCGCCGTTAGAGATAAGCCCGCTCAAAGATGCATCAGCTGCACTTTTGATTAATCGCTCACGCAAGTCACGCGTGAACTGATCTAGTTACTGCTATCGATTGCAACAGTAGTTGAGCTCACGCAATTTAGCTAATTGATACGAGACATATTTAGATTTGATTTGAGCAGAGTTTGCAGGCACGCAAAACTTGCATGAAATGACTTGTTAATTAAATTGTACTGTCTCTATGAGGCTTTTGATTAACTGATCAACTTTGCCAGAACCTAGCTCTGCCGATAATGATTGTGTTAACATTTGAGCCTAGGGGAGTGCATATAAACTGCATGCAAATGGGAGTCAAGTTCAAGTTGCAAGTTGCAACCAACGGTGGCAGGCAGGCAGGCACCGTGGCTGACTCCGTTTCATGTTGCTGCTGGGGGCATTGTTGCTGCCTGTTACTGCTGCTGCTGCAGCCTAACACGACACTGACAAATGTTAATCCATTAAGGCGCTGTCAATGGCCAAATACGTCACAACAGAGTCTGGCAGAGTTGCCACAGATACCGTTTTGCCCCTGCGTCCCTTTGCCTTTACTTGCTGCGGCTGCGACTGACTGCGTATTAGTCGCGACCTGCAATTTAATTGGCCAACGGCAGCGGCGGCTTAGCCAGCGGCAGCTGGTCAAGTGCAATGACTTGGATTTGCCGGCGAGACAAATGGGAGTCCGCACTGCAAATTGCCAATCAGCTGCGTGCACTGGGGCAGGTGTTGGACAACTGGCAACTGGCAACTGGCAACAACATAATAAAGCGAGCTGCTGCCCCAAAATCGTTTCGCTCTTCTCACTCACTCTGTCTCTCCCTCTCTCAGGCTTTGCGTGAAGCGCGTGCCATGCAGCTTTTTAAGTGCCTCCTCATTAATCGTAATCGACTCGGACTGCGATTACGATAACTGCTGCCCGCGGCAGCCTGCGCTGGCAGTTGACAATAAGGCAGCGAAAGAGAGTAGAGCTGGGATACTACGATAGTTGGCATATTTAGTGTTATCGATGTTTTTGCGCAAAATATGCAATAGGACTTTAAGTACAAATCAAATACAATTTGGCGGAATCATCAATCCTCTTTTTTAGAAAATGACTCTCAATATCAAATCAGTCAAGCCTGGCTTGGCTGTTTTTCCATCCTTAGATTGCTCGAAGTAGCTTCAATCCTGTGTTTTCAAGAAATGTATCGATATATAAAGCCACCCACACGACGATTATTTATAAAACGTTCACGCTGCCCAAAAAAGCCATCAATAGAAATAGTGATGGACACTATCGTTCACTATCGCAACCAAAATATCGATAGTGGTCTCTAACACAAACATTCGATATATTGAAACTATCGTGAGTGGTCGGCACAACTCTAAGAGAGAGTCTACAAGAGGTAGCAAGAAGGGAGACCGTTTGCCTAATTGGGAACTGGAAAAGCGCAGAGCGACTGGTTACGCCTCTTTGTCATTTGTCAGCGTTCGTTTTTAGGTGTAAATATGTTAATGAGTGTGAATGATTTCCCGGAATTTCTAGAATTTTACAGCGCCTGCTACAGTCGGCACTCGAACGGAGTCGATCGCGACGCGACAGTCCAAGTGCAAGTCGCACTTAATTGCAATTGCCAAGCACAAACACACACACATACACTCACGCATACACGCCGTACACACCTGTGTGTATAACGTATGTCGGCGATTAATTTCGCTGCTGTGCGTAATCAAGTCGAAAATTTATTGAAGTCGCAATAATTGCGCCCATGGCACAGTGCAAGCGGCACTCAGACTCAACTGCAGCGACGCGTCGCTGCTTGGCAAATGCCTAAAACGCGCTCATTAGAAAGCCTTTCGCCTGCCTGCGTACTTGCGTGCCCCCAGCCCGTCCCCCTACATCCTTAACAGGCTGCGTATCTGCCTGCGTGCCTCTGATTTGCGGCCACAGAGGGAGAGGAGTGCAGACGAAGATGCTGAATGCGGTGCTGAAAGCGAACACGAAGATCCAAACAGCGACGCAGACGTCGCAGTCAGTGGCGTAGCCAGTGCACTGTGAGAAATTCATAATATATGTATCAAGTGGAATCAGATTTCAAAACGATTTATTTGCATGTATTTTAAATTGATGTTTGCTCATATTATTTGCATTTACTTATTTTATTGTTTTTTTTAGATTTGTTTTTATTTTTTTTATTTTTAATTATTTATTTTCTTTTTAACTGAATTGCATTGTTATTTATTTATATTTAAGTATTTATTTATTTTTATCATTTTATTTTGAAATTCTATTTGCCCCCTTTTGTTAATTTTTGTATTTTATTTGTATTTATTTAATTTATTTTCTTTTATAACTGTCTAACTGTCCAGACAGTTGACAATCCCTAAACTCAACACTCGCCAATTAAAAGCTGCTTGCTCTGCACAAAAGTAAGTAGACAACTGCAACCGATAACTTTTCTTGCTGTGCAGCAGTTCAGCCTGCCGTCTCTCTCTTTCCTATGCAGCACTTCTGCGACTGGCAGTGGGAGTGTATCAGCAGCGCGTCATGTTTCATGCATGAATAGCAGCATAACTTTCCGTTGTTCGTGTGCAATCGAGTCAAGTGGCGCACAGCCACATTGAAATATGCCGCGATTTGTGTTTAGGGCCTTCAATCAAGCCAAGTCAAGTCAAGACATTGAGCCAAAGCTGCAGTTGGAGACGGAGATGGAGCATGGTGCACGAGTCAATCGAAACGCACTTGGGGATATGGAACCGCAGAAGGCTGTGTGGTGGCTGCCACTGCTGTTTCCGTCTCCTCTTGTATTGTTGTTGCTCTTGCCACAGAACTTTAACCAGCAAATTGACTTTAAAATTATTTGTCGCCCTTTTTGGCAGCTAATGAAGGTGTATTGCCAGGTAGAGATGGCGTTTCTATGTATCGAACTTATCGATTACTCGCTGAAAACAAATGTGAATAGACCGGAAGAGGAAGGCAGTGTACTCCTTAGAGATGACCTTACTATGTATCGAACCTATCGATTACTCGCTGAACACAAATATCACTAACACGGAGAGGGAGTAGAAAAAGAAGGCAGACTAGTCTTAAGAGATGAGGTTTCGATGTATCGAATTTATCGATTATTCTCCGAAACACAGAGGCACAGTAGCTTTTAGAGATTGGGTTTATATTTATCGAGTTTATAGATTACTCGGTGAAAACAAATTTGCCAGGGTTTAACATTAATTCGATGCGAAAGAAGCGGGGAAACAGCTTTTATAAGTTAGAGGGAGTAGAAGAGGACGACGTGGAGTGGCCCGGAAATGTTAATAACAGAAATTTTTAGGAAAAACAAGCCAGACTCGCCTCGAGCAGGTAGCGAAAAATGCGCATTTTATTTGCAATTTTATGTACAAATTTTGGGCAAACAAATTTGTTGCGAATGCGATGATAATGTTACGATAAAATTTAACGGACTTTGAACAAACGGGCCGAATAAGTTTGAATCGTAGTTAAGGGAAGAGGTTGGGAGAGGGGTAGGATAGAGGGGAGGTTGTGTTCCGTCATCCCCTCGTGCATTTTGCCAGTGTCTTTCGATCTGTCTTTCGGTCAGTTAGCCAAGCAGAGGCAGGCAGCACACACAGCGCCTCAGGGCTGACTGAAGTTGAAGGCGCTGTCTTAGTCTCAGTCTGCAGCTGTATGTGTATGTGTGTGTGTGTGTGTGCTGCGACCTGGCGTTAAATTTATTACAACAAAGTGGCCGAAAAAACGACAGAGAAAACGCTGGCAAATTAAAACAATTGCATAGTTTGCATAATTTTTGTAAACAAAGCGGAAAAGAATGGCAACCAAGAGGGAGGGAGAGGGACATAGAAAGAGAGAGAGAGAGAGAGAGATAAAGTGTTAGTGGGAGTGGGAAAGAAGGAGCGGGCAGCAATAGTTGCCAAGAAACGCGCCAAAGTGCGGATTAAGCCAAGGGCCTTGAGGCCTTAAGCTGGCTTTAAGCTTGGCTGATTCGATTAGGAGGGCGTGGACGCGTTGTGCTGAGTGGTGGGTGGCAAAGGATGGGGAAAGGGGTGGGGAAGGGTGTGAAGAGAGGCATGGCAGCCGCAGCAGCTGTTTAGGCGGAAGTGCAGCAGCAACACTAACAGCAACAACTGCAACGACGTCAACATCTCAAATCGATTGCCAAATCGAACGAAATTCGTATGTGCGTGTGTGTGACGTTGTGTGTGTGTGTGTGTGCTGCTCAATTTTAGCCATTTTATCGCCAGAACATGAAAAACCTTTTAGACAACAACACACATCAAACAGTGGGTGGCTGCTGCTGGGCGGTGGGTTCGCTGCCGCCTCTTATCGGCTATTATCGATAGGCCGCGTCGCCTGCCAGGCCAGGAACGAGAGCAAAAGAGACACATGCATGCGCTAGTGTGGGTGTGTGAGTGTGTGACATACGTCATGTGACCATACAGACATACATACATATGTATGTAGAACCTCACATGCAAACATATTTACATACATACCCTGTGACCTCGAATTAGGTGCTCGCACTTTAAATAACTCTCCCCACACACAAACTGCGGCAACTATGAATAAATTAAATATAGTTAAAGCCCCACAAGAAATTCATTAAATATGTTTCCTTACATGTTTTAAGGTTTCTTTCGTGCTAAACAATTGTGAACTAATTAACAATAGTTGAGCGGAGTGTACTTTGTGCGTAGCAATAAGCTTTCAGTTGAATAGTCTTGATTTGCCGTTGCTGTAAACAAAGTGTGAATTAATCAAAACTTCGCAAGCACTAAATTCTATTTTGCACCATTATCCTGCTGTATGTGAACCTTTTAGGGTTTCTTTCATGCAAAACAATTGTGAACTCGGAAAATAGGAAATCGGAGTATTTTAGTATGCGTAGCAATAAGCTTTCAGTTGATTACTCTACAAACTTTCAATTAATCGACAGTTGCCCACACACATATCGATATCCCTTTTAATTCTGCTGCTCTGCTGTTCTTCGCAAATTGATTACCCTTTCAATGTCTTCACGCTATGACGCCTCATCGAATCGATGGGTAACATTACCCTCCTCACTCACTCTCTCTCTCTCTCATCCCACTAAGCACAACTAACCGTTTCAATTAAATGTTAATTATGCAAAATTGACACTGGCCATTATGACAAGTTGGTTGCGGCCCGTGCAGCTCTGACTCTGAGTCCAACTGCGACCCCTTCCGTCTGCCTCTCTGCTGCTGTTGCCGTTCATCCTCTGCTGCCTGTTGCCCCACACTTGCACACTTGCAACTGCAAATTTAATTTAATTGCATTTCATACGCCCATTTGGCCGCAACGCCATCGCCGCCGCCGTCGTCGTCGTAACACTTGACTTATTTAGGCAAAAAAGGGACTGTCAGGGGCGGGAGGAAAGGGGTGTTCGCGTCCCGTCGGCTCTGCTAAGCAGCGGCTGCCTTCAGACGGCGCAAAATTTTAATTGCCTTGGCCACTGGACGTCGCTGCTGCTGCTGTTGCTGATTGTGTTGCTGCTTCTGACCAGGATGATGACGGCGACGGCGACGTCGGCTTGTCTGTTTGGCAGAGGCCAACACTTTGGGTGCCGCTGCCGCTGCTGCTGCGCTTCGCTGACTTCCGACTTGGCGAAGTGGGAAATGGAAAATGGGAGATGCACAACAAAGTTGCCTACAACCTCATTTTGGGCAAGTGGTGAGCAAAGTGGGTTGGCGGTAATTATAAAACTATTGCGATGAATGAAGACTGCATATATATTTGTGTGTGTGAGTTCGTGTGTGAAGGCAGAGGTGAGAGGAGCATAAAGTCAAAGAGAAATGTCATAAAAGGAACGTTTATTTTATTAGTTTGATAACATTCAAATCGCCAGCATAACAGCAACTATCGATAGTCCGATATCTTTAACGATCGATGCTGCGCATAAACATTGCGCATAAAACGATCAAAAGTTCCGTTTTAATTGCACCTGAACATCGAGCTGAGAGTGTTGCCACATCTGCATGCCTCGTGTGACCAACAGGAGGAGTAGTGGCAAGGAGGATGGGGCGGAGGTAAAAACATAGAAACACAGGCCGCCAGCGATGGGGGCACGCATCAAGCGCGCAAATAAATTAGCAGCCGCAAAGTGTTGACATTTATTGTCAAGCCGAGTCGAGGCAAGCCCGAGAGGTGCTCAATGCGCTGGCAACAAGTTGCACGCCGCATGTGGCAGCCAGATGTAGCAGGAGAAGGCGGGAAGGGGGAGTAAGCAGGCCCAGTGGCTGCGCACGCTTTTGGTCAATTTCAATTTATTGCAGCAAGTGACAATGGACACTCGCACAGCCGCCTCAATGGGAATGTGAATGGCAAAGGGAATGGGATTGCGTTTGCGACTGGCACTGGCAGTGGGACTGCGACTGAGAATGAGACTGGAAAT
This sequence comes from Zaprionus lachaisei, assembly GCA_018901815.1. Taxonomy (NCBI): domain Eukaryota; kingdom Metazoa; phylum Arthropoda; class Insecta; order Diptera; family Drosophilidae; genus Zaprionus; species Zaprionus lachaisei. The sequence goes on along the minus strand of JAEIFI010000733.1, from coordinate 9,077,513 downwards.
GGTCTCTCCACTGTCCCCAAATTGGGCCAGGTGCAGTCAGAAGATCGCGACAGTGCAGCAGCAGCAATCCCCGTTTACCCTTGGCAGTGCCGAGTGTCAGCGTGTGGCGAGTGGCGGCAACGGCGTCGGCATCGATCGACTCTTTAATTGGTTGCGTTGTCTTCCCCCTCCCGCCACCAGTTATCTTCCTCGCAAGCAGCGGCGCAAGTGGAGTGACGTCGACAAGGCGCATCCGCGACAGCGACGACGTCTAAATTGTCGCACCTTTTATAGCCGCACCTACTTCAAGGTCTGCGCTTCTGCTTCTGCGCCGCGTCGCAGCTACCGGTCATCATGTTGTCTGCCCGCTGAGGTGACAATCCCTTTACCACTTTGCCGTGCAACGGGCCACGGCCACCGCCAGTCACAGCACAAGTCTTCGGGCGGCCTCTAAATTAAAGGTATATTGCTTTCTAATACAAATAGACTAAGTGTTTGCTCACTTTTTGGTATATTTTACACTTTTGTTATGCATATTTTTTATCGATTACAAGTCTGTTAACACTGTTAACTTAACAGCAGTCGTGCACGCAAGCGACTGTTTATCATAAACCTGCTCATTAAGTGCTGTTAATCCAACTTTGCTTATTATGCGCTGTTAATCAAGCTCTGCAATCATGCACTGCTAATCAAGCATCTGTTAAATCAGATGCTTTTTAATTGAATTGAATTACATACAACCAAAGCAGAGCAAATTAATGTGTCAAAGTATCGATATTGACTTTGTTGTTTCTCTTTATGCTTTATTATGTAAATACCAAATGATGACTTATTTCATTGCTATGCGGAATCTGGCGCAGCAAGGAAATTTCCAGGAGACAGACATAAAAACATAGTGGATGGCCTGGATAACCGCTCGGGGAATGCAGCTCCGCTATACTACTGTACTTCTTTGAGCGAATTGCGTGTGAAGATGATGAGGTATCAGGCGGTAATGATTAAGAGGAATATGGAGCCGACAAGATTCATGAGGCTGCAGCCCGTTCGACAGATGGACGCCGCTTAGCGAAATCAGATGTTTTAACTGTCGCCGTATGGGACACATCGGGAAGGACTGTCAGCGTCCCAAACGCCCAGAAGGAGGGTGCTTCAATTGATTTCAAACGGGACACCAATATAGACAGTGCCCGAACAGGGGAAAACCGGGAGTTGGTGGTATTGGGGATCCCTTGAGCCCCGAAAACGAGGAGTCCTTTGTTGAAGTAGTGAGTATAAGAGTACCTTGTGAGACAGGATGCACTGATATTAAACTAATTGCCTTATTAGATACCGGAAGTCCCGTAGCTTTGCGACGAAGCGCATTTTCAAAAATATATTCGATAAGGTAGAATTAAGCAAAACGCCATTCCATGGAATTGGAGGGAATGTAATAATGACTTACGGAAAAGTCAGATGTTTACTTACGATTATAGACGATGTTTTGAAATCGAAGTTTTTGTTGTCCTCGAGTTAATTTTACCCCCACCGCTATTGCTGGGAAGAGATATAATGAAAACACTAAAGATGAAATTAATTTTGTGCAACCCTACTAAAGAGAACTCTAAGAATAAAACTTGTTTATTTTCTCATAAATCTATCTGTGCATCCTTGTTAAACAATACTCAATTAGTTAAAGATTACCCTTTAAAATACCCTGTAAACTCAAATGTATCCCCGGTTGAGGCTGATAGATGTAAAGAATGGTTCCTTGAGCTGTCCAGTGTCTGTGCTGCTCTTTTGGATGAGAGTGAGGTTAACGTTGGCAATGAATTTGAGCAGAAGGTGACTGGCGCCTGCCAAAAAATAGTGCGAGAACATTACATGCAACAATTTTGTAAAAGTTCCGGTCCAGCAAGATGCACTACGTGCATACGATTAAATGACATGACACCCTTTTATAGTCCTCCCAGGAGATTGTCGTTTTATGAAAGAGAAATTGTCTCGAAAACCATTAATGAATTATTAGCAGAAAATGTAATAAGACCTAGTAACTCTCCTTATGCGTCAACAGAAGTTCTAGTAAAGAAGAAGGATGGAAAAGTGCGAATGAGTGTAGATTATCGTGGTCTTAATAAGATGACAATCTGTGATAACTTTCCGTTGCCATTAATTGAAGATTGTTTAGAGTATTTAGAAGGAAAATCAGTATTTACCACCATTGATTTGAAGAATGGGTTTCACCATATTGGAATTGAGGAAGAGTCTGTAAAGTATAAAGCCTTTGTAACACCTGACGGGCAATTTGAGTATTTGAGAATGCCTTTTAGCCTTAAGAATGGAGCGGCTGTATTTCAGAGATTTATTTCAGATGTATTGTAGGATATGGTTAGAGCTCGTCAGGTTATGGTATACATGGACGACATTATTTTAGCTACTCTATCTGTGGAGGAACATTATAATATTTTAGCAAAGTTGTTAGACAGGCTGGTTGAGTATAATCTTGAGGTCAATTTCAAAAAAGTGAATTTATGCAAAGGCGCATCGAGTATTTAGGGTATGATGTTAGCAGTCAAGGTATTTCTCCGAGTGATCAACACTTAAGAGTTATAAAAAATTACCCAGAGCCGTATAATTGCAAGACTTTGCATTCATGTCTTGGATTGTTTTCGTATTTCCGGAAGTCCGTTCAAAACTTTTCACGTATTGCGAAGCCATCCGAACAAGAAAAATACGCTTTCAACACGCTGAAAGAAGCCCTATCGTCCACCCCTGTATTGGCTATCTATAATCCTAGCTCTGAAACGGAGCTGCATACCGATGCTAGTTCACATGGATTTGGCGCTGTATTGATGCGGCGACAGTCTGACAATAAACTCCACCCCGTATTCATTATTCTCGTAAAACGACAGGTGCCGAGTCCCGATACCATAGTTTTGAGTTAGAAACCCTGGCCATTATTTATGCGTTGCGCCGATTTCGTGCTTACCTGGAACACCGTCCTTTCCTTATTGTAACCGACTGTAATTCTTTAGTGCAGACTCTGAACAAGAAAGCAATTAATCCTCGTATAGCCCGGTGGTCCCTAGAATTGGAAAGTTACAATTTTACGATTGCCCATAGACCCGGCTCGAGTAGGTACCATGTAGATGCCCTTAGTAGACAGACCGAGTTGTTAGAAGATCTTACTGGCAAAACAGATGATCCGTGCGATTTTCGTACAGAAAAAGAAGTAGATCGTGTCGAAAAACTATGTGATAGTGCGACCCTTTATAGACCCGTTAGACCCTATAGTGAACCGTTACCGTGTAGAAAGATTGAAGATTTAGATGAACCCTTGTTGTTGAACGCCTCTGTAGTACCGTGTGATGACACAAACCGAGTTCCGTCGCCTTCTACTATAGCCATGCCCGAATCAATGGTTGGAGTTGTAGGAGCTACCCCTGGAGATATTGATTTGTTATTGCAGACCGAGCAGTCAAGGGATTCCGAATTGCGTGCGTTGAGAGAAAAAGGAAGTCCCCGGATTTGAGCTAGTAGATGGAATCGTGTATAGGAGTGATCTTGATAGGAATTTGTACTTGTACGCTCCTAGTTGCATGCAGGAGGAGGTCATAAGAAAATGTCATGAAAAGTTAGCATAAGTGTATTGGAAAGTTGAAGCAAAGTTATTGGTTTCCTCTTATGAGAAGTAAAGTCGAGAAATATATTCGCAACTACTTGCCGTGTATACTTCATTCCGTTTCGAGGGCAATACACAACAGGACACTACATAGTATACCAAAAAGCCCGACTAGGACCATTGCCGAGTATAAATTCGAAGAGAAAACATTTGCTAGTGATAATAGACGCCTTTACCAAGTTTGTTAAGTTGTACCCTGTGAATTCCACTAGCACGAGAGAGGTGAATGTCGCTTTGGGAAAGTACTTTGAGTCTTATAGCCGACCGCGTAGAATCGTTTCCGATCGGAGAACGTGTTTTACGTCACTCGAGTTCAGTAATTTCCTAGAGAGCCGCAATATCGAACATATAAACGTGGCAACGGCAGCACCCCAGGCCAATGGACAAGTTGAGAGGGTAAACCGTGTGTTAACTCCGATGTTAGGTAAATTATCTGAGACTTTAAATCAGGCAGATTGGTATAAGTTAGTTTCCCGAGTAGAGTTTGCTCTAAATAATTCGATCCAGTGTAGTACCAAAAAGACACCATCAATTTTGCTGTTTGAATGTGAGCAGAGAGGACCCGTAGTTGATGAATTGACCGAATATCTTGAGGAGAAGTTAGAACTAGATCAACCGGTAGTTTTAGAAACCATTAGGTGTCAGGCAGGAGATAATATCCGGAAGTCCCAGGAGTATAATGAAGCGCATTATTTCCTAAGACACAAGGCACCTCTGAAGTATGCGTTAGGTGATTTTGTTGCGATCCGGAATGTGGATGTAACTTCTGGTGTATGTAAAAAGTTTGCGCCAAAATATCGTGGGCCCTATAAGGTTAGTCCAATTCTGCCTAATGACAGTTAGAAATAGTAGATGTTGACAACTGTCAACTTACACAGTTGCCATACAAGGGCATTCTGGAACCAGATAGGCTAAAACCGTGGATACAATTGTGCAATAAAATAATAAAGTCTTGTTAGGAATAAAAATAAGATCGAGGCCGATCTATTGTCAGGATTGGCCGAATGTAAATACCAAATTAAAAGCGATAATAATATGTACATATCGATAACAATGTCTAGTATTAAATAAATAGCATAAGTTGGTCACATTGTAAAAAAGCGAAAAAAAGGAAGAACACGTGAATTGTGGCGTTGTGAAATAAAGAGAATAAAATTAAATAAATTATAATTAACAGCTTTGTTAATTAGGCGTAACCAAAAACAGCAAAAAGACAATGACAGAGAGCAAGAGTAAGAGAAAGAGAAAGAGAGACAGAGAGATGTCTGCCACCCAGAGGAGACACAGACTATCCCAGGGAGTTGCAGACACACACACACACACGAGGACCAGTTAAACGACGACACACATTAAACCGAACTGAACCCGAGTTGGCCCTGGCACTGGGCTCAAACAAGTTGAGGTAGGTTAATTTTATTGGCCAAATAAGTGGGTATCAAATTTAATGGCCAGCACACAGCAGAGGGCAAGCCACAATACCTGAAGAACAAGATGATGAAGACGAAGACGAACACGATGGTGGAAGACAGTCGGCACAAAAAAATGGGGGAGGCAGCAAATTGCGGCACAGTGCGCAGTGCATAAAGCGTAAAAACGAGCCAAAATAAATAAAAGCCGCGGCAACAAGAACAACAACATTGCGAAGAACAGAAACCACAACAAAGACGTCGACGTCCGTTTGATTGATTGGCGACAGCAGCGGAAGCGTCAGCGACGTCGACGTCAACAGCGGCAGCGGTCGCAGCGTCACGAGCACACAAAATGGCCTTTGCTTTTGCGTAAGGTCAGGCATTTTCCTAGACAGAAATAGCCGCAAATTGTGCGAAAACAATGCAAACTCTTGTTTCACATTACAAAGCTTTAAAATATTAAATAAATGTCTTCAAATCGATCATGTTAAATGAGAACACAGTTGTTTGGTTGTAAAGTAATCGGTGATTGTATCGATAACATCCATGCAAGTTTTTTAATATCGATAGGATTAAAAAATATACATAATTAGCTATTTTTACATGGCAACAACTCAGATTTGCTTGATTGTTTTTTGTTTAATACAAAAATGTAAATAAATATTTGAATATTTAATATTTTCAATATTGGATCTTTACGAGTTTTATAAAGGAAAAAGAATGTAATTACAGTATAAAAGATATGTAAATATACAACTGTACCTCATATACCTGCATTGATTTCAGGTGTGAGCTTTACAATAGTTATTAAAATAGTAAAATAGTCAACTATTGTGAAGTCGAACTCATATCAAATTGCTGTGTTGAAACTTTAACTTGACGATGTTTCATTGATGTTTATGTCAACAAATTAACACAACCAAGGAATCATTTGTGTTTCTGCCTGTAACCTAGTACGTCAACACTTCTTTTGTCATTATTTTTCATTATAATTATCAATTTTCAAGTGTGTTTGGTGCCTGTAATAATGTCGTATGCTGTGCTTGCAATAAATACCTTTTGCAACTGGGTGCAGGAGCGCCAGGGAATACCGCAGGCCGTTTATGCTCGTATCAAGGTGCTTCTGTTTTCGTTCGCCATTGTAGTTATCGACTACCAATTATTGTTGTTGGCGCTGCCCTATGTCGTGCCGCCAATAAATACCGTTTGGAACTGGATTGAGGAGAACGATCTGAACACCAAGGTGAGCCCGTTTCTGTGTGGCTTCTGCATGTCGTTCTTCTCGTGCGTCATGATTTATCTCGGCAACCATGAACGTTTGGATGGTCCACCATTCTTCCGTCGCGGTCGCAATGAAGAGGTTTGGGATCAGTACCTGGATTATTTGAGAGCTATCCTCGCGGGAATGACGATCACTTTTCTCATGTACGTGTAGATCTAGAGGAACATGAATTTATATGAGTTCCGATAAGAAGCGCAGTCACAATGAGTGTTTAATTGTTAAAAATTGTGTTCATTTTACATTTTCTTAAGTGTTCAATGGTCTAGAAATAAAATCTAACATAAGCCAGCATAAAGAGAATCAATTCGATTTAATTTATATATATCAATTTATTATGATTAACATGAACGTGAAGACAGAGGAAATAAAGAACAAATTCGATGACTAGCTGAAACATCGTTAACATTGTGCTGTCATCTTCTGCGACCGTAAGCGATGCGATTATGCAGTGATTTTTTACCTGTCGTTTAGTTAGTGAATTCAATTCACAATTAAAATATCCATATTAAATTATTCAACAGCTCAACTAACTAAATAGAAGATGTCTGTCTATTCCGTGAGATTCATACACAATTCTCACCTAACCGAGATGACTTTGAGGCCAGTTTCACTGATACGCCTTGGATATTGCTACGATCCTTTGCTTTTTGTTCTGGTTCTTTGGTTCTTTTGCGTATCAAGATCGTGTGATCTCTCTGCAGCTCGAGTGTAGCCCGACGCATGATCACGTTTAGGCCTACGCATCATTTAATGACTTCGTGAAGTCATCGGGCCGAGTCGGGGCTGGCGTTGGTATCGGTATGGGCTCAGCTGTTGATGAAAAATGCAGCCCGCTTCCTGCTAGCACCCACTGCAGGCAGCCAGGCAGGCAGGCAGGGCGAGCTAGCTGGCATTGGAAACGGAACCCACCAACTGGGCATACAACTTTATCACTTGCCCACAAAATATCTTCAATTGGTTCCATTAAACTTAAGCTCAAGACCGTGCACGTCGGACATGACCAAACCGCAGTCGCAGTCGGCAGTCGGCAGTTTGCAGTTGCTGTCGCCGTCGCAGTTGCTTCGTGCGTTGCCATCATCATCGTCATCATTGGGCCGCGCGCGTCGTGCCCAAAATTAACCTGCCCCGGCAAGGGAGCACCAGGAGAAGAGAGGAAGATGCGCGAACGGGTGCGGGTGCGGGTGGTGGCAGCGTGATCATGACGACGCAGGCTACGCGCAGCCGCTATAAATTCTATTGGCGTATCTATCTACACTATTTCTAATTTAGCCTTTTGCCTCAGCTCGGCTCAACTTGGCTCTGCTCAGCGTAGACTGCGGATCTGTTGGGGCTCGGTTTACTATGTTACCTTAGTCGTCGTCGCTGGCCAATTTAAGTTTAAGTGCTTTGGTAACAGTTTCGCGCTTTCGAAACTTGAGTCGTGATTTATTTTTTTCCTTTTTTTTTTTTTCTTTTGTTTTTTTCTTGGTTTTGCCACAACTGCTGCAACTCTTTGCTCTTCCCCTTTGGCGCGTTCACGTTGAGTGCGATTCCTTCGGAGAGCGCTGTAGGAATTTTCAAGTGCCGTTTTTCACGCCACGACACGCAATCGCTGCGCTCAAGTAAATTAGGAAAATTGATCTAAATTTTCTTGGGAACCTTTCCATTTTTGTGGCTGTTGTTGTAGCTGCTTGCGCTTTTTTTGTCAAGATCGTTTGCAGTTTGCCTCGCAATGAGCCCGAACAGAGACAGAAGAGTGAAGAGTCGTCTCCCGCGAAGACCAGACACCAGACCAGCCACAACCGTCAAAATCAAACACATGTTGCTGCTGCGTCTCCAACTGGCACTGGTTACTGGACCTGCGAACTGAGTAATTGATTCTCACAGCAGAGAGAGAGAGAGAGAGAGAATACAAACCGAGAAATGAGCATTAGAATCTGCAACTGTTTGGCGTTGCCACCTTGTAGAATGTTTTGAGAGGTTGCCAGTAAAGCTGGGAACGAAGGTTTTCTTATATTGAACTTTTTTTGTGAAGTATGCCACTATCGACTTTGAAGTGTTGATGGTTATCGATAGTATCGATATCGAGAGTATGGCTAAAAAGGGTAAACTAAGTTGTGCGATTGTTTGTAACATGCAAGGAATATACATTCTTGATTTATTCGATATCGAAGATATTTTAGTTTGTTTAAAAACCTAGAGAACATCGAGTAGAACTATCGATAGTTTTCCATTTTGAGTTGTTATTAAGATGCTGCTCCACTTCGTAGACACCTCTAAATGATCCCTTCAAAATGAAACCCAACAAAAAAAGAGAGAGCCACGAAAACAATCGCTGGTAGCCCGTTCCGATAGTTCGTTCCGATAGTCATTATTCAGAGCGTAAACGCAATCGGCGAACAATCATCGGGCATTAATTTTCAGCTACACAACATGGTGCTAATGCGACAAGTTCAGTTGCAGGCACTGGCGGCTTCCTGGAAAGTGGCAACAGGCCTGGCCGCCTATCGCAGGCTGTGTCTGCTTGCTTGATACCATATCCCAATCCCAGTCGCAGTCGCAGGCGAATGTTGATGCGATGTGTAGCTTGCGATATGGCAGAGGCAGCGCGTCGAATGGCAGCAGAAGTAGCAGCCGAGCCTGGCAATCGGGATTGGCCATCGACTAGCCGAACAACTGACTGAGTGACTGACCAGGCCGGGACTGGGACTGGGACTGGAACTTGGACTGCAATTATAATATATGTATACAAAATGCAGACAGGTTCAAAGGGCAAGCGCAGACAGGGGCAGTCGAGCGCAGCAGGGGGGGGGGACAGCCAGCGGCAGGTATCGGTTCATTGGCAGCTTTGCACGTCGTCGTCTTCGTCGTCGATCAATGTGCAGCCTGTAGCGCCGCGTCCGATATCAAGATGTTGGGCTTATTGCGCCCCGAACCGAGCCGAGCCGAACCGAACTCGAACCGAGCAATCGTGATCAACTGTGCAACAGAATTCGGCAGCAATTTCGCGGGGCAAACTGCGAGTGGCGATGCGGCGACAGATTCGTTTTGGATGCTCTACGCAGGCCACGGTCCGGCCCGGCCCGGCTTGCCCGTCTGTTCTTAACCCCCCAGAAACAAGTAGTGGCGCGGAGGAGGGGGGGAGTCTCAGGCTGCTGCAGGCTTCTTCAGCTGCCTCGACTCGACTTCGCTCCACGTTTAATAAGCAATTTTGATTTGGAGCAGATTATGTGACGGGCAAACGAGGCACCAGCACCAGCAGTGGCAGCGGCAGCGGCACCAGGTTGCATGCAACATAAGTTGCCTCGGCTACCGCGGCCCAAAACGTGAGCTTCTCCAGTGCCCAAGCAGTGCTGGGGCTGCACTTGACTCTGCTGCTGACCCGCCACAAGATTTTTAACTTGCGCTCTCTCTCTCTCTCTCTTTCCTTCTCTCGTTCTCTCTCTGTCTGTTTCTCCCGCTCCCTGTGGGGATCTGGGCGAGATACTGTTTTACATGGAACTCGTACTGATTGCTTCTAGTCATGCCCCGATTTGAAGATTTCCCATTTCGCGATAAGCGCGAGTGCATCATTTTCATTGGAATTGCATGTATTTTTATTGAATTTTAATTGGCAGTCCAACGAAAGCAACAAAATTACCTAGTTCGTAAAACATTGAGACGAACGAGCGTCTGTGTGAATCTTCCATATAAATATATATACAATTCTATATATCAAGAGATGATATCGAGAATCTGTTACGCGATAGTGTGTGCTGTAACTTCAATACTTCTTCCATTTCTCCTTCTCGCATCCACATAGTCGATTACTTAAAGGTCTCCATTTCTTTTTCACAAGTCTTATATGCCACACCCACACCGAATCCGGAGCCAAGCAATATCGGCCACATCCGTCGCCGTAGGAACAAGAGAGATATGACAGCTCCCACTATGAAACCGCCACCCCCCTTAACGATTCCATTGGCCAGACAACGGTCGAATTTGCGCCCTGGCTTATCCTCAAAATATGGATTATCCTCCACCGGCATATTTATAAAACAAAGACACTATATGAGCTGTCTCTCTAATCCTTAATCTATTGAAAACGATTGAAATCTTTTAATAGAAACTCGCGATTCTGTATATATATTTTCCAAAAACTTTTGCATAAAAACGAAAAACAATTTTCCTATTACTGTTTATGATTTTCCACAGTTTCCCTATTCTAAAAAAAAAGCAACAATGAATGCGTTCCTTAAAACTGACAGATGAGGTCGAATCGATTTTGTTGGCCCGGGCAACTTGGATACGTTGCAACGTGACAGAAAAAGAGTTGAGAAACAATCAAATATCGCTATTGGGATCGTATAAGAACGGATACAACTCTGTTGGCATGTGATGTAAAGCGCTGCGAATTGTCTATTTATCGTTATTGGCGAAAACACAAATAAAACACTTCAAGTAGAGCTGGAGAAACATCGATGTTTCATATGAAAAACCTTTGCATATATCGATGTTTCCCCTAGCTCTACTGCTAGTTATTGTTTTTTTTTTCTATAACAGTCTCACGTGCGATTCATTGAACGCACGTTATCGATATGTTAGCATCGATAGTGCGCTGTTAATTGCCAGAGTTGCCAGCTGAGTTATGAGGACGATTCGCGATGGAGCAAAGCGGAACCAAGCGCAAAATGCTATCCGACTTTGGATCACAATAGATACATATTGTATTGCACGATAGTGTATATTTATATGTGGATGTGTGTGTGTGTGTGTACTTGCCTCAAAGTTCGCCACTTGCCGCGCCCAAAAAAATACTTGTGGCGAATTCGTGTGCTGGCTGTGGCATGCCCCACAGCTGTTGTTGTTGCTCTTGTTGCCACATTAACAACTCTGCGGATGTGAATGAATGTGGACAAGGCAGTGGCGGGGTGGGGGCACAGTCGGGGCGGTCTCTGCATGTTGGTCTCGTTCACAGCACGCATGCTGCGGGCAACGGCAACTGGACAAGATTTTTGAGGCATTTTTGCCACTTAACCTTTTGCATTTGAGCGTGCAGCGTGCGTCCTCCTGGTGCAGCACCGACAGCAGCCGTAGCAGCAGCAGCAGAGGCTGCAACAGCCCTAAATCGATCACGATCGATTTCTGCCAAAATAGATAATAATCGATAGATGTGAAGCAGGCAGCAGCGAGCGGGCAAGTGCCTGGGCGAACCAGACGAACGAACCAAACGGCCGCAATCATGTCCAATCTAATCGGGCAGCATCTAACCATCTGCACGTATGTTTATGTTTATGCATGGGTGTACACACGCACACACACACACACACACACACACATTGGTATGCATCCAGCGGCGGCGGGTAATCATGTCAGTAAAAGGAAAATACCGCAACATTGTTTTCATTTCGATTCGCGAGTTGCCGATGCCTCTACGCCCCTTTCCCGAATTGCGTATCCCGATTCTCGTTTTGGCCCGATGGGAACCGCGCACAAGACGCTGACGAGCTGTGTGTTGACGTGTTAAGTGCTAAAGGGACGCCGCCGCCGCTGCTGACGAAGCCCCAAAAACAGCGTCGATATAGACAGTGCACTGAGAGAATAAATCATGATTTATATAGCTCGAAAAACATCGATATTTACGCACACCGATATTTCGATATTTTTCAGAAAGACATCGATGTATCGATATATCGAAGTTTCTCAGAGCGGAATCTGTTAATTTATATATAAAATGAATTAATCTAAACAGATATTGCAGTTTCCGAGGCGTCAAGATCTAACGATTGATCCTTATAAATCTCAACGAGATAAGACGAAAATACTAAGTAATAACTTTTTGTTTTCGGCTTAGTTTAGAAGATATAGCCTTCGAAAAGTCCTGATTTCCCATATAAAATTCTCAACTGAATATCGAAGATCGATATTTAAAAACTTCGTTATTTTCAAAAATATCGATGTATCGTCGATACTCTTTCCAGCTCTAATGATTATAGTTGAAATTGATTATTAAGATAAGAATTATTCGTATGTGAATTAGAAGCAGGCAACGGCAAGCAAGTATTTTAATGCGATTTTAGGTAAAGAATATTATCGATATTTGTGTACCACTGTTAACTTTCAGCCCTCTGTAAAGCAAAAGAATAATATCGGAATCTAAATTAAATTGTTTCTCACTGCAATTTGTTACTGTTAACGCACAGGGCTCTGTTATAAATAACAGTAAGGTAAAAATAACCATCATAAAGTGCATCGCAACCTCAACTACCTCAAGAAGACCGACGTTGATGTTGATGTACCCACCACCGCTGGGCCCAGTGCTTGGACATAATCACGTCCACGGCATTCACCAGGCCTGCAAGGCATTGGACTAGCCTCAGGCTGTCCTCTGCATCTTGTCCGAATCTTATGATGAGCCCAACTACAAGATTCCCCTGATCCCCGTGGACTCGCACAATAAATTGGGTGAAGAGTCTGGCCGGCGCAAGATCGACGGGGAGGGCAAGCCCCGCAAGGTGTGCGGCGGCTCTGTTGTCGTCATCAAAGACTTTGGTGAGAAAAGGTCCGCATTGGATGTGGTCAGAAAGAAGCACTGAATCCGTCTACTGAATAATAGACCGCGCGGCAGATTAATAAAAATACATTAAATAAATACATTATTGATTGCACACTGCATGTTATCGGTCTGTTAACGCACAGTGCTCTGTTATGTTATGCATGTAGAGTTGCAAGCTGCAACAGCGCAGAGTGGATTTCCTTTTGCCTTTGCAATTTGTAAATGAAGTTACGAGAGTTTTTCGCTCAGTGCACTCTGCAGCAGTCTGTTTAGCCAGCTCTATAATTTGCTCGCCCACCATTTCTGAGCCCCGGCCGAAGCGAAGCCTAACTCGAAAATTGCAAATTCGGGTGTTCAATGGAGACTCGGATCCTTTTCTATTACTGTTGCCAGTTGCACGTTGTACGTTGCCAGAGTTGTTGGATGAGCGAGCTCTGTGTTTAAGCAAATTGTTGCCTGCAATGTGCGCTGCAATTTACCCGATTCCCCCCTCCTCATCCCCATCCCTGTTCTCCTCGCCTTGTTGAAGGTGTCCGAAATTGGGTGTTTTGTGGGTGTTGCGCGCTTTGCACTTTGGCACAGTTATCGACGATCTACAGTGACTGCGGTAATCGTGCAAATTGAACGAATTCATCATAGCAACAGCATTACCTCCCCCCTCCGCACTTCCCATCCTGCCTCCTTGCCAGCCACGCAATGGGGTCAAGCAAGCGATAATGAATGAAGATTTAATCGAATCGAGGCATAAAGCTCAGTTATGTAACGACGATGGGGCAACTACTTTGGCATAAGCTGCTCCACTGGCATATGAAGTTGTATGCCTTCATATGCCAGTGGTAATAATCCTCTCCGATCTCCTTAACCCCTCTCCCCCCACCGCAGAGGTATTGAAATATTTCCTGGTCAATTTACTTGAGTTTTAAGACAACTCGAGCGGAATTAAGCATAATTTGTCACTCTGAAGTGCCCGAGAGCGCTAAGAGAACAAGTGGGACATGCAGGGAGAAAGAGAGAGAGACAGGGAGAGGCACAAGCCAGCTGACAGTTTCAATCAGCGGATTTAGCAGTAACTCGAGCAAATTGGCACTTGGCTCATAATAAAGACATTTATGAACCTGCGCGATTCAATTATGAGGAAGAAAAGGAGGAGGTACGCTCGGAGGGGGTACGCAAGAAGGGGGAGCAGAAGCACCAGCAGGTAGGAGGCAACTCTTGAGCACTGAGACTGAACTGAAATAATGCGACTGCAATGGGGCAGTTGAGGCTGCAGTTGGGAGAACGATTTCCTTGGGGCAACGCACAACGTGTTGCGTGTGTGTGACTGTCTCTGTGTGTGTGTGTGTCAGTTTGTGCTTTGGGTGGGTGTCCCTAGTCGGGCATCGTGCAAACAGCAACAAAAGCAACAACAACAACAACTCAATATGCTCGGTAAAGGAGCCACAACGAGGCGAACGAGCGCTGCACAAAAAGAGGCCCAACTTGGCCAACTTGGCTGGGGCTAGTCTCGGGCTCATTATAGATGCAGCGCCGATTTGTTTTGTTGTCCCCCCATTTGACTTTGAATTGATAGCATCAGGCAACAGGCAGCGGGAGGGGGAGGGGGCGAGCAACTGTTCGGCCACCCCTTGCGGGTGCAGCATGCCACATGCCGCAGCATGCCGCATGCAGCAGCGCCCAGTTTTGTCTGCATTTAAGATATAAATGTATCTGAACAATTGAGCTGCAGTTCATGCGCATGTGCAGCGCGCATATTTCAGATTCGCATAAACTTTGCATAGTTTTAGATGCGCCCAGCGCGAGTGCACGCACAGTGGTTGTGGTGCCTTGAAAACCAGACAAATTTCAACTGCAGCTAAGGCGGTGAGTTCAGGGAGAGAGGGTGAGAAAGAACTGTAAGATAAATACAAAGAAAGCCAGAGAAAGGTGGCGATAGGGAGGGAAAGAGAGAGAGATGAAAGGAAGAAAGGAAAGTAACTATTTAAAAAAGGGTCGACAGTGTGAAGAAGATTGAACGAGCTGAGTGAAATAGATAAAAACAGGAAAAAAGAGAGGGGCATAAAGAGAAAGAGAGAAACCGGCTTGAAGAAAATAAGATACAGCAAGAGTCCAGAAAGAGAGATAATCATCAATCAACATAGACAGAGATATAAATAGAGACAGTGGATTTACAAAAATCTAAAAAAAGGGTAGGAACCAATCATTTAGTTGCAATTTAACGTAAATTTTAACAGGAATTAATTTAAAAATCAGAAAACTTAAAAAAGAAACTAGATAGTTCGAAAATGACAGTAGATCGTGTAATATTTCATATTTTAACAATTTAACTGTACATTCTGCAACATCAGCTCTTGAAAATATATAATATAAATTATGTTATCGAAAAAAAGGAAAGTACCGTTAAAAATTATTTAAATTAATAATTTAAGCTTAAATTTGCATAGAGGAAGTTAAGGTTCTATAATTTATATTATTTATCTTACTATAGCAGATAATCTTGAAATTCTCTGCTTAGTGTTGTAAGCCGTCATAATGTTGAAGTCAGTTGACTGGTCACGTATTGAGTATGCTTCCAAATACTAAATACTTAACTTACCCAACACAACTTCTACTCACACACACTACAACACTGCCTTAATTAATGTTTATTGCCTTGCAGCCATCCCTTGAAACCTCACTTCAGTGCACTACTTTCACCCACATGCGACCCACTGTGCGGTATTGCCCTCTCGTTCACTGGCAGCGCCATCTGGCGACCGTTTGCCCGTTCACTGCGTCTTGTCCACGCATTCGTCGTCCAGGTCTCTCCGTCGTCAGCGTCGGCGTCGTCGTCGTCGTCGTCGTCGTCGTCGCGGGCCCGTCGGCTGTTTAGCTGCGCATTTTATTTAACATATCATTTAAAATTCATGTAAAACACATGTAGCTGCAGAGCGGCAGAGCAGCAGAGCAGCAGAGCAGCAGAGCAGCGGCCGCCCTGCTTTGCATACCGTGGGCATAAAGAACATGCAGCATGAGCCGCAGCAACAAGAGGAACAAGATTCGCTTGGGCATCACACCCAAGCGCCAGGAGCAAAGCAGCCAAGGCAGCCAGAGCTGCCAGAGACTGTGTCCGTCGGGGCAGCGCGCATTCATAAGTAGACGCAACCAGGTTGGAGCTGCAACTGCAACTGCAACTGGGAGTAAAACTGCGACTCCGACTGCGACTGGGACTGGGGCGCGACTCGTGTGTCGCTGTATCTGTGCGCATATCTCGGCGAGCTGCGGCTTGGCCAGCTCCGGATGAAGATGTCGATGTCGCTTGACGCTGTCGCTGTCGCTGTTGCTGTCGCTGCAGCGCTTACAGTTGTTGTTGCTGCTGTTGCTGCCGCTTGTTGCATGCTGCATTTAATTTGTAAACAAAGTCTTTAGTTTATGACTGCCGCGTTATTTTAGCATATGCACAACGAGTCGAGCCTGGCCAGGGCAGGGCAAGGCAGGGCAGGGCCGAGCGTTTTGTACAAAATTTGTAAACAATTCAGGGCGGGGGCAGTGGCAGAGCGGGGACGGGGACGGTGGCGGTGGTGGTTGGGGCACAACGTGGCAGGGTTGGCACTTGGCAACGCATTCGCCCACCATTTACATACGCTGTACGTGGCCAGCGGCATTTCATCACTGCCTGCAGGCAAATCCATCTCCAGCTACAGACACGACACTGCCTCCTCCAGCTGCCTCAGCTGCCGCAGGCTTGACCTTTGTCGCTCGACGCTCGTCCCCAGCCGAGTCGAGCCATAACAAATCACCAATGACTTGGCCCGACACTAAATGCAATTTATAACACTTCCACCTACCCCCACCCCCCAGTTGCTGGCTCCTCCTCGAGCAGATTGTCAAACAACTCGACTCGCAGTGGCAACTTAACGAGCTGCCGCCAGCTGCCCCCGCATGCAGCTCATCCGCACCCGCATCCGCATCATCAGGCCGCATCAGGCCGCATCATCGTCGTCATTATGAGAGCCCGCTCGCACTCTGCACTGAACGACAACTTCATCACGGCAACCGCGCGCTGTCATCAGCGGCAGCACCAGAAGCAGGAGGTGCTGGGGCAGGAGGGGCAGCAGCATCAGCCATACACGACGCCCCGAAAAAGCCATCAAAGCGTTGCAGGAACGTAAAATGCAACAAGAAATTGGAAGGGATCAACGCAGCAGCAGCAGCAGGACAACAAGTCGAACTGCAAATACCCTTATGCATATAGGGAAGGGGGTTGGGCTGCTGGGGTGCTTGGCTACCTATGGTATCTGGCGTATATATATGGAGTATATATCTACATACATACATATATGAGGTATCTGTGAGATCAATGATGTCTTTGGCTTTTGTAGTATGTATGAATTATGTGCCAGATATGGTGTATATCCTTCCAATACTTGGTATGTTTGGTATATATACCAGATATGGTATATATCCTTCCAATATTTGGTATGTTTGGTATATATACTTACAATACTTGGTATGTATATTTACAATACGTGGTATATTTGGTACAAATGCTTACAATACTTGCCACACTTTGTATATAAGCATGAAATATTTGGATCATTTACAAGAAATACTTGATATTTATGCATGAAATATTCAATTGTATTCTATATTACTGTACTATAAGAGTATATTTGGTATATTTGGCATACCTTTGCACATTTACGATTGTAAATATATAGGATATATGCGTTTATAGGGACTAAGTACATAGTATATGCTCGTATGTGGGATATCATTTCATATTCTACTCAAGAATCAATTGAGGTTTACGTCTCATTATTCCGACTCCCTCTCCTCTCTCCTCTTTCCCTCTCTTACCCTCCCCCTTCATCTATCCACGTGTTACTCAATGCTCGTAGGATACTTTATACCCCTTTAAAATAGGGTATACCCCAGCACGGCCAACGCCCACCGTTCGTCGGTGCTGGCAATGCACTTGTCAGTTGAATTTTTACGAACGCGCGGGCCTTAAAATAAAACTACAGCAGGCAGAAGAGTGGCGCTGTCGCAAGGGAGGGACGCAGAAGTAGACAGGGGTGGGCCAGGAGGGGGGGGCACATGAATAATGCAAATGCTGCTCAGAAGACGCAGCCAGCCACCCCAGCGAGCAGTGCCCATCCCCCGCTGCTGCTGCAGCTGGGCTTAATGCGCCATAACTCACACACACACACACACACACACACACACACACACACACACACATACTGCGGGATATATATTGTATATATGCATCGGATCTAATATGACCAGACGTCACTCATTAAGCCGCTTCAGCTCGTCGTCCGTTTTTATTGTGACAAATTTGTGTAAGCAGACAAACACACACACACATAGAAATGTATTAATATATATATATACATATATATATGTAGATATATAGCCGGCGGATATCGAAGGAGCGCAGGAAATTGCGATTTTTCATTTCAGTTTTTCGGGGCGCACATCAAATTTTTGTCAAATTTCGTCGTTGTTGATATTTAGCAAAATAATTAACACGAGACCGAGACCGACACCGAGACAGGGTAGTGGCACAGGGGGGATGGGGAGGGGGGGGCAGTGGGTGTCTGCAGACATCCTTGCTGTCTGCCTTGGGCGTTCGCTTGTTCATTCGTTCGAGAAGTCCCGCCCCAACCGCCCGCGCAGCCATTAGAAGCCGCATTATATAGGCAACATTTTGTCGCCTTGTGATTATTTTCGGGGCATTATTTCATCCTGTGACCGACAACTGCTGCTGCTGAGACTGCACCTCCTCATTTTGTTTGATTGCGCCGGCTTGAGGCGGCCTGAGACGACGACGACGCTTTTCATCATTGTCATCATCGCCAGACTTATCGGGGTCTTGGCATATGTGCACGTAATATTTTAGTGCCTTTTACTTACCTTCAAGCGCAACGCGACGTCTTCTTCGTCGTTGTCTTCTACAGTGTTGCCCATTGAGCTTTTGTTCCGCCAAGCGGGAAAGCTAGCTTTTTTTTAAAAAAGAATAGGGATTTTCTTTTCTACTCTGCAAATTCAACGCTGCACTTAAGTTTAATAGAGTTGACGCATCGGTCATTGTGTTCCGCACTAAGTAATGTTCTCGCATAACAATTTTTGAATGTCAGTTTTGTTTTTTAGCTTTTTTTGCATCTCCTGGCTATTTTTTGATCAGCACTGGTGTTTTGCAGCCCGTCCGGCAGTTATTTCTTTGATATACATTTAATTTTTAATGGCCGCCTGAAAGTAGGCAACGTTTTTGCTTTTACGACTGCTTGTCTTGCCACTTGTGCTAATTAAAGTGGCAAGGGCTGAACGGGGCGGGTGGGAGGTCAAGGAAGACAGGAATAAACCATAGACATTCTGAGAGCATTAACAAATTCGAAGAAGCCGCCAACAGAGTGCAAAGAAGAAAACGAAGACCAGCACAAGCAGTACAACAACAGATCGTTGCAGGCAGCCTAATTAGTCTGATTATTTTGGCAGCCCAAACTGACGAGGCAGGTGAGCTCAGTAGAGGGGTGAACGGAGAGAGAGTATTGCAAACTAAAATATTGTATATTGCAAGCTGCATATTTACCATAATTTGTTGTAAAATTACTTGGGCTTGCCAGCAACTGTTTCAAAAGCATTGCATACTTTCGGGCTTGTTGGTAAAGCACGCACGGCCAACACCTGTCTAACCTGTCAGTCAAAACTGTAGCGTAGTGTAAGTTAAGTGTGTCTAAAACCAACCTAATTAGCAAATGTCAATCAATTTAGTCATGTAATAACTGCATCTACCCAAACTCTTTAAGATGCGCAACAATCATAAGAAAGAATAAATTTTATTCTGCAAATTGACACCACATAATACTTGCATTTCTCAAAAGATTCCTTATTTAGCTTCACCTACTCCTCCTGCTTGGAATAATTTAAAGAATAAAAACCAAGTGAGGTAAGAGTCAAACAGAAGGTTCTGCTCAGTTATTATAATTGGATATAGTATATAACAAATAAACGACTCATCATGCGATTAACCGTTAGCCGACAATGAAATCATGAATTGTCAATTTAAATACTGGATTTGAAATACAAAAAAATAAAGAATAAACATGAACTGAAATCTTGATTACTTAATAAAAGTTGGCGTGAATTCCACTAACGAGCTTAAAATAAATAATAAAATTATGTTCGTCGAATATTCGCTGTATTATACAATAATCATATGCAAATCAGTGAATTCTACGGAGATTCTTCTAGTAATTTGCATTATTATTGTTCGCCCCGAGAATCGAACGGGATTCCCTCTGACAAACGCGAAACGCGATTATAATTAGAGATGCGTGAGTGACCAAGACAGACTGTCAGACACAGTTCTCGTCTTATCGAGCACATCGCAAAGGAATCTCGGGGTGCAGTTTGCACGATTTGACAAATTGGCGGCACATCTCGATTGCAGATATCAAAATGCCGCGAATTATGCCAATCGCAGATTGTCGATTAATTTATCTGAATGTCGCAGCGGGAAACAAGTGTTATTTACACACAGATACAGACATACACATACACACATACACACACACACACACACACACACACACACACACACACGTAGTCACACACAATCGTAATCGAAACTATCTGGAACTCGATTCTGTAATTGCCAGCAAATTACGCGCTCTCCCGGCAAAAACTTAACCGACCAGTCGAGTACACGATCGATCGATTGGCTGCGTATTCATTCATCGACTGCGAATCTGCGAAACTGGTTTCCACTGTCCGTTAATTTATCGAAGATGTCAGCGAAATTGAAGCCAACTGAGCGTGTGTATGCCATGGCATTATTATGCAAATGGGCATCGCATTATAGCCAAGTGCTTAGAACTAAATCTTCTCCACAGATCGAACCTATTAATAGGAATGTGTAACTGGTGAATGATTCGACGACAAATGACAAAACTCATTTGTGTTTATTGCGGCGATATATCGTAGATCTAGCTTAATATATAACTAGAATTTCCTATAGTCAATTTATTTAAATATCTGTAGGGTATTTCATGTGCTTACCCTTAAATG
The DNA here is from genome assembly GCA_018901815.1 of Zaprionus lachaisei. Lineage (NCBI taxonomy): Eukaryota > Metazoa > Arthropoda > Insecta > Diptera > Drosophilidae > Zaprionus > Zaprionus lachaisei. The sequence continues at coordinate 9,056,619 of JAEIFI010000733.1, read as the reverse complement.
AAGGAGCATATGCATCTTTGTACATTTCTTAACTACTGTATATGACAACAAAGCCCTTAATTGATCATTCATAGTACAGATGGGGATTATATACATACGATATGTATATAGCACTGCTGATACAGTAAGCTTAAGTTCATAACTGGCATTTCCGCACTGTCAAATTTCTCGGAAATCTATTCGGAAACTTGCAAATAAAATAAAAATATATTAAAACCGCAAGTCGTTTAATTTTTATTTACTTTTGTCTGTCGCCCTTCACCTTTTTTCGTAGGTGAAGCAATTTTGAAATTGAAATCAAACTCATTCTTCTGGCACGTTTTCTAGTTAAGCACATCTATCCTTACACTAAACTCAGCCATGACCCGGCAAAAATCGATTTCGTGAAGGTCTTCCACGAAACCATTAGCAAAAATAAAAATAAATGGCGATGATGATTTTGATGCCATTTGTAGTAAAGAAATATGCACTGTAATTGAAGCCTCTGAAATGGGCGAAAACAAGATCACCTAAGAGTGTTGTGTAAGTTTCCCCGTTTCCCCCATAATCAAATCGTGTTTGGAGGCAACGATAAATACCCTTACGCAGAGGTTGTCGGAAACTTATTAATTATATAAAATTAATTATCGCCGCAGCAACATCAGAGTGGATCGTTAATTGCGGAACCTTGGGACGGACAGATATCACAATAGTCTGTTTTACTGGCTTCAGGCGCCAATTGGTGCAAACAGTTGACAGACGACGGCGTTTATAACGCATTAGCGGAGAGCACAAGGGGAAACAGGCTGAAGAGAGAGAGAGAGGGAGAGAGACAGTAGATAGAGCCACACAATTCTTGAGACGCTACTGCGGCGATAATTAAGTAAATAAAACTGCCTCGCCCGCTGGCCAACTTTCGGTTTCAATGTTTGCCCCTTGAATTAAGCGATGAGAAGCAGTACGCACTGCCAGGTAGGTAAAACAGCAGTAAGCCCCATATCACCTTCTCTTACTGCCCTCTTCTTTGATCTAGGCATTTACAATCCCACTAAGCTAATGGGAAAACAACATTGCAATATTGTTGTTGTAGACAGTGCAGCCAACTATTGGCAAAAAAGCTGTTTTTAACGGAAATGCTGTATGATTATTCATGACGAAGCTGAAGTTTTAAAATCGATAAAAAGCGTAAAAGGATAAAACTTTTATTATAAAAGGCTAAATATAACAAAAATTGTTCCAGTGTCGTTGTAAAAATAATTCTGGAATATTTACGCAAGTTTCTTAACTGTTAAAAATGTACTTTTTAGTCCAAAGTGCATTAATCTATTACTTAAAATAAACTTAAACATAATAATGTCATTTCAGTTGAATATCATAGGAAATGTTTGCAATACCGAAAAAATTTCAATTCATGTCCAATACAATCAAGTGACTCAATTTTTCCCGCAGTTAATCTACATAAAAAGCTGAATTGGCAACTCTGGTTGAAGCTGCGTCTCTGTTTTAATAGCGCACAAAAGATGTTGATTAACACTCCCCTCTTTGCGAATCTCAGTTACAGAGGCATCAATGACACAACACGAGCTGTGCAAGTTTAACCAGCAAATGCGATGTATGTATTCATAAATATGTACATGTATTTTAGTAATCACATGCAAATGGCTTTTAGCTCACACAGTTTTACAGTTTCTGCATTCATAAGTAACATAAAACATATTTAATTTAATTGATTGCTGAGCTACATTTAATGAGTGACGGTGGAAACGAAAGCAATGCAACACGCAGCAGTGGAAACGTTTCGAATGTGCTCGACTATCGTTTTGTTCTGTTATCGATAGGCCGAACTGGTTGAGTGGAGCGAGAAGAGAACTACAGTAACTATTCATCTTAGTTTTATTGCATTTGCATGCGCGTGTGTGTGTGTGTGCGTGAGATTGCCCAAGCAAATGCACTTTGAGGGGGACCACACAGAAGAGACTCAACTCACACACGTTTGGCAATAGGTGAGTCTGTGCCGAGTATTTGCTGTACGCGCCCGCGTTGTTTGTTGTTTACCTTAACTGCCCGCTGGCTGCCGCAGATGCAGAGTTGCAAACGTGACTGGGGCACCCATCGGGGGCCAACAATGTTTCGTTTTCCCGGTTCGAGAGAGTGCGACAAATCGCACGCGGCACAAAAAGTCAAACACCAAACAAGCACAAACACGTGTGCATGTGTGTGTGGGTTTGTGCATGTTTGTAATGCGTTAACAGCCGCTAAAACAGTTCGCGCATTTATCCAGTCATTGCCGGGGCACACTTGAATAATGTGAGGCTGTTCCGCAATTGTTTTACGCGCATGTTTAGCGTCGCCTTGCTTTGACCTCATCGTTTGGCAGCGTTTGCCAAAGACAAACAAGCAAAGGCAATGGGTAAATTTGGCCAAGCGACACACAGACCGCGTTTGAGCCGGCTACCAGCTGGCGATTTGCCGTTAAGCCAACTACTCCCTAGCACGCCCTGCCCAGCGCCTCCCTCTTTACCACGCTCTGCCTCTCTTTGCTCTCTTGTAGCCAGTGCTGACAACTACTGAGAATAAAAGAAGCTTTTTTTAACTGAAAGTAATGCGAAAAAAGCCAAAACTTAGTCTTCATAAAGTTACCACTTTTAACATAAGCCAAAAAAAAGCTAAAAAATACTTTTGTTTGAAATTAACATAAAAAAAAAGCTTGATTTAAAATGAGTTTTAAACTACTGACGGTTTAGGCAATCATCATTCAAATTAAAATACTGAAAATAACAAAAAAGGCTAAAATTCATTTCAATTCAATTCGAAAAGAATACGCTTCAAGCCATTTAAATAAAACAAACAAGCATCCCGCAGTTAGCCAGATTCGACGCGGAAAAAGCGGCAACACTGCGTGTGCCACACTTGCTGCTGAAGCTATTTCAAGAAAAATTAAAAGCAAGAGTTCCGATTAATATCGAATCATTGTAAAATCGTAGATAATCGATTGCAAAGGGATTGACCCTGAATTTGTATTTTCTCGGAGTTCTATGTGATTTATTTATAACATGATACATCGCATATAGTAGATCTATTATATAAGATATGTGCATGTGAATAACTATTACCATTGGTGCTCTCTAAGTAGAACCACAACGGGTTTGGCATCTGCTGGAAGCAAGCAAACAAGTTGCTTTAATTGGATTCACTTTTTGCGTATAAGGTATAATCAAAGACAACAAATTCGTAGGCGATGCTACTGCACTTGGTATCTGGGCACGTAAATATTGAGTTTGCTACTTAAATGTCAAGTGCAAATAATGCCGGGCTATCTATGTATAGAAGTGTTTGGAATAAGCCCAATTGAACGATTTGTAGGCGAGTCGGAAGAATAAACAAGACAGTGGGCAATGCGATATATTTGTGGCACATGTACGATATATACGATAACTCGAGATTGCCTTTTTGGTCATCAGAGGAACCAGTTCAAATGTTATTGCACTAACTCAATTTAAATATATTTTTATTTGGCGCGCCCATCAAAAACCCGTCTTTAATTTTTGCAAGTCAAATCGAGCCTAACAATTTTGTGGCAAACAAATAAATCGATAAAATTTCATAGTTTATTCACAAAACAAATTAAATAAATACAAAAAAGCATCTTTCAATGAATTTCAGAATTAACCAGAAACTCCGATGGGCATGTTTTACATATGCTGATTAAATTACAGAAACAAGATAATAAGAAATAGGGAAAATATTATGCAAAAAAGTTCCGTGAAATAAGAATAGAAGAACCCGTTTCGCTGTCTGCGCTGCGATGCCTTCTTAATATCGTTGTTCAATGTGTATAATAAAGCACGGAAACCATGGTAACCCGATGGCATCGTTGGTCATGAGTCAGTCAGTCAGTTCTAGTCTGTTCTTTGCCATCCCAACTCGGACTCAGACTATTTTAATGCGACTCTTTGTTAGACGCCCCTTCGTATAGACATTTATAAATATAATACAAACAATAAATCTGAAAATTCGGCTCTTAAATTATGCCATAAAAACCGGATTCGATGGGCAATAAAATGAAAAATTTTAATTAATATTCATGCCTTGAAAACAGAAACTGAAAAACTTACGTCGAGTCTCCCAACAACAATGAATAAAGGTTCGCGATGAGAAAGGTAATAATGACAGCTATATAATCAGCATTATCGATCGCCCTTTTGCAAAATCTTTGCCAAAAGATTATAATCACGAAAAAAAATAATAATCCGATGATAGGATTCATATAACACACAACGATTTTACAAATCTTTAAAATCATTTAATTACTGAAAGAAATGTTGCATTGTATTTATTTAGCAGCTTGTTTTGTTTTATCCTGTTACAGAGGTAAGGAGTGTTATCAACGGAAACAGCTTCTGCTTTAAGGGGATTAAGCTAATTTTGAAATACTTAAGGTCTCCCAAAAAAAGGCATTGTTGAAACTATTAGCCTTCTTTGTTAGTAGACCTGTTCTTGAGTTGATCTCTGGCAGGTTTATAAGCCAAAACAAAGTGGACATTTTAAAGTCCATTGCTTGAATGAGAAATACCCTGTTGATCAAAAACTTCTGAGTTTGCTATCACGTCAGACTGAAGTCAGTATATTGCATCGATGTTATACCGAACTTCTTATTGAAATATTCTCAAAGTAGCTTATATGCCATCGTTTGTATAGATTTTTCGAATAATTTGAAAGATTCGCACAACACAGGGTATGTGCGATAGACAAGTTAATTTGCCACATTGAATTGTGAATAATGACCGATTGAACATCATTCAATAAGCCATTATAATGTGTTTTCGAAGACGGTTATTGCCATTTAAGACGACATATCTGGACTTGCCGCGCCCCAGAGGTTGCCGGCGAACTACTCGTATGGAGCAGGGGAAACTGGTTTCCACCGAGCCGATTATGACACTACAGAAATGGAGAGCAAGACGGACAAAGAGAGAGAGAGAGAGACATAGAAATAGTGAAATAACAAATAAAAATAGATGCGCTAATTTGTGATTTTAGCGACTTATTAAACAAACAGGCAGAGCGGGGGAAAGAACAGCATAATTAGTGGAGGCCGTTCAGTTCGGAGGAGTTCTGATCAAAGTTTTAGATGGCTTCTGATCTGAGCCATGTTCGAGAGATTAAGATTGAGAGTCTTGATTAGCTGTCACCTTTGTTGTGTTGTGCCTCCAGGCATATACTCGGGGCTTCATTAAAACAAAAGATTCTAAATTTGAAATCAAAATAAACCACCAATTAGCATAGACAGCGCCGGTCTAGAGTCGATTCGGTGAGTTCGTATAAAAACATGATAGCTCTGGTTAGACAACAACAGATCCGCACCACGCACAGACCCCAAACATGGTGAGTTCTAAGAACACCTCAGTCCCATAGGCCATAGCCCTTAGTAACTTGTCCCTTCTCGCATTGCAGCAGCTCTACGTGATCGCATTGACCCTTTTCGGCCTTGTTACCGCCGATGTTAGCCACCTTCAGTTAGGCCAGTCTGCCGGCTACACTTACAGTTCTGCCTCGTCTAGCGAAGCGGTGCTGCCTGGTGGCGATTCCAGCAGCTATCAGCCAGAGCATCTAATCCCCCAGCATCTGAAGGTAGTCCAAGTGGAGTCCAGCGGCTATGAGGGATCCTTCAACCTGGGCGCCGACACCCAGACACCCGAGCAGTTTATTCCCGAGGCCGATCGTAATGCCCACTACAGCTACGTTCAGTCCCAGGCCAAGGCTATTGTGCCTGGTGGCGACTCGAGCAGCTACCAGCCTGAGCATCTGATTCCACAGCACTTGAAGGCTGCTCATGTAGAAACCTACTCTCAGTCGGTCAACTTGGGTGCTGATACCCAGACTCCCGAGCAGTTCATCCCCGAGGCCGATCGCAATGCTCATTACAGCTACGTCCAATCCCAGGGTCAAACTGTTGTGCCCGGAGGCGACTCCAGCAGCTACCAGCCACAGCATCTGATTCCGGAGAACCTGCAGCCGGCTCAAGTGGAGTCCAGCGGCTATGAGGGATCCTTCAACCTGGGTGCTGACACTCAGACTCCCGAGCAATTCATTCCTGAGGCCGATCGCATTGCTCACGCCAACTACATTCAGCAACAGACCGAATCCGAGGTGCCAGCTGCCATTGGCGCCAACACCAACACGCCCGCTCATCTGTATCAGGAGCCCGCCTCCAATGGCATCGAGGAGTTCAATGCAGAGACTCACGTGCCGGTTGCGATTGGACGTGACACGATTACGCCAGCCCATCTGGTGCCCAAGTACTCAGCGGGACCCGCCCTCGCAGCCTCCTACTCCTCCTCCTCCGCATCCGCATCCGGCTCCGCCTCCTTGTCGGGTCACGATACCCAGTACGGCTCCAACGGCGGCTATGTCTACTAAACGTATTATAATACTTTTTTTAAAACTGAAATAAACATATGAATTCTGACCTCCAAACGCAATCGTCCAATTACAGGGTATTAACTTTAATTAGAATAACATTGATAATTATAAAGCTGTTAAAGCGCTCAGGTTTCGAATGTCAAATTAATATACTTAGTCATCAAATTGTCATCAAATTTCAAAACACTTGCAGCCTGAATTGCTGTAGAACGACTACTGAATACTCTTTTCTCCGACTTTGACTCGTTATGCTATGCAAGTTATCTTTTGCAATGCTCGACGAGCAGTTACCCTAACTTAACCCAACAGAAACATTTTGAAACTTTGACGAACGAAACGAAAATGAAACTGAAACTGTAACCCGAATCGAAAACGAACCGCAACCGCAACAAAACCGGAACGCCTGAGATTATTAAACGTTTGTAAGACCCAACACAATATATCAAGATGTGACAACGGGCTTGTATAAACCTTTTTGTGGCATCGCTTAACACTTAAGCGCAAAATTGATTGTCTTCCGAAGACTCCCTTTACCAAGTTTGTTGTTTCGAAACAAGGCGCCATCCATCTCGGGCAGGAGTTATGTGGGAAAGCCAGAGAGGCTTCTCAGTTACTAGTGGAAGCAATTCGTCTGCCTGTTTATTTTTCTGTTTCATGTCAAGTTCATGAACATTGCGAAGTAAAAGTTGATCTTCGACTCCCGCATTTATTATGTAAAGCCTGTCGTATCGCTCGTAAACCCAGAGGTTCTCAAGGTCGATTCACATCCACTTCTTCTTTTTCTCTGCCTTTTTTGTTTTAGAAAGTGCAGCGTAACGCAAACCGCATTGAACCGTTTTGCATTCTTGGCCAGTCTGCAGTGCGTCATGATCGGGATGTGGCATCGCTTTGATTGAGTCAAGGCCCGTCTTGCTAACCACCTGTTTTATCCATCCATCCATCCGTCCGTCTGCCTCTCTGCCTGTCTGTCTTTCGCGTTGACCCCTGTGCAATGCAATCAATTAATGGAAAGTAAATCCGAAGAGTTCCAGCTAATCAAGCCAAACCCAAAGTCTCAAAACGCGCTCGAGCCATGACCTTCGCTGTAAATCGCGGGTGTTCCCCCTCGCTGAGCCCTAGTGCCATCTCCTTCGCTCCCCTCTCAGGCGCTAATGAGCTTATGAAAATTAGTCAAGTTATCTATACGGCTCAGACTCCGATTTGGATTCGGAACTGGGATGCTGCTGTTGCCGGCTAAAGTTGTCCACGAGTCGCGGGTTGCGGAAAAATTTGTAAATGAGTAAAACTTGTTTACGCGTGGGGTTTCTGACAGCGCTTGTTTATTTATTTCTTTTTTTTTTCTCTCACTCTCTGTTCAGTTTTGGTTTCTTTTCCATTTCGTTGTGTTTTTGATGTATCTTAAGTGGAAGCTGCAGACGACGCGTCGGGGCAGCGTCGCGTCGCGCTGCAGGCCGAGTGAGTTTTTGCCGCTATAAATTGCCGGCCTGCTCTAGGGATCAGCATCAGTTCCAGCGTCTAGCTCGTCCAGTACAGTCGAAGCAGAAGCCAGCCCTCCAACATGGTTAGTGTTCGGCATCCCTGGATGTCCAGGATTGTGCATCTTACATTGTTGGATTGTGTGGATCGTGGGGACTGTTCAGTATAGTTCTGCGATCGGACAATCGTCAAACTGAGAACACATTTTTATTTTCTTGTGCTTTTTTTTATTGTTATTGTTGTTGTGGAAGTGTTGTGCCTATTATGTTGTGCCGTGTCTAATCGTGTCTCCCGTCTCTCGTCCATTGCAGAAATTCCTGATTGTGTTCGCCCTATTCGCCTGCGCGGCCGCCGATGTCAGCCACCTGAGCAAGTACCTGCCACCTGCCCAGAGCTACAGGCAGCCCAGCAACGAGTACCTGCCGCCTGTGCAGCAGAGCTACTCGGCACCCTCGGTGAGCTACTCGGCTCCAGCTGTTCAGCAGACCTACTCCGCTCCGGCTGCCACCTACTCTGCCCCAGCAGTCAGCTACTCCGCCCCAGCTGTCCAGCAGACGTACTCGGCTCCGGCTGTCCAGCAGACCTACTCCGCCCCGGCTGCCACCTACTCCGCTCCCTCAGTCAGCTACAGCGCCCCCTCGGTTAGCTACAGCGCTCCAGTGGCTCCCAGCAACGAGTACCTGCCTCCTGTCCAGCAGACCTACTCTGCCCCGGCTGTCCAGCAGACCTACTCCGCACCATCGGTCAGCTACTCCGCTCCTGCCGTCCAGCAGACCTACTCTGCCCCAGCTGCCACCTACTCTGCTCCCTCGGTCAGCTACTCTGCCCCAGCTCTGCAGACCTACTCTGCCCCTGCTGTGCAGCAGACCTACTCCGCCCCAGCTGCCACCTACTCGGCTCCCTCGGTCAGCTACTCGTCCGCCTCCTCATCGGCCTCCTCCTACTCGTCCGGCGATGTCGGTACCCAGTACGCCTCCAATGGCGGCTACGTCTACAGGAAGAAGTAAGAGGCTGCAACTGGTCACCGTCTTCGACAGTTCTAATCTAATCTAGCCTAAGCTAATCAGCATGCATACTTGTATCTAACATTTCACGTGCTTTTGCACTACATATTCAACCATCTGTGTGTTTTTTTTGTGAATATTAAAGATGAATGAGAGAAAGAGAAGGCGACAGCATATACTATATTATACGGGTCTGCAACGGGCTTTGAATCTCGCGCCCTGTGGCAGTTAACGGTTTTATGTTGTTTTTTTCATATTTTATGTTGTAAGCTCCGAAAAGCCACAACAACTCTTGAAAGGTTTTTGTGTTGGGGCTCCAGCTTTACTATTGTCCCAGCTTAAAAAGCATTCGCATAAAAGCTGAGCTTCGCTGAAAGTTTTAGCATGAATTATGTTTCTAGGACGGACATGATGGAGCTTTCATAAAGCTTCCGCTGATGGTTGAGTGACAAAGCTTTCAGAAACAGCACAAAGTGCAAAGCTCTTATTATCCTATTGCAAAAGTTTTATGTTTAACAAAGTTACAATTTGTAAAAATAAAAGATAAAAATGTACAGCTGTATTACTAATGAAAAATAATGCAAAATCAATTACGGAACTGAAACATAAAAAACACAGATAATCAGACAGGTCTGAATCGACAATACCATGGATTCTGAATAAGAATACAAGTATATATATATACACATATATGTTATGTTTTTAGACAATTCTCGACACGTCTTTATTGAAATTACCGATTAAAATCTAATGTTTTATAGCACTTATGCAGCAAGTCCACTTTTTATAACATTTAATATTATTAACATTTATTTATATTTTTTTTAGTTTTATAGCGGCTCTTGGTTCCCAGGCTAACATTCTGTAGTCAGTTTGTTTCACTCTTTCCAGATAGAACCAGTAAGAAAAGCAACAGTCTCGCGGCGCGCGACAGTGGGATACCCTTCGACCTATGTTTCGGTAAAGTTTGATTTGTTTAATTCACATATGTACTATCAAATTATTCTCGACAGATGGCGCTCGCCCTCCTTGTTAGCTGATACAAGCACTTGATTTGAAGCTCATACTTTCTTGAATAACTTCTTTGTTTATGGTCCGATTCGATTGAAATTTCGAGAATAAGTAGATATATCAGTTTAGTATATGTTAAAGTAAGAAAGTTATATATTTCTTACGACACTTACAAATCGAGTTTAAAAACTAAATTAGTGATTTGCGGGGGCGGTGGGCGTGGCATCCAACATTTGAAATAAACTTGATATTCGCCGAGTATATGAAACCTTCATTCTAAATTTGGTATCTCTAGCGTTTATAATAGCTGAGATCTGTGTGTTCATCTGGTCAGACGGACATTCGGACAGACAGACGGACATGGAAAATCAATCAACTCGGCTAGTGATACTGAGTAGGAATATATATACTGGGGTGGGGTCTGCCACGCCTCCTTCTGCCTGTTACATACATTTGCACAAAGTTAGTATACCCCTTTTTGACCATTTTCAATGGTCGAAGGGTATAAAAATGATAACGCAAAACAAATTAAGGCATCAAAATCTAGAAAAGGAATCGGGTGGTTTTTGAAGAAGTTTTTATCGTTATGAACAGATATTTATGCTTAGCTTGCATCGGTTATTGATATCAAATCAGAATCGCAGAGTATCTTTTTTATATTAAGTATATATTATAGACATATTGTACATGAAATATATATGTTTAAACTGGTATAGCAGATACATAATAGGATTCACTATAGAGGTATTTAGTAAAATATATAGAAAGCGCTTCTCTCAATTGACCTGATCCAGTTCATTGCGTCGGACTGCATTGTTGCTTATCGCAAACTGGTTGTGAATAGTTTTTATATGCAAAATCGTGGGGCATTCGATTTGTGAGACAGTTTCGTGAATTTGCCTCCCTCATTAATGGTTGGCTATACCAGCTCAGTTCATTTCGGTCTCTGGCGCCGCAAAGGCCGTTGACATGGCGGGGCATTATGATGCAAAGCGACCGAAAGTGAAATGATACGGATGCGCGAGACCCTTATGTAAGTTTTGCCAGATCCCAGCGACGCTTGCTCTGGTCTTATAAGTGGCCAACTGCAGCAGCAACGCCGAACAGTCCGCACCGCCCGCTCGAACACGAAGTCAGCCTATCGAAGCTTAATACAACTCAAGCCAAAGATGCTACCGAAACCAAGGGCCTCATGGCCTCCGCTGCTGCTGCGGCTACTGTTGCTGCTGCTGGTCACACAAGTTAACGCAGATGTCAGCCACCTGGCCAAGGACTACTTGCCGCCAGAGGGCAAAGCCCAAAGAGCCAAAGCACCTGCTCGTCCACTGGCAGATGAACCGGCGCCCGTCGACCAAATGAAGGCCAACGATGGCGCCTATTACCCTACGGCAGGGCTGATGTTGCCACCCGGCTATGCAATACCCATAGGCAGCAATGTGGCACCGCCACCCGCCTCACCACCAAACTTTCCGCTGCCCATCTATCCACCATTTTTTGGTTTTGGCGGAGGCCCTGAAGGATTTGCTGGAGCGCAAACGCCGCCGGGTTACCCCAATGAAGCTCAGTTGCCAGGAGGAGCGTTTCCCGTTGGTCCACTGACGGGACAGTTTCCAATTGGACCACAGGGTGCGCAATTCCCAACTGGACCACAGGGTACACCGTTCCCCGGAGGTCCGCAATCTGCACAGTTTACAGCTGGACCACAAGCTGGACAGTTTCCTGTTGGGCCACAGGGTGGTCCCGTACCACAAGGTCCACAAGCCGGAGTCTTCCCTGCTGGGCCACAAGGTGGACCTTTCCCAGAAGGTCCACAAGGTGGACCCTTACCGGAAGGACCCCAAGGTGGACCCTTCCCCTCAGGACCACAAGGTGGACTTTTCCCAGGAGGACCACAAGGCGGACCCTTTCCAGGAGGATTACAAAGCGGACCATTCCCGGTAGGACCCTTCCCTGGGGGTGCACAAGGTGGACCCTTCCCAGTACTACCTCAAGCTGGACCATTCCCGGCAGGGCCACAAGGTGTACCCTTTCCACAGGGTGCTCAACCCGGAGCCTTCCCTTTTCCACCCGACTACTTAACCACACAGGGCCTTCCCTCGTCTGGCATAGAGCTGCCTTTCCAGCAGAATGTTGGCTTCGGCACGCCACCCGGCTTTGCTGGCATTCAGCCTGGTCCCACCTATCCTTACCAGCCCTTCTCACCCAGCTTCGGTATACCGGGACAGCATTATCAGCCACAGGCCCCGCCTCAGGTTTTCGCAGATGAGCCACAGCTAGCGCCCAACGCGGCAGCAAAGAGCAACCCGCCGGTGTTACCGCCTGCACCTTCTCCTCCTGCAGCAGTAGCAACCACAGCAGCACCCACCACAACAGCAGCTCCTAGAGCAATCACAACTACACCCAAGAGCCAAAATAGGGACACGATCTACGCGCCGAACGGCGGTTACGTCTATCAGCGGGCCAAATGAGTTACAGTTGTTTTATAGCCCGGCTAACTGGCTTGGCTAGGTCCGTCTGGTCGAGCAACGCGATGATACTCGACACTCGTAAATTATTAAACTTTTTTTATTCATCACCATCACCTTGTGTTCCATCTTCTCTTTGTTTTCTTCGTCTGCGAATATGCGACCATAAACGGTAGGCAAAGACAATGTGACTGTTTGTCTTTATGCAAATCTCCCAGCGGGTTTCGAAAAGAGGCCCAAACAAGTCCACTGGGAACAGCTTCAAGTAGCCCGCATAAGTTATGGGCTCATCTGCGGCTGTGGATCTACCCAAGACATGGGAAAATTAATTGGCCTACCCAGACGATTGCCACCTATACGTTACGGCGACGTTTAGCATAGATTGCAGCTAATGATCTTGCGGCTGGAAATTTGCGGAAGCGCAAGGGCTCCCTTTTCTCTGATAATCTCTAACATTTCTATCGCACAAGTAAAATATATTTAATAGAAACAGCTTCGAAAAGAATCGTTGATCTAGTTCGATGTTATTCCGCGCGTATGTTATAACACAATTATGTTAGATATTTTCTTCATATCGCGTTAAGTTTGACTTGAGGTGAATTCATTTCAAAGGCAGCTTCTATCCGTTGCCGTTTACCAACACTACCGAAAAGTTAACACTTTCCCTTAAGCGAGAATAAGCTTAAATTTGCATACAATGAATTTCTTAGCTTACGTGAATTTAGCTAAATTTGCTGTACACCTCCCTGTTCAACTCTACCACAAAAGATACATGGATAAAAACATAATATTTATGTAAATTAAACATATTTGCTCTATGGAATCTGGGTTATCAATTATTAGTTGAAATGCCTTGAGTATTTATTTTCTTATGGAAGGATTAAGAAACATACACACATAGTATGATGCGACGATTTGGCAATCCCGCACCACACCCATTGCATGGAGTCGCCCACTCAACGCAATGCTCCTCCAATATATAGTTTGTTCCCTATGTTTCTATGCAAATTTGTACGGTTTTACGATTATTTGTTTGTTTTGTCGTTGTTTTCATTGTTTGTTTCTTGATTTTGTTTTTTTTTTTTGTAATATCGTTGGTTGTTTTTAGCCCATTGTTAAACGTTATTCAAGTCGTGACTTTTGTTTGAATAAGTTTATGAATTATAAAGTTTGTTTAAATTTCGTTCTCCTCTCTCTTTCTGTTGTTGCTCCCTGTCTCGTTTCACACGGTCAATGATTAATTTTAATTTATCCATAAAACAAGTTAATTTAGCACATTGTCAGCCCACTTGGCTGTACCCATGTAATCGCATGTGCGACCAATTGATATGCATCCATCGATTCATCTCCTTTGTGGGCCTCTAAGGTTGTCCGATCTGGTCATTAGTCATAATTAAGGCAACTGTGCCTTGGGTCTGCAAGAGACCCTCATCTTGACATTTCGCTTTGGTTATCACTTCATTTCTTATTTCTCCGCTTCACCTTCGCCGTCATCGTCAACCTTTTTTAGTTGGCGCGTGTAGGGCCCCAGGTGCGTTCACTTTTGTCAAGCGCTCTTTACGGATTATTATGCCTGATAAGGCATTATCTACCTTGATCTCGGTGACGAACTGCCAGACAAATGGTCGGACCCACTAGTCTTCATTTTCATGATAATATCTATTGATATTTTCCTTAACAAACACAGACGCACCCACAAAACATATGCATAATAAATGTAGCCTTATCCAACACTAAGTTATGGCCAATTGAATTGATGCGAAGGCTGCTGCGCCTCGTGTAAAACAAAAAATAATAAAACAAACTTGTTATCCGAATTTGGCATAACGATTAGTTAATAGACTTGCGTGTGTTGAACTCGATTGAGTTTTCTCGTTTTAATTGCAAATTGTAGTTTAGCACAGATTAACGACAAATTAATACATATTTAATGCATCGATAGGCAGATTATCGACGCTACCCCGAGTTGCCAGCTACTGCAGGCAAATGTTAATTAACAGTCCTGTAATTACAAACAGCCTTTAATTTAAATTAATTGCAGTCTTTAACTACTGTATTTGTTAGTGTAATTGTTTAACATAAGTTGAGAAATTGTTATATCGAATTTATTAAAGCTGTGTGATATTCCTAGGTTACTTTGCAACTTTATCACAGTTTAAATTGCACTTGAAACAATGGTTATGGCTGTTATTTAAACAGTGAACTCAGGCCCGTAGCAAGGCATGTGCAGGGTGTGCAGTGCACAAGGGTCCCTGCCTGCGAGGGGCCTCCTGCTACCGGAAATAAATAGGAGAAGTAGACAAAGCTATCGAATGCAGATAGCTTCATGTTAAATGTAAAATTACTGAGATCTTGATGTTTAAACGGACGGACATGGCTTAATTGACCGCTTATAATTATTAAAATTATTAAAAATTGAACAGGAATATACTTGTATGTTTCTCAAAAACTGTTCATGATTTTTCAATATAAAATCGAGAGAATTAATTAGTTTTAAGATTCTTCATATTGTCAAATTGTTATTCAACCAACCTACATACTATATTTTAAAACAAGGCAATTATAACAATACCCCCGTGAAGTATTGTACAAGGGCCCCCAAGATCGTCGCTACGGCACTGAGTGTATTCATTATAAAATAAATTCCTTCGGTTGTCTGCACCAACACATTTGGTGGCACATTGCGTAGTCCCCGTTTCGTTATCGCAGCACCCATATGAAAAGCTTATCGATGCATGCGCCAATGAGCTCAATGTCAGGCCTAGGCATGGTACTGGACTGGGTTGGGTTGGGCTGTGGATTTGGGACTGTGTATATAGTAGTTACACAATCTCAGCTGGGTGTCACTGGACTTTGCTCAATGTGCCAAGGCGTCAATTGGCGGATTGGACAAACAACAATAACAACTTCAGCGGGAGCAATAAGTGCCGTGCATGCAGTTGGCTAAAACAGCAAATAGCCAAGCACAGAGAGAAGAGATAGAGAGAGGAGCGAAGCGAGAGCATGAGCGGGAGATGCACGAGCTGAGTTTTATGGGGTCTGTGCAGCTGTGAAACTGTGGGAAATTTGCATCTGTTTGGGCCCGGTTGAGACGCAAAGAAAGCTAACTTTGTAACACCTATGGACTACGCCCCCAATTCGAAACGGTTGTCAGTAGCTTATCAGCTTCATTTCGACTGTAGGTCGGCCGAGACGTGTCGTTATCATTTTGGGCATTGTTTTCGGATTTCGGCCATTTATTAATCAGCTACGAATTATGGGCATGTTGCACGCATTTGTTGTTGGCCATTTGCATTTGCATATTCACGTATGCCGCAGCTGAGGCTGAACCAATTATGGAATCGCTGAGTCTGAGCCGATGACAACCGCCACCACCGCGACCAACATCTTTAGCTCTCTGCAGCTCTTCGCTTTGCTCTTTGGTATAAATGCGCGTTGGATCTCTTGGACTGACATCAGTTTTACGGTTTCTTTCGTTTGGTCTACCACGCGCACCTGTAACTCCACTCAAGATGGTAAGCGAGGCACCCAAGTGGCCACCCCTCTTGCACTCACCATCCACTCTGTCAACCACACATCGTCCACCTTTGTTTGCTTATCGCGGCATCATTTTTTTTCATACGTTTTTTTTCCTGTGCTTACTTTGTGGTAGAAACCTATTGCGTTTGTCGTTGTCGCCGTTGCGCTCACCTGCGTGGGATTGGGGCATGCCCGTCCGGATGTCAGCCACCTGAACAACCGCTACCTGCCGCCGGCACCTGTCAAGGATCTGAGTAGCCAACCGCTGCCCCTGCAGCAAACATACCAGCAGCAGACCTTCGCCCAGGTTGAGTCCATCAAGCCATCGATCTCGTTGGGTAGCTTCTCTATTCAGAACGGAGGCCAAACGTACAGTGCTCCAGCTGCAGCCCCAGCTCCGTTTGCAATCTCTGCACCCGCACCAGCACCCGCTCCTATCATCTATGAGGCACCCCAGCCAATTGTGGCCACCCAGACGCCCGTGAAGAACACCTACCTTCCGCCTGCGACACCTACACAGGTCTTTGTGCCCAGCAAGCCAGTGGTTACTACCCAGGAGCCTGTACCAGTTGTGGAGCAGACACCAATAGTTTCCACACCAATTGTGCAGGAGAACTACTCGGTGCCCGCTCCAGTGGTGCAGCAAACCTACTCCGCTCCTGCTCCGGCGCCAGTGGTTAAGCAAACTTACTCTGCTCCCGCTCCTGCTCCAGTGGTACAGCAAACCTACTCTGCTCCGGCTCCAGTTGAAGTGGTTCAGCAAACTTACTCTGCTCCTGCTCCAGTGGTTCAGCAATCCTACTCCGCTCCTGCTCCAGTGGTTCAACAAACATACTCTTATCCCGCAACAGCTCCAGTGGTACAGCAAACAAACTCCGCACCTCCTCCAGTTGGAGTGGATCAGCAAACTTACTCTGCTCCTGCTCCAGTGGTTCAGCAATCCTACTCCGCACCTGCTCCAGTTGAAGTGGTTCAGCAAACTTACTCTGCTCCAGCACCCCCCCAGTGGTTCAGCAATCGTACTCCGCACCTGCTCCTGCTCCAGTGGTTCAACAGACATACTCTTATCCCGCACCAGCTCCAGTAGTTCAGCAGACCTACTCAGCTCCAGCCCCGATTGTGCAAGAAATTAAGCAAACCTACTCTGCTCCCGCTCCTATTCCCGTGGTGCAAGAGACTCAGGTGATCTCGGCACCTGCGCCAGTTGTGCAAGAGACCGTGGTTCAACAGGCAGCACCTGTGATCCAGGAGACAGTCCAGACTAGCGCACCAGTGGTTCAGCAGACATACTCTGCTCCCGCTCCAGTGGTTCAGCAGACCTACTCCGCTCCTGGTCCAGTGGTTCAAGAAACCTCCTCTGCTCCAGCACCCCAGAATCAAGTGCAGCAGCTGACATACTCTGCTCCCGCTCCTATTGTGCAACAGACCTACTCTGCCCCAGCTCCTGCTCCCATTGTCCAACAGACCTACTCTGCCCCCGCTCCAGTGGTTCAAGAGACTGCCCTAATCCCTGCTCCCATCCAACAGAGCCAGTACTCTGGCTACAGCTACCAGGCACCCATTCCAGCTCCCGCCCCAGTTTCCATCCCTGCTCCCATTGTACAGCAGACTCCCACCATCACCTACAAGGCACCCGAGATTGTCTCTGCCCCCGCTCCCGCCTCCGTGGAGATACAGCAGCAGACTGTGGTCCCTCAACTGCAGCAATCGTTTGTGCCAGCACCTCCAGCCCAGAACATTGTGCAGTACACTAATCCCGCCCCAGCCCCCCGCTCCCCAGCAAATTGTCCAACAGTTCACCCCCCAGCTACAGCTACACTCCCTCCATTGTCCAGCAGCAGCAGCAGCAGCAGCAAGTGACCTACACGAAGCCCGCTACCACGACCATTGTGCAGCCAGCTCCAGTCCCCGTTACGGTCTCGGCCCCAGCTACCACCACACTGATCAGCACCACAGCCTCCACTGGCTCTCAAATTGAGACCAGCTATGGTTCCAACGGTGGTTACGTCTACGAGAAGCATTAAAGCGATGGCAGATGCGTTTGAACGGGTCGCCGCCGAGACGCCCGAACTCGCATCCAGTTTGCTATCGTTATCATTATCTGTTGCATTCAAATACGTTATTAGTCAAATTGTAGCCCTAGTCCTTTTAAGTAAACCAATTTTTTTTTCCCACAATAAACAACTTTATCCAATTACAAATTTAGTTATTTTAACTTGTGAACAAGCTTACAGTTTGTTTCGCATTCTGTTATTTCTAACAGAGTCGTAACAGTGAAAGAGTTTGGTTAAAAAGCTGGGATTGGATGAGATTCCTAGGAAGGGAAATAATGAAATTTGTTTATCCTTCGACCATTGGAAATGGTCAAAAAAGGGTACACTAACTTTGTGCAAATGTATGTAACAGGCAGAAGGAGGCGTCGGAGACCCCATAAAGTACATATGTATCGATTGAGCCATGTCTGTCTATCTGTCCGTCTTCCTATGTGAACGCACAGATCTCAGCTATTATTAAAGCTGTAGTTACCAAATTTGGCAGAAAGATTCCTGTATACTATAAGCAGATCAAGTTTATTTCAAATGTTAGGTGCCACGCCCATCGCCCCCGCAAATCAATAATTTAATTTTCGAACTCAATTGGTAAGCGCTGTATAAAAGATACACCTTATACTAAGATGATTGAATTATCTGTTGATTTTCTTACAGTTTTTTTTTTTTAACTTGTGAAATATTCTTTAGTATCTTGTGATACAGTTGCAACAAGATGATCATTTGTTTAATTTTAATTTGTATAGTACGATATATGCCGATTAAGTTGAGTGATTGAGTTATACCAACTAGCTCACTTGTCTGTGGGAGGAGGACACGCTGTTGATTAATTAATCTACATAGGTGTCTGAAATTCCCAAAAATATGATTTGCATTGTTGCCGCCTGACAACCATCTGGCTCAACGGATGCTTTTATTTTGATTGATCGATCTGCATGTCTTGACTGATTGCAGGGCATAGAACCCGCTGGCCAGTCGATGGACTCACGGACTCGGTTTGCGAATATTACCGGACCCGAAACGTCTCGCGCCTTATGAATGGAGTTTCCATTATTATTCCCCATTAAATCATTTGATCTGTCTGGTCTGGCTATGCGGACAGCTGCAGAAAACAAATTGAAAAACACTTAAAATTAAACCCGTTTTAAATAAAATTCGCAGTTGTGCGACCACTAATGAACGCCCTGTCAGCGGAGACGGGCGTCATCGGATCCCACCAATACAGGCTGAGGTTTTGTTCTGTTCTCTCGTGAACATTGATTTTATTAGTTATTGTTCTGTTCTGTTTTGCTTTTAATTCAGTTTTTGGTTCTTTTTTTCCATCTATTCAAGCATAGAAAGCTTATAATGAACGATATTTTACGATCATTGTTGAAACAGATTCAAGTTCTCGCTTTTTCTTCTTCTTCTTGTTGTTGTCTCTGACGTTGTTTCCTTTTGACATTTCCAGCGGGGCTGCTGCCTATAAATATGTTAGGATGCTCTGAGATCAAATTAGTTCTATATCCAGCTTCGTCTACATAGCACAACTTCAACATGGTTTGTACAAGCTTCAACTCCTCTCAGCTGTGATAATAACGAAAGTGAACTGATTTCAGAAATTCTTCGCAATCGTCTCCTTTGCCCTGGTGGCCCTGGCCGCCGGCGATGTCAGCCACCTGAGCAAGACGTATCTGCCTCCTCGTGTGGGTGCCGCCAGCTATCAGACATACCAGACGGCCGCAGCTCCAGTCCCGGCTGCCAGCTCCGATAGTCAGTCCTACGTTGCGCCCGCTGCCACATACCAGAGCTCATCGTATGTTGCTCCTGCGGCCGCTCCTTTTGTCAGCGAGTCGTCCTATGTTGCTCCTGCCGCCTCCCAGACTGTGTCCTACACCGCACCAGCTGTCGTCAGCAAGACCTACTCTGCACCCGCCGCCAGCTTTGAGTCATCGTACGTCGCTCCTGCCGCTTCCCAGCAGACTGTCTCCTACTCCGCACCAGCTGTCAGCTCATATGTTGCACCTGCCGCCTCCCAGACTGTGTCCTACACCGCACCAGCTGTCGTCAGCAAGACTTACTCTGCTCCCGCTGCTTCCAGCTTTGACAGTGAATCGTCTTACGTGGCTCCAGCTGCCTCCCAGCAGACCGTCTCCTACTCTGCTCCCGCTCCAGCTGCCTCCTTTGTCAGCCAGTCATACAGCGCTCCAGTTGTGAGCGAGTCCTCGTACGTGGCTCCAGCTGCCTCCCAGCAGACCGTGTCTTACTCCGCACCAGTTGAGACCTCGTATGTTGCTCCAGCTGCTTCCCAGCAGACCGTCTCCTACTCCGCACCAGCTACCTCTTTCGTCAGCAAGTCGTACATTGCTCCAGCTGCCAGCACCTACAGCGAATCCTCCTACGTGGCTCCTGCTGCCTCCCAGCAGACTGTCTCCTACTCCGCCCCCGCTCCAGCTGCATCCTTCTCCTACTCCGAGCCAGCTGCTCCCGTTGCCGCTGCCAGCTACAGCTCCCCAGTTGTCAGCTCCGGCATTGACACCGTCTACGGCTCCAACGGAGGCTACGTTTACAGACGTCGTTAATTCCTCAGCGACGATTCAAATCCCTTTTTTTTGGTTTTTTTCGTAACTATAATAAACACGAACAAAAACTTTAGTATATTGTGAAAATATTAATTCTGTTTGCTCATTGGTTGTTTATCGTTCCTCTTTGAATTCAGCGTTGCCACCCTGTTGGTCGAATATCGCTAGCCAATATCATTTATGGCGTTATCGAATTGCGAGAGCGACAACGTGATGAATCATCAATTAAAGAGACAATTAATAATAAATATAAGTGAATTAATAATGATAATAAATGTGATTTATTCAGATTGTTATGTGCATAGATATAAATAACAAAAGAAATTCTATAAGTTGATTAATGCACCGATGACTATTCATTGATCTTAGTCTTCGTGGGTGCATCCTCTGCCTTGGGATCGGCAACAAAGAGAATGTTCAACTTGCTGCTCACAGTCCTCTTGCTATCCTCAAGGTTCACGTGCAACATGTCCGAATCCAATGTGAACGTGCCCACCAACTGTCCCGGCTTTATATAGTAGTTCTGACCCAGCAATGTGGGTCGATGGTCGACGATGAAGTGGTACATCATGGGCATCGGCTCATCGACACTGCTCACAATTAGCTTAGGTCTTGTTGTTTTCACTATTGTTGTTGGCATCGGCAGCACATGCTCGATCAGCGAGCAACTGGCCAACAAAGCAAGTGCCAGAGACAAAGAGCAACTGTAATCCAACTGCATGACTTGCAATCCACTTGTGACTCGTGCCAGAAGATGCTCGACGGCGCGAGAATGCGACTCGACTAAGGCAGTGCTGACTGCCAGCAGCATTCTTATATGCGCATATCCTGTTGCACCGATGGCCAAGGGTCCGTTGGGCCTGGACCCAATCCAGGGCAACGTACTGGCCACCGGCTGCAGCTTGTGTTCTTCTATGCGCTTCTCACAATGTGATACAGCGTTTTCGGGTATAACGAGTTTTGAAAGGCGCATTAACATTAACCCGATTTCATTTTTGTATCGACAGTTGCAGCAAGCCAAATACAAAGGCGGCACACATACATACAGACATACTCCATATACATATATATGTGTGCGTATCTCCTGCTTTAATGAAGATCCGATTTACATACACATTCACAAAGAGGCAGCTCTCGATTTGCCCGATTAAAGACGAAGGCAAAAACTTAATTGAAAATATTTGTTTGTTCATGCCCTCGGATACCGCGTACTTTAATAACGTCTGTTGAGTCTACACAAAATTCTCTCTACAATGAATTTTTTATTAGTGATTCCTTTTAACTACATACATAACATACCTTTTCAGACGGTATCTACAGGGTATAAATACGCCAACAAACCCGGGCAACACACTAAATAATAATTTTTGCAAATTTCGCTCCACGCGTTTTATAAATAAATGTTTTTTTATTATACTTTTTCGTATTTCTTTCAGTTCGACGAAAGTAGTGGAATAAATAAATAATTTATATAAATATAACATAATCACATTATATGTACATACATATGAGTATGTGAGTGTGTCTGTGTTAGTTGCTTGGTTGGGTCCATTAATTCATTTGTCAAATATTTCCCCGCAATTAAGCCAACAAATTGACTGAAACTGTTTCAACGAGAGCAACAGCGAGCGGCATGCGACAGTGGGATACCCTTCGACCTACATACATATGTTTCGATGTAGTTTAATTTATTTAATTCATACACATATTCATGAACATACTTTCAAATTATTCTCAAAAGATGGCGCTCTCGCTCGCCTACCTACCTTGTTGGCTGACACAAGCACTTAGAGTAATGCTCATACTTACTGTGTTTATGGTCCGATCCGATTAAAATTTAGAGAATAAGTAGATATAACAATCAGCTTAGTATATGTTAGTCAGAAAGTTCTATATTTTTTACGACGCTTACAAATCGAGCTTAAAAACTAAAGTAGTAGTCTGCGGGAGCGGTAGGCGTGGCATCCAACATTTCAATCAATCGGCTCGATTAGTGATACTGAGTAAGAATATATATACTTTGTGGAGTCTGCCACGCCTCCTTCTGCCTGTTATATACAATGTTAGTATACCCTTTTTTTGACCATTTTCAATGGTCGAAGGGTATAAAATAATATACAATGTTATATGTTATATCAACCGCGGGCAAAACGTGTTAATTAATTTCTGTTTGAGTCTGCAGATGAAGGCGGAATTAATTTTCGTTAATTTCAAAGCTCTCAATATGTGGGATGTCAGTGAATATAATAAAACAGGCGATTAGGGTGCTTAAATTATTTAGAAAATAGGTTTTAAGGCGGATCCTAATGCTTATTACGTTTGGGCTTGGGTTTCAAAATCAGTTTAATATCTATATGCGTACGCATTTAAAAGAGAATAACGTTTATGGGCTTTGTTAGTTTTAGGATTAAGGATATAAAGAAAGAAAGAAGAGAATAGGTCGAATGCGAACTTTTGAGTACTTATTAATGAATTTGTACGCTATTGGCTAGAAATATCTCAGGTTTTAATAAAAAAAATATCTGTGTAATATATGTTATATACATACATACTCTCATAAGAAAAGTTGTATTTGAGAAATCAAACCTATCGTTCTCACATCACAAAAATGTACGTGTGGAGGTCCAATTATAGGCAATTCGTTAGGGTTAATCGAGCATTCGTTATAAAGTTGATGTGCCAGCTGTTCTCCTCAAACGCTGATCGCAAATCGTTCTTGGCTTTCTGAGTGAAACGAATCATTTGTCTTTGTGATGGAAATGAGAAATGAGATGCGAATGCAAATGATTGTTAGATACCCTGCCAACTTACCCTACTTCTACCTGTACTTATACTTATACTTATGGATGGTAAACTTGCCGCGACTTGGTATACCCCACAATTAGCCATTTGTTATGACTGCGGGGCATGAAGCGACTAACACCGAGTAACAATCTAAAAGGGGCGACACAAAGCCAACTGATCGCTGTGAGATGAGATAACGATCTGCAAAGTCGAGCGCATAACTCAAGTACGCACCCGGTAAACAAATTAAACACCTTGTGGCTCCACTGTTTCCTCCTCGACGAGGCAACGACGAGCTGCGGGCTGCTAGCTTGACGGACAATTTGCTCATTTGCCATTTGGCCATTTGTTTTGTACCATTAGGTATACGACGAAACGTATGTACATGGCCATAAGTATACTTACGTACATATACTCGTATATTAATCTGTCTGCTGTGAGTAATCGTCGCTTTAAGCCAGCGCTACCAGATGCGACGCGGGGGTAAGACAAACATTAAAAGTCACAAAACATTCCAAATCCACACGGCCCGCAGCTTTAGCCAAACATCAGATTCAATCCAATAGGGTACAATTCACAGCAATTGGAATACTTATCTCACGTTCTGTGCGGTGTGCCAGGCTGAGCACCGCAGACAGAAGACGAAAGACGAACGACGAAGGAAAGAGCAAAACAAAAAGCGGTTAATAAAAAGGCCATCATTAATTAAAATTTTCGGGGTATTTTGCGTTTAGATTGCTGGGTGCTTGGCTTGGCTTAGCTTGGCGACTTCCGAAATGGACATGGCTAAAAATAAACGACCAGCAAATAAATATACTCCACGGCATCCTCCGATCTGGCCATTCTGCGCATACACTGTGCTACCTGGCAATGTATTTGTTGCAAAAGGCATTTTCGTATACACTGCTTGAACTATCGATAACATTGTTTAGATGATTATTTATCTACAAACAGGAAATCGAAACTATCGAAAAAGACAACCTCGAAATACACATTGATACTATCGAAAGTGGCTCGATAATATCACATTACTAATAAGTATGTTTTGTATAGTAAATACTAATAACAGTTTTTCAAACTCAGACTTTAGTCATGCCTAATAACAAATATAAGTGACGTTAAAACATTGAGGGTTGCAAACCCAAACCATTGAAAAAGATAACCTTGAAAATCACATCGATACTATCGATAGTTTCACATCACTATTAAGTATGTTTTGTATGGTAAATACTAATAAACAGTTGTTCAAACTCCGACTTTAGTCATGCCTTATGAATCGTTTTGCACTTCCGCAGTTGTGTTGGCTAGTGTAGCCAAAGCAGAATGCTGTCGCAGCAGCAGCAGTGTTGGGGGTTCCGTTTCTTTTTCTAGCACTTTGGTTAAATTTGTACGCGCAGATCTTTTGTCTTGCGTGCTATAAAATGCTTGCGTTGCGCCTCCAGTAGCATCAGTAACCGCTCGACTAGCACCAAAGCACCACCAGGTCTACATTTGGAACTAGAGCCCGAGCTGAACTTCGACATGGTAAGTGAGGATCGAGGACTTAGCAAGAGAGGCATCTCATTCTCTGCTCTTCACCAGCGTCCCTTCACTATTTGTACTGCTCTGTTGGCTCTCGCTGCACTGGGCGTGGCCAGCCCACTGGGTCAAGCCTATCTGCCACCTCAGGCGAATGCGTACAGCAGCTACAACACGGCGGCGGCCAGCTCCTCATACGCATCGGCTCCGGTTACCAGTGGTGGCCATTATGCCGCACCAGCAGCCACCTATGCAAGACGCTCACATGGATATTCAGCACCCGCTTCTGGTTACTCCCCTGGCGGAAGCTCTGGACACGCCTTTGCACCGGCTACCTCCCACAGTAGCTACACCGCACCCATTGCCGCGCCATCGCGTCAGTACCTGGCGCCAGCTTCTTCTGGCAGCAGCTCCTCCAGTGCGGCTGCCCACAACAGCTACTCGGCGCCAAGGGCATCCCACGGCAGCTACTCGTCGGCTGCCTCATCTTATGCACCCGTGGCGGCTCCATCCCGTCAGTATCTGGCACCAGGTGCATCGCACACGAGTTACTCCGCTCCTGCCTACCAGCGTAGCAGCTACTCCGCGCCAGGGAGCTCGCACGGCGGCTACTCCTCTGCAGCCTCGTCTTCGTCTGCGTCTTCATATGCACCTGTAGCGGCCCCATCGCGTCAATACCTGGTACCATCTGCCCCCCGCCCCAGCTACTCTGCCCCAGCTGTCTCCCATGTTAGCTACTCAGCTCCAGCTGCCTCTCATGGTGGTTACTCAGCTCCAGCTGCCTCTCATGGTGGTTACTCCGCTCCAGCTCGCTATGCGTCGTCCCATGGCCACGGCAACGGTGGCTACTCATCTGCTACCTCCGCCTCAGCTCATAGCCAGGGCTATGGCTACGCAGCTCAGGCGGCTCCTTCCTTTTCTCAGAGCAGTTCCGCCAGTGGCACCCGCTACGCCTCGAACGGCGGCTACGAATACCGCTATAAGCATTAATCCGATATCTAAACTATACAATGGGCTAAAGGGATAATACTCAAATCGATACTTTTTTTTTTGTCAACATTAAGTTATACCATAAATAAATTCCGAAATCCGCAATAGATGCAAAAGTCTTTCAGTGTAACTGGATAAAATAAACGAATCTATATCGGAGTCTAAAGTTTCCGTTTTATTACATTCACAATATCAATGAAATTCACAATAAGCGATCCTTAAGTTCGTTGGGATCGTCAAAAGCATCAATGAAAACATTTTTCACATCTTATCTACTATTTCATTAATACATTTAGAATTGCAAAAAAAAAAAGGCTTACATCGTACCGATTTATACATCTATATACTTATAGTTATATAATTTTTCAGTGACATATCAAGAACACATTGAAACTTTTCGAGAAAATCTTATCCGAAGTTAAAGTTGGGAAAAGTTCCCTTTCAAAAATGTAATCAGTTTAGATAAAGTTGCTCGCAGAGACTATAAAACTGAAAATGGTCGGAATCTTGATAAAACGGGCTTGCATATGTACTAAACATATTATTATGCTAAAGAATAATTATTATTTCTATTGTTTAGGGAATTTTATGGAGAGATAATATGTAGGTAGGCCTAAAGTGCTTTAGTTAAGACTTTAAGTAAGTAGAAACCATTTAAAGTATGCACACTTTACATAATAAATAATATATACTTTCTGAATTCTTCAAGCGCTTCAAGAAAGTTTTACGCTAAGCCAAATGTTCTGTATGCTTTCACAATTTTGATGAGTTACTTTTTGTTAGTTAGCTTATAGTTTTAGAAATCTTGACGATTTTGTAAAGTACACCTGGTAAGCTCTTTTTTATGTATATATATGTGTATAACTTGCATGTGGAACATTAAGAATAAAACCTTTTTTAACTAACATGGACATTTATATTTCACATCTAAAGCACATATAGTATTTCTTTATAGTCTTTAGATTAGTTAATGTTGTCGATTTTTGAAAGTACATCTGGAAAGCCTTTATGGAACATTGAGTATTAATACTTCATTGGACATTTATGCATTACATGTAAATAAAAAGCTTTCTAGACATTAGTTTAGACTATAAGGTTTTGCATAGTTTTAAATCTGCTGACTAGAACATCCGGAGACATCCTTTCCGTCTTTGTAGAACATGGAATGATTTTTATGTATGTGCTTGTTTATCTTTGGCATCTAAGTAAATAGTTTTCCAGGTTGTGGTTTTTAAAATGTTTTCGATTTTCAAAGAACATCTGTTGTGCATCTGTGTTTATATATGTAACTGTATTATTTTACGTATTATTGATTATTGATAAACACATTAATTCTTCAATAAGTTATTGACATTTATGTGTGACATCTACGTATAGCTTCCCAGTGTTGTTTAACTGTGTGAAATGTTTTTGTATTCTTAAGAATATCTAGAAAGTATTTAAACACATATATGAACGTATGTATATATTCTTCTGTACTTTAAATAGACATGGACATTTATGCGTGACATCTATATACCTTTCCAGTTTTGCGATTAGTTAAAGTTTTAGGTGGATTTGGAGGTGTTGACAGGAACATCTGGAAATGTATGTATATTTCTGTACTTTTTTAACGGAACATTAATTATTAACACTTCAACTCACATGGACATTTGTGCAGGACATCTAAGTGTATTGCTTCCCACACTTTGGATTGTTGAAGATTATCTGAAAGGGTCTTATATAACTATATATATATATATATATATATATATATATATTTATATATATATATGTATACATTTATTGAACATTGATTGATGTTAACACATTAATTCTTTAAACATTGTATTTATCTGTATTGTTTTACTGTAAATTATCATTTGATACTTTAACTGACATGGGTATTGATAATTGACATTTATTCGGAGTTTTGCCAATTTATAAAGAACATCTGATAAGCTCTTATATACCTATTCGCTTATTTGTATATATGCATATCTGTGTTTTCCAGCAAATTGATTAATATTAATATATTAATTTTTCAAACAGATATGGACATTTATGCTTGACATCGTTATAGTTTTCCAGACTTTGTAGTAGTTGAAGTTCAGCAGGTTTTGCATTGTGCGCGAAATGTTGTCAGGATTATTTGGAAATCCCTATTCTTGAATATATTGTATAATTATTTTTCCACGAATTTAATTTTTTAACTGAAATGGATACTTTTGATCCCGTCGTTTTAAATTCAATCATTTTTTTTAACAGTATCTGAAGTGTTCTTTTTTACCTATAAATCTGCATATCTGTATTTTTGCAGAACATTAATAACATCAAAACTTTGAACAGATATGGACATTAATGCTTGACATCAATATAGTTTCCCAACTTTGAATCAGTTTAAGTTAAGCAGGTGTTGTATAGTATGCGAAATGTTGACAGGACTGCCTGGAAAGGTCTTATATAACATATGTTATTTTTAACAGACATTTAATACTGACTTGGATATTTATTATTGGCATCTAATCGTGTTTGTTATGTTCTAGTTTTTTCAGAGAACATATATTAATATTGATACATTTATATAGCAAACAGATATAGACTTAATGTCTGCTTGACATCAATATAGCTTTCCAGACTTAGGAGTAGTTAAAGTTAAGCAGGGTTTGTTGACAGTTTTCGAAATGTTGACGGGGTTATTTGGAGAGTACTATTCATATATTCATATATTTTTGTTTTTATGTATCTGTATTTTTTAACGGAACATTGATACTTAATTCTTTAACTCACATAGATATTTATGCTTGACATACCATATATGGTATTATAGCTTTGGAGTAGTTCGAAATTTATATAGAGCTGGAGTGTATTTCATATGAAACATCGATGTTTATCGATGTAATATCGATGTTCCTCCAACTCTAATTTCAACTTGTCTTCATGGTTATTATGTTTATCTGTTGCCAATTTTTTGAAGAATATCTGGATAGCTATTAAATAACTATATTAATACATACGTATATCTGTTTATATATCGAACATTGAGAATTCAAAAGGTTTAAAACGGACAAAAACACACAAATTCATATATATCTTTGCTTGACATATATATATATGTATGTATATAATACTCAGTAAAACACACACATATGAATAACTTGTAACTTGAATCGAAACATGCGATTACAGCAATTGTAGATTAGTTTATCGATTGGCTTATCGATACATTCAACGACATTGAAAAAGAATTTTTTGAAAGCAAGAATCGAAAGAGCTCGAAGATCGAACGGCAGATAGAGCAGTTAACGTTACATATAGTACATATATGTAAATCTTAAGGTAGCTATAGGTAGGAGCATAGA